>LR738710.1:20080854-20140660 GCA_902687465.1 Secale cereale | reverse complement strand
AAAAAACAAAAACCACAGCCACAGAAATGCTGACGTGTGGATGCCTTTTGGTCCCGATTGGTACCACCAACCGGGACTAAAGCCCCTCCTGCCTGGGCTCGGTGCACAGGCCACGTGGACACCCTTCTGCCCCGGTTCTGGATTGAACCGGGACTAAAGGGTCAGAGCATTAGTACCGACCCTCTTGTCCCGGTTCTGGAACCGGGGCTAAAGGCCCAAATGAACCGGGTCTGATGACCCTTTATCTACTAGTGTCTCCTCCCCTCTTTGCTCTTCATGGTTTAGACCTCGTGAGCTGCCCTACATGATCGAGGCACATATGTAATCTTTCTGCTGCTGCTTTGCTGAGTTTGCTGGGATCTGATGGATTATGAGACTATGTTTAGATTGTGTTTGAGTAATATATTTGATTCACCTCTTTTATATCTTTATTCTTGAGTAATTCTTGCATGTTCTCCGTTGTTGTTTATTGCTTTGGCCAAGTAGTAGGTAGTAACTCCAAGAGGGAGCGTTATGCTTGATTGTGGGTTCATGCCCCCTGATGACTAGCTTGAGTGACAGAAACATGAGTCTAGGGGATGTGCTGTTGCCACAAGGGGGAAAACAACGGTGCTTATACTTGCGGGTGCAAGGATTGTTTACTTTACGCAAAGTTCTTTTAATGCTGTTGCCTGTTGCTTTGAGTTTACACTTTGGGTGGGATTCACAACTTAATACCAGCGAGATGTTCTGGATAGATATCTCAAGGTGGATGATTAGTAGTAGATGCAGATGGATTTCGGTCTACTTGCCTTGGCGTGCCGCCCATGCTTTTGAGCCTCTACCTTTCTTTGCAGCATTGTTAGCATTGGTTTGCGCACATAATCCTGTCAATTGCCCAACTGTAATTTGTTTACCTCGCTTTGCTGTTTTATCGTCTTTTGGGAGAGAGACATCACTAGTGAACATCATGGGACCCCGGTCCATATTACCACCGCTGATCACACCTTTTATTTACTTCCTGTTTTTATTTCCTAGTTGCAGTCATAGCTATCATTATTATCTCTTGTGTTTGATCCTTTGTAAACAACAAGGCCGGAGGGATTGACAACCTCTCTGTACTCGTTGGGAGCAAAGTTATCTGTATCTGTGTGCAGGTCCTGTCAACCGCTAAGTTTCTGGCGCCGTTGACACCTACTTGTCGACCCTCGGAGTCTCACGGGATTCGATCCTTGGTATCTTTGCCAAGGGATATTTTCCGCTACGCTACATCTCAACCTTCCACTTGGGGTAACCAACGAGGGGCGAGAAGCCAGCAAGCAAGTTTCTGGCGCCGTTGCCGGGGACTCCACTCTTCAAGATAGGGGAGTTGCACGCTATCTTTTATCTTTGCTTTTTAGTCTTGTTAGTTTACCTATCAGTTTTTGCTTTAGTGTCCTTTATCAAAAATCACAAAAAAAAATTATTTGCTTTTCTGTTAGTAGTCCTTTCTGTTTAGTCAAGCATGTTAGGACTTGGTGCTTTGAGGGAATCAGAAGTTCTAGATTTCCATCAAAGGGATGGAGAAAATATGAAGAAGGCATGGGACAGAATTTCTGATGCACATAGGAGAATTATGCCTTGGATACCTATAAAAATTGTGCTTAGAAATTTTTACCATGGTCTTTTTTAATGGTGTAAACAATCTCTTGATATTATAGCTGAAGGAGATTTCCTAGAGTGTGATGAAGCTAGAGCTCTTGAAATTATACATGGTCTATCTAGTTACTTTGTTTATGATAATAGTTTTGATACTATCATAGATAGACTTGCTACTATTGAGAAGAGAATGGATGCGCTAGACTTGATGAAGGTAGAGAAACCCAAACCCAATAAGAGAGATATTTTGGAAATAGACAATGATTGGGAGCCTTTTGTTAGGATTAGCATCTCTAATCAAGACTTCCTTGCTTATTGTGATATTGGATCTATGGTTTCTACTATGCCAAAAAATTGTTCATGATTCTTTAAAATTTAACATGGACAAATTATCATTCTATCATGAACATGCTAATGGAGATATTTTTGAGATCCAGGGAAGAATAAAAGACGTACCAGTTACATTCCTTAAAGGGATTGCAATGGTTGATTTCTTCATCATGAAGCCAAACCAAGGAAATATAGTGCTTGGAAGGGACTTCCTCCGAGCCGTAAAAGGCTTCATCGATATAGGTAAGGGACAAATCCGCCTACGCAGGAAGGCAAAAGGTACATACCCCTTTCCTAGAAGGAACAAGGATGAACTTGTTGAGGAACCATTTGAAGCAATTTATAACTCCGATTATTATGATGACTTTTGATTCCTCCTTTTTGCATCATGCCTAGCTTAAAGGCATAAAAGAAAGTGCTTTTGGGAGGCAGCCCACAACGAATTAGGTTTTATTTTGCTTTTGTTGTGTCTTGATGTTTGTTACTATAGTAGCATCATCATTGTATCTTTTCTTTTCAGCTTTGTGCCAAGTTTAGCCTCCGATTGCAAGAAAGTTCAAAAGTTGTGACGTGCTGTCCAGAAAACAGATTCTTTCCTTGGACAGAAAAATTCGAATAAAATCACCAGATCATCTTTTTGATCTGAATTTTTCTGACAGCGTGCTCTATACAATTGGCTTTCGAGCGTCTGTTCTGAGTTTTTTTATTTGAGTTGCAGAAGTGCCCCGAAAAAATTATTTACTACCTGCTGGTCTGTTTTTCACAGATTCTGTCCTGTTTTGCCTTTTCTTCGTTTTGCAAACCTTGAGCTTGCTTTTTCTTTGCAAAAACCTTTTGGCAATCTTGAGAAACAGTAGCTCTTCAAGATTATCTTTATTTCCAGTAGGGAAAAATTATTTTATTGTGGGTACTAACCTCGCTAATCAGATTATGATGAGTTATGTATGAAGGGAGTTTTCAAGTGTGCGAGGGAAGATGATAAAAGAAGATTCAGGAGGGTCAAACGCTCAAGCTTGGGGATGCCCCCGTGCACCCCCAAGAAATATTCAAGAAGACTCAAGCGTCTAAGCTTGGGGATGCCCCCATGCATCCCCTTCTCCATCAACAATTATCAGTTCGTCTTTCGTTCCACTATATTTTTATCACTTCATGTGTTATGTGCTATGCTTGGAGCGTCTTGCTCTTAGTTTCCTTTTTAGTTTTCTTTAGCTTTGCTTGCTATTCATAACAAGTTAGAACACAGCTTTCTTTGTGTGGGAGAGAAACACGCTCCACTTCAACCTAGAACACAACATAGGATTTTCATGCTTATCTTTGCTGTGTGTGTTCTTTGTCTTTCCATAGTTGTTGTCATGTTTAGCTCTTAGTTTTCATGCTTTTCTTTTTAAAGAGCTTTTGTTTAGTTGGTTGCTGAACTCTCTTGAGTTTTCATGTTTATCATGTTAAGAGAGTTTGCCTGTTGCACTGAGTTGTGTGTCTTAACTTAAAGTAGGTAATTGAGGTTGCTATTTAATTTTAGTAGTAACTTGCAATAGTTTTGAGGTATTGCCATGAGTAATGTTTGAACTTTTGGTGTCAAGAGCTTTAGCCTATTAGTGATAGATGTCGTATTTTGGGCAATCCGTGTTTATTTTTGAAAACCTACAAAATAGTTGAGAGCTTTAGCTACTAGATGGATCACTAATCTTTGGAGGGATCGAATATTAGAGTACACTCACGTACCATGAGTCGAGGATGCGCAAGGATAACCAAACCCCCATACACTCCTCCTCGGGGTACTTGTCTCTTTGTGAACATCCTAATTAGATTGAGAGTTACCGATAATAAGTGCATGAGTTCTTCGGACTAATGTGAGTATTCGAAAGTTGACACTTCCACCTAACCATATTTTTCTAGCCTCTTCGGTACCGTGCATTGCCCTTTCTCACCTCGAGAGTTGGCGCATATTTCGCCGGTGCATCCAAATCCTTGGCACGATACGCTCTGTCATCATAAGCCTCATTATATCCTTCCTCAAAACAGCCACCATACCTACCTATCAAGGCATTTCCATAGCCTTTCCGAGATACATTGCCATGCAACATCCATCTTCTCATGACTTGATCTTCATGTCATACATGCTTTTGCTTGATCGATGAGCCGCATGCTAGTTGGGCCTTACCCTAATCATTGCTACATGAAGCGCTAGTATCATTGCATATCCTGCTACACTGGCAGAGGCATACATTTGCATACATCATGATAGTTTCATTTTCTTTATGTTGAGTACTTTTGTAAAGTGTGAATGATCTTCTATACTTCTTGTAATATATAGAGTGTTGCCCCTAAAGTGAGGAAAAGATCCCAAAGAGGACAAAATCAAAAGATCCCAAAGAGGACAAAATCAAAAGATCCCAAAGAGGACAAATGAGAGTTAAATAGAAAGAGCCATTGAGGCCACAAAAAAAATAAAAAAAGAGAAAAAAGAGAAAAAGAAATAAAAAGAGAGAAGGGGGCACACTACTATTCCTTTTGAGAGATCCACACTCATACTCCATCTTATACCTTGTACTCCATAGAGATTATCATTCATGCATATAGCTATGTGGGGACCTTCACACTATAGAACTTGGCTTGTATATTCCAATGATGAGCCTCCTCAAAAGAGCTCTAGGTCTTCTTGAGCAAGCAAGTTGGATGCACCCCCACTAGTTTTATTGGAGAGCTTGCCTTAGCTCATATGTGCATCCGTTGCATGGCAATCCCTACTCCTCACATCATATCTATCATTTGGCTTTCTCTCGCATATGATTGTCCTCATCGATGTGAGCCTTTCACACCTTTTTTGTCTTCCCCCTTCATCATTTTTCTCTCTCTGCCATCCTAAGTGTCAACTTTCTTGCTTACGCTCATCCATTGCATGAGTGCTCAAAATATCGAAAGGGAGTGGATCATTTTGACTTGTACCTGGCTAGTGGTCTGGGGATGAGTCAAGATAAGATTCCAAAGAAGACCAAGTGTGAAACTTTAGTAGATTAAGTTCTCAACAATACAAAAACTATGTTTTACTCTCTCGTATATCCCTATCCCCTTTCTTGCACGCAAACACCATTTGGAGACATTCGAGTCACGGACAGCGAGAGCTCTTGCACCTTTATGTTCTTATGTTGCTTGTTACAATGCTAATATAGACTCTTGCTTGTTATGACTTGAATTGAATTACATGCCTTGATTGCTTTACTTAAAAAGTTCTTATATGGTTGGTAGCATGTCACCACAGAAATTATGCTTGTTATCATTTACCTACTCGAGGACGAGCAGGAATTAAGCTTGGGGATGTTGATACGTCCAAAACGTATCTATAATTTCTGCTTGCTCCATGCTTCTTTTGTGTGATATTGCTATGATATTGATGCACTTCCATACACTTTTGATCATATTTGGACTAACCTATTAACTCAGTGCACCACAGTGCCAGTTCCTGTTTTCTGCTGTTTTTCTATTTCAGGTTTCCCCCATATTAAAAGTGCTCCAAAAATTCCGGGAAAAATACAGGAAAAATCAGCGTACAGGATGTTGGGGAACGTAGTATTTTAAAATTTCCTACGATCACGCAAGATCTATCTACTAGATGCATACCAACGAGAGGGGAGAGTGTGTCTACGTACCCTCGTAGACCGGGAGCGGAAGCGTCAAGTGACGCGGTTGATGTTGTCGAACTTCCTCGCGATCCAACCGATCAAGCACCGAACGTACGGCACCTCCGCGTTCAGCACACGTTCAGCTTAATGACGTCCCACGAGCTCTTGATCCAGTTGAGCTTCATGGGAGAGTTTCGTCAGCACGACGGCGTGGTGACGGATATGATGTATTCACCGGTGCAGGGCTTCGCCTAAGCACTGCAACGGTATGACCGAGGTGTGTTTCTGTGGAGGGGGGCACCGCACACGGCTAAAACAATTCAACTTGTGTGTCTTTGGGTGCCCCCCTGCCCCCGTATATAAAGGAGCAAGGGGGGAGGCCGGCCGGCCCTTGTTTGGTGCGGCTAGGGTTGCAATCCTACTAGGAATAGGATTGCAATCCTATTCCTATTAGGAATCACCAAAAGAAGGAAGAGAGGGAAAGGAAAAAGGAGAGGTGGCGCCCCCCCCCCCAATCCTAGTCCAACTAGGAACCCTAGGTGGGGCACCGGCCAGCCCTATGGGCTGCCTATCTCTTTCCCTTAAGGCCCACTATGGACCATCCCCCCCGTAGGGGGTTCCGGTAACCCCCTCCGGCAATCCCGTTAAATCCGAAACTTTTCCGGAACACTTCCGGTGTCTGAATATAGTCGTCCAATATATCAATCTTTATGTATCGGACATTCCGAGACTCCTCGTCATGTCCGTGATCTCATCCGGGACTCCGAACTACCTTCGGTACATCAAAACTCATAAACTCATAATACCGATCGTCATCAAACGTTAAGCGTGCGGACCCTACGGGTTCGAGAACTATGTAGACATGACCGAGACTCATCTCCGGTCAATAACCAATAGCGGAACCTGGATGTTCATATTGGCTCCTACATATTCTACGAAGATCTTTATCGGTCAAACCGCATAACAACATACGTTGTTCCTTTTGTCATCGGTATGTTACTTGCCCGAGATTCGATCGTCGGTATCTCTATACCTAGTTCAATCTCGTTACCGGCAAGTCTCTTTACTCGTTTCGTAACACATCATCTCGTGACTAACTCATTAGTCTTTTGCTTGCAAGGCTTATTATGATGTGTGTTACCGAGAGGGCCCAGAGATACCTCTCCGACACTCGGAGTGACAAATCCTAATCTTGATCTATGCCAACACCACGAATACTTTCGGAGACACCTGTAGAGCATCTTTATGATCACCCAGTTACGTTGTGATGTTTGATAGCACACAAGGTGATCCTACGGTATTCGGGAGTTGCATAATCTCATAGTCATAGGAACATGTATAAGTCATGAAGAAAGCAATAGCAGTAAAACTAAACGATCATAGTGCTATGCTAACGGATGGGTCTTGTCCATCACATCATTCTCCTAATGATGTGATCCCGTTGATCAAATGACAACTCATGTCTATGGTTAGGAAACATAACCATCTTTGATCAATGAGCTAGTCTAGTAAAGGCATACTAGGGACACTCTGTTTTGTCTATGTATTCACACATGTACTAAGTTTCCGGTTAATACAATTCTAGCATGAATAATAAACATTTATCATGATATAAGGAAATATAAATAACAACTTTATTATTGCCTCTAGGGCATATTTCCTTCAGTCTCCCACTTGCACTAGAGTCAATAATCTAGCTCACATCGCCATGTGATTTAATACCGATAGTTCACATCGTTATGTGAATAACACCCATAGTTCACATCGCCATGTGACCAACACCCAAAGGGTTTACTAGAGTCAATAATCTAGTTCACATCGATATGTGATTAATATCCAAGAGTAAAAAGGTGTGATCAAGTTTTGCTTGTGAGAGAAGTTTAGTCAACGGGTCTGTCACATTCAGATCCGTATGTATTTCGCAAATGTCTATGTCTACAATGCTCTGCATAAAGCTACTCTAGCTAATTGCTCCCACTTTCAATACGCATCCAGATTGATACTTAGAGTCATCTGGATTTAGTGTCAAAGCTTGCATCGGCGTAACCCTTTACGACGAACTCTTTATCACCTCCATAATCGAGAAACATTTCCTTAGTCATCCAGTTACTAAGGATAATTTTGACCGCTGTATAGTGATCTACTCCTGGATCACTATTGTACCCCCTTGACAAACTCATGGCAAGGTACACAACATGTTTGGTACACAGCATGGCATACTTTATAGAACCTATGGCTGAGGCATAGGGAATGACTTTCATTCTCTCTATATTTTTCTGCCGTGGTCTGGCTTTGAGTCTTACTCAACTTCACACCTTACAAGTCAGGCAAGAACTCCTTCTTTGACTGATCTATTTTGAACTATTTCAAAATCTTATCAACGTATGTACTTATCGAAAGTCTTATCAAGCATCTTGATCTATCTCTATAGATCTTGATGCCTAATATGTAAGCAGCTTCACCAAGGTCTTTCTTTGAAAAACTCCTTTCAAACACTCCTTTATGCTTTCCAGAAAATTCTACATCATTTCTGAAAGTACAACTAATCCCCGGGTGGTTTTGGCAATTAATAACAACATATATATCATTGAACTAATAGCTACTTGAGAATCATTTCAGAGAAGTTCAGTGATATGGGTATGGCAATGACTGAAGAAGTGGACCCCTCAAAATGCTAAGGCAAGCATTGGCAAAAGCTCAAGACTACATTTTTGGTTTAGTGATCCAAGATCACATTGAGTCCATAGGAAAAGCCAATACTATTAAAAGGGGATGAGGTTGTGTTGATGATCTGGTTGCTCAAGTGCTTAGTGATATATCTCCTTCAACTATCAGTAACTTTCACTAGAAAACACACTCATAAGTAATCTCGGACCAACCGATTTTCCAAACTCAGTCACACCGAGATGAACCACCTCAGCCATAAGCCAAACCCTAGAAAAATCGGACATTCCGAATTTGAGATCGGTCTCACCGAAACATGGGCTGCCAAGCTTCTGTAACCGTTTCATCACATCGGAATAACCGAGTTGATAAAATCGGTCTTACCGAAACTGGCAAGCTCATGTCTTTGATCAAATCGGACTAACCGAGATGGTATTTTCGGTCCCACCGAAAACCCCAACGTTCACTATATTTGAACTTTCGGTCTGACCGAGTTGTCCACTTCGGTCTCACCGAGATTGCTCAATTATGTGTGTAACGGTTGGATTTTGTGTGGAGGCTATATATACCCCTCCACCCCCTCTTCATTCGTGGAGAGAGCCATCAGAAAGAACTACCACTCCTACCTTACACTTTCTGAGAAGAGAACTACCTACCCTTGTGTTGAGATCAAGTTGCTCCACTCCCACAATATGAAACTTGATTTCTAACCTTCCCAAGTTGCTTTCCACTCAATCCTTTCTTCCACCACAGCCAAATTAGTGAGGAGAGTTGAGTGTTGGGGAGATTATCATTTGAAGCACAAGAGCAAGGAGTTCATCATCATCTACAACATCTATTACCTTTTGGAGGGTGGTGCCTCCTAGATTGGTTAGGTGTCGCTTGGGAGCCTCCGTCTTCGAGATGTGGAGTTGAACCAAGAAGTTTGTAAGGGCAAGGAGATCGCCTACTTCGTGAAGATCTACCCCGAGTAAGGCTAGCCCTCCGTGGGCGTAGGCCATGATGGAATAGACAAGGTTGCTTCTTCGTGGACCCTTCGTGGGTGGAGCCCTCCATGGACTCGTGCAGCCGTTACCCTCCGTGGATTGAAGTCTCCATCAACGTGGATGTACGATAGCACCACCTATCGGAACCACGGGAAAAATCACCGCGTCTCCAAATTGCGTTTGCTCTTCTCCACCTCCCTTTACTACATGTGCAATTTACTTTCCGCTGCTTATACTCTAGAATTGCATGTGTAGGGTGATACTTGTCTTGATCATAATTGTGAATCTGCCAAAAACTGTTCTTGATCAAAAGGCAGAATTTTTATAATTACAAGTAGTCTAATCACCCCCCCCCTCTAGACATACTTTCGATCCTACAAGTGGTATCAGAGCTTTGGTCTCCATTGTATTGGTTTCCATTGAATTGGACTCCATAAGCTTGGTTTCACAACCTAGGAGAGTATGGCGTCTAGTGAGGGTAATTATCGTAGAGGTCCTTACTTTGATGGTACAAATTTTGCTAGTTGGAAGCATAAAATGAAAATGCATATTCTTGGTCATAACCCAGCCGCATGGGGCATTATTTGTGTTGGCATGCAAGGTGAATTCTTCGAGGAAGGAAAAGTTCCGGATCGCGAAGCTACACCGGAAGAGTTGCGGATGTTGCAAAACAATGCTCAAGCTTGTGACATTCTCTTCAATGCTTTGTGTCCCGAGGAGTTCAACAAAATCAGCCGTCTTGAGAATGCTAAAGAGATTTGGGATACTTTGGTTGAAATGCACGAAGGTACCGAATCTGTGAAGGAATCAAAGCTAGATATTCTTCAAGGTCAACTTGACAAGTTCAAGATGAAGGATGGTGAAGGAGTCACTGAAATGTACTCTAGGCTTGCTCTCATCACAAATGAGATTGCCGGCTTAGGAAGCGAAGAAATGACCGACCGATTCATCATCAAGAAGATTCTAAGAGCTTTGGATGGAAAATATGACACCGTGTGCACTTTGATCCAAATGATGCCAAACTACAAGACTCTCAAGCCAACTGAAGTCATTGGAAGAATTGTTGCTCATGAGATGACACTTAAGGATAAGGAAGAGCTTCACAACAAGTCAAGTGGTGCTTACAAAGCTACAAGTGATGCTCCCACAACCTCAAGTGACAAGTTAATTTCCAATGAAGAGATAAGCCTAATGGTTAAGAACTTCAACAAGTTCTACAAGAATAGAGGCAAAGAAAGAAGCTCAAAGTCTAGATCATATGATGAAAAGAGATCTTCTAGTCGTGATCGAAACTGCTACAATTGTGGAAGACCCGGACACTTCTCATTTGAGTGTACGGCTCCCCACAAAAGAAGAGAAGAATCTCCAAGAAGAAGAGCAAGAGATGAGTCACTTCGGAGAGAGAGAAGGAGTAGAGATGATCGTTATGAACGAAGACCCTCTCGGAGAAGCAAGGATTCGGAGAGGAAAGACAAGTCATCAAGGAGCTACACAAGAAGAAGACATCAAGCTCATGTAGGTGAATGGGTCTCCAGCTCCGACTCCGACAATCAATCCGATGGAAGCTATCACTCCGACTCCGACTACAGTCAAGATGAAGGTGTTGCCGGACTTGCACTCGTATCCTCCAACTCCAACTCCTACGACTTATTTGATTCACCAAATGAGGGAATTGGAAGATGCTTCATGGCTAAAGGCCCCAAGGTAACACACCCTGAATTCATTGACTTTGATAGTGATGAGGATGACTTGCTTGGTGAAGATGAGCTCTTGCATGATAAATCTAGTGAGCTTAGTAATGATGAAAATGCTAGTAGCCTTTATAGTCGAGAAGAGTCGAAGGACAATGCTATGAAGGAGATTGAGCGTCTAACTAAAGAACTAAACACTCTTAAGTTAGCTCATGAAACAACTCAAGAAGATCATAGAGAGCTCCTAAGATCTCATGAGAAGCTACGCTTCGAGAAGCTCACTCTAGAGCAAGAACATGAGTTTCTAAAAGCGATCAATGACGATCTTCGAAAGAAGAGTTCTTCATATCTTGCCAAACGACTTCTCTTGTCTAATTTCTTGCCACCTATTAAGACTAAGCATGACAAGCATAAGAAAAATTCTTCCTCTAGTAGTAACAATAACCATGTTAAATCTAATATTGTTGCTTCTAGTAGTTCTCTTGATTCCACTAACAATGTTTCAAGCCAAGTTACACTTGAGCAAGAGAATAGTTTATTGAAAGGGATCATAGAGAAAGGTGTCTACAAGAGTCTTGCCGGAAGCAAGAACTTTGAGGAAATTGTTCGCAAGCAAGGAAGGCACCGGAAGAATCAAGGAATTGGTTTTGAGCGAAAGTTCAACGCCGAAGGTGTTGAGTGGGAAGAAGGTTAATACCCTACTCCACAGTTTGTTTCTCAAAAGGAGAAGTATGATCCTACTTCTTCCAATGTGGAACAAGCTCAAGATGATCTTCCACCACAAGACCACAAGCTAAAAGCCAAGGACAAGCTTCAAGAGGAGATTGATGCATTCATTGAAGCACCTCAAGCCATGGTCAAGTGGGTTCCCAAGGAAACATCAAGTTCTACTTCGTCAAGCTCAACTACAACCCCAAGGATTCCCATCAAGATGATGTGGATCCCGAAGAAGAAGAACTAGAAGGTTCTTGAGGGTGACTCCACCAACATACTTCACTCACATTCATTTTGGCAACTTGTGCAATCAACTTCCACATCATGCACTAGTTCATGGAGTCACAAACCCTCTTGTTGGTAAGTCAAGGGACAAGGTAATCATTGCTTTCATGGACATCATCTATTGTGAACTTCAATCTATGTCTATGGATATCCTTGTTTGTTCCTTGTGGGACTAACCCATGTAGGTATTGAAAGTGCCCTAATCCAAAGGATAGCTCCCAACTCTTGATGATCTACATCAACATTGAGCATCCACATCTTCAACATCTACATGAAGTCTTCTACGACAACCCAAGGTTAGTTTGACCCTTTAAAAGGGGTTCTCACATTTAGGGGGAGCTTTGCTCTAAAAAAAATTGAGCTAAAGCATCTCCAAATGATGTGAACACATCAATGCTTTATGTAAAAGTGGTAACCCCACTTGTGCTTAAACGATGAGTATGACCTATGATCAAATGTTCTCATTTGGCTCCTAAGTCAAAATACTCATATATAGATGACCTAGTCATCGACAAATTGTGTGCTAGTAGCTAGAGTTTTGGTTGTGCATGTTTGACACATATTTCATTTGCTATCTTATTGTGTGAGCATGTTGAATGCATGATTTTATCCATTCGAGGACATCCATTTGTTGTTTTGGTTGTTTTGATTTTTTCTGGCCAAATGGATGGACAAGAATGCCTAAGTACCTCCCCTAGCTATCTATGCTTTCTTGTCTCAAATTCTATTCATGCTTATATCACAAACTTTGAACAAGTCAATTTCGGACACTCCGAGTGAGGAGCACTCGGAGCCACCGATCCGTCAAGGGCTAACTTCCAAAACCTTCTAAGTGATTTTCGGACAGACCAACTTTCTCCCACTCGGTCAAACCGAAAACATTTAGACTGATCTAGGTTTCATCTCGGTGAAACCGAGTTGTAAGTTTCGGCGTGACCGAAATGCATAACTGCCTGGCAGTTATCCATCTCGGTGACACCGAGTTTTTCAACTCGGTCCCACCGACAGCAAAGGGATATATATACTGAGGGCAGCGCGCGTTGATTATTCCTTCAAACGTTTTCGCTCCCACGTCCCTCGCTGCCGTCGCCCTGATCTCCGGATCGTCGCCGTCGTCGCCTGTGCGCCCTCGCCGCAGGTCTCCGTCGCCGTCAACGGCCTTCTCCTCCGCGCCGTTGCCGCCGTAGAGGGACTCCACCAAGTTAGGGTGAGTCTCGATCCCACTCGTGCTCCCATCCGATTCATTGCACGTTTGGTTTGCCCTACATCTGGCCACGATTGAAATTTTCTTTTACACCAGATCTGTTCTAGTTTTGAGTAAAATTCTTAGGGTTAGGTTTCCACGAAATACATCTCGGTGAAACCGATTTTAAAAACTCGGAATGACCGATTTGGCCTCTGGCCATTGCACTGCACCTTTTGGTCCAACCGAGTCGTGCAAATCGGTGTGACCGAAGTAGAGTCTTAGTGAAACCCTAGTGTTTCGGCAGGACCGAAACCCACTTCGGTCTGACCGAAAGTGGTGTGGTAAGCTTCTGTTACACACTTCGGATTCACCGAAACTCAAAATCGGTTTGACCGAAATGCCTTCTGTGAAAACTTAAAACTAAAATTTGAACTCAATTTTTTTTGCAAAAACCTCTACAGTTTGTGATAACTCTTCTTCTCTGCCTATACCTTATCTATTCACAGGTTGTCAGCCATGTCAGATGCCAGTGACAGCCAGAACAGGTCAGAGTCACCTTTTGCGGACATTCCGGAAGCAGACACTAGTCCTGAGGCTAGCAGTCCAGCTGATGATGGTGAGAGGAGTACACCTAGTGGCTTGCCTCCTGCAGCCACCAGAGCCAGAAAGGAGAGGAATTCTGATGATGAGGATTCTGATTTCATTGCTGAGGAATAAGTGTCCTCCAAGCCTAAGAGAAAGGTTGTTGCCAAAGAGCAACAAGGTCAGCAGTCAAAGAAGGGCACCAGCAAAGTCAAGCAATCAGCCGTTGCCAAGAAGCTGAACTTGGGAGAGCCAGCCCCAAGCAAAGTGAAGAAAACCTCCAAGAGGAAGAGGGTAGTGTATACTGATCCTCATGCAGATGCAGCAGCTGATGATGATGAAGAAGAAGAAGATGCACCACAGCCTACTTCTCAGAAGGCTAAGCTCATGGGTGATGCCATTAGAGCTGGAGCCACTTCAAAGCCCAAGAAGTCTGCTCAAGCTAAGGCAGCTCCAGCAAAGCCTACTGTCAAGCCCAAGAGGACTACCAGGAACATTCCAGCATCTGAGAAGAACAAGGGTGATGTGCCACCAGCTGAGTCTGATGAAGAAGAACATGTGTTGCTGAAACTCCGTCCAAAACTGCCACTTCACAACGATGCTCATCCTCAAGCCGAGGATATGAAGGCAAGGAAAGATAGAGGTCTCAGGCTATGGAGACAATCTGATCCATATGCCGTGAGGAGAAGGACTGCTGTAGACCCCAGATTTCACACCAGAGAGCAGCAGGACTTCTATGAGACTGTGCTGATGGACAAGAAGCCCATAGTTGCAGACACCAGGTACGTTGACTGGAAATACATTGACAGTGAAGAGCACACAGACTTCTTTCCCCATGTGCATGAGAGCTTCACTGCATGTGGAGTTGCTGAGTTTGTGGGTCAGAAACTGACAGATTGGAACGATGAGATGATTATGCAGTTCTATGCCACAGCTCATTTCTATCCTGATGGGAAGATCACCTGGATGACTGAAGTTCAAAGGTTTTCTTCGTCTGTTGAAGAATGGGCAGAACTTCTGAATGCTCCAGTGCAACGAGAGGATGACATTGATGTCTATGGGATTCCAAAGAAGAACCATGATTCCATGAAGAACATGTACAAGGAGATCCCCGCAGCAGATTTGGGAGTGTGGAAGCTCGGCTCAGTTTACTATCTCCAGGCAGGTTTACCTACCACTAACACTATTCTGAGGCATACCTTGATGCCCAAGTCTGGAGATCATCGCATGATCAGAGGCTATTCTATCAACATGCTGCATATACTTGATGAGAAGGCACCTTTCAAGGTGATGGACTTAATGGTAGAGACCATTAAGAGGACTGCAGCTGACCAGAAGAGGTCATGTGGATTTGCCCCACAGATTCAGATGCTTATCAATGCGAAGTTTGGCACGGGCAAATTCTTGTTGGATAAGAAACACTTACCCCTGCAGCCAGAGCATGAAGACAATGTTGTTGTGATGGATGAGGAGGATCCAACTTTTGTTGAAGGTCAAGCCAAGATTGAAGCTGCTAGGAAAGCCAAAGCTGATAAGGAGGCAGCAGCAGCAGCAGCTAAACCAAAGAGCTTCGGAGAGCAGATTCTTGAAGCTACTCAAAGGATTGAACAACGCCTGGCCAGCATTGAACAATCTCAGGAGAGCCTAGAGAGGATTGTTGACGAGAAGATCCACGCTCTGGACGTGAAGCTGACTGAAATTCAGGTGACCGTCAACAAGCTTGAGGCAGACATGGAGGAAGCAAAGCAGGACAGGGCAGAGCTGATGCAGGATGACCTAGTCCAGGACTCTCATCGTCAGACTGCTCCGATTCCCAGAGGATCCCGATCAGCAGCTATCCCAGTGACTGACTCCAGGACTACCACTTCAGCACCTCCTACAGCTCCAGCAGTCACTCCAGCTACAGCTCCAGTATCCACTCCTCCAGCACAGACTTCAGCTGAAGTCTTCGCCGATGCCGTCATATCTACTCCGACATCTACCCAGACGGGAGCCGCCAGCAGAGCCCACAGTGACGTTTAGCTCTATGCTTTTTCGAACTTTTTGGTAACTTGTTGCCAAAGGGGTAGAAATTGTATAGATCATAGGGCTTCGAGAGAGAGAGTGCTCTTTCGTTCTTTTGCGGTTTCTTTTGGTACTTTTGGTTTTCGATACTTTCAGTGTGCTTGATACTACGTTTGATGCTACCTTAATGAGTGCTTGGTCGTACTATGCTTTAATGTGTGCTTAATGCTTATCATATGCTATTCCTATCTTGTATGATCATTTACTCATGTCTTGGTGATTGGGTGCATGTTATTCATTCTTATCATTTTGTGCGCTCCACCAAGATGTATGTGACATGGAAGAGTGACCCATGAACCTAATCGATTGTGCATTTGCATTCAAACGCAAATCTTAAATAATGCACAAATTTAGGGGGAGCTCTTGCTTATCACATACTTCTCAAAGCGACGATATTATTCATTGATTATATCCTTTGTCGAAGCTTTGATCTATATGTTGTCATCAATTACCAAAAAGGGGGAGATTGAAAGTGCAACTAATCCCCGGGTGGTTTTGGCAATTAATAACAACATATATATCATTGAACTAATAGCTACTTGAGAATCATTTCAGAGAAGTTCAGTGATATGGGTATGGCAATGACTGAAGAAGTGGACCCCTCAAAATGCTAAGGCAAGCATTGGCAAAAGCTCAAGACTCCATTTTTGGTTTAGTGATCCAAGATCACATTGAGTCCATAGGAAAAGCCAATACTATTAAAAGGGG
Source organism: Secale cereale (assembly GCA_902687465.1). Lineage (NCBI taxonomy): Eukaryota > Viridiplantae > Streptophyta > Magnoliopsida > Poales > Poaceae > Secale > Secale cereale. The sequence continues at coordinate 20,124,213 of LR738710.1, read as the reverse complement.
ATGAGGTTGTGTTGATGATCTGGTTGCTCAAGTGCTTAGTGATATATCTCCTTCAACTATCAGCAACTTTCACTAGAAAACACACTCATAAGTAATCTCGGACCAACCGATTTTCCAAACTCAGTCACACCGAGATGAACCACCTCAGCCATAAGCCAAACCCTAGAAAAATCGGACATTCCGAATTTGAGATCGGTCTCACCGAAACATGGGCTGCCAAGCTTCTGTAACCGTTTCATCACATTGGAATAACCGAGTTGATAAAATCGGTCTTACCGAAACTGGCAAGCTCATGTCTTTGATCAAATCGGACTAACCGAGATGGTATTTTCGGTCCCACCGAAAACCCCAACGTTCACTATATTTGAACTTTTGGTCTGACCGAGTTGTCCACTTCGGACTCACCGAGATTGCTCAATTATGTGTGTAACGGTTGGATTTTGTGTGGAGGCTATATATACCCCTCCACCCCCTCTTCATTCGTGGAGAGAGCCATCAGAAAGAACTACCACTCCTACCTTACACTTTCTGAGAAGAGAACTACCTACCCTTGTGTTGAGATCAAGTTGCTCCACTCCCACCATATGAAACTTGATTTCTAACCTTCCCAAGTTGCTTTCCACTCAATCCTTTCTTCCACCACAGCCAAATCAGTGAGGAGAGTTGAGTGTTGGGGAGATTATCATTTGAAGCACAAGAGCAAGGAGTTCATCATCATCTACAACATCTATTACCTTTTGGAGGGTGGTGCCTCCTAGATTGGTTAGGTGTCGCTTGGGAGCCTCCGTCATCGAGATGTGGAGTTGAACCAAGAAGTTTGTAAGGGCAAGGAGATCGCCTACTTCGTGAAGATCTACCCCGAGTAAGGCTAGCCCTCCGTGGGCGTAGGCCATGATAGAATAGACAAGGTTGCTTCTTCGTGGACCCTTCGTGGGTGGAGCCCTCCGTGGACTCGCGCAGCCGTTACCCTCCGTGGGTTGAAGTCTCCATCAACGTGGATGTACGATAGCACCACCTATCGGAACCACGGGAAAAATCACCGCGTCTCCAAATTGCGTTTGCTCTTCTCCACCTCCCTTTACTACATGTGCAATTTACTTTCCGCTGCTTATACTCTAGAATTGCATGTGTAGGGTGATACTTGTCTTGATCATAATTGTGAATCTGCCAAAAACTGTTCTTGATCAAAAGGCAGAATTTTTATAATTACAAGTAGTCTAATCACCCCCCCTCTAGACATACTTTCGATCCTACAATTTCCGATCGACAATATGTCATTCACATATACTTATCAGAAAGGTTCTAGTGCTCCCACTCACTTCTTGTAAATACAGGCTTCACTGTAAGTCTGTATAAATCTATATGCTTTGATCAACTTATCAAAGCGTATATTCCAACTCCGAGATGCTTGCACCAGTCCATAGATGGATCGCTGGAGCTTGCATATTTTGTTAGCACCTTTAGGATTGACAAAACCATCGGGTTGCATCATATACAACTCTTCTTTGAGATATCCATTCAGGAATGCAGTTTTGACATCCATTTGCCAGATTTCATAATCATAAAATGCGGCAATTGCTAACATGATTCGGACAGACTTAAGCATCGCTACAGGTGAGAAAGTCTCATCGTAGTCAATTCCTTGAACTTGTCGAAAACCTTTCGCAACAAGTCGAGCTTTGTAAACAGTAACATTACCGTCTGCGTCGGTCTTCCTCTTGAAGATCCATTTATTTTCGATGGCCTGCCGATCATCGGGCAAGTCAACCAAAGTCCACACTTTGTTCTCATACATGGATCCCATCTCAGATTTCATGGCTTCAAGCCATTTTGCGGAATCTGGGCTCATCATCGCTTCCTCATAGTTCGTAGGTTCATCATGGTCTAGTAACATGATTTCCAGAACTGGGTTGCCGTACCACTCTGGTGCGGAACGTACTCTGGTTGATCTACGACGTTCAGCAGAAACTTGATCCGAAGTTTCATGATCATTATCATTAACTTCCTCACTGATTGGTGTAGGAATCACTGGAACAATTTTCTGTGATGTACTACTTTCCAATCTGGGAGAAGGTACAATTACCTCATCAAGTTCTACTTTCCTCCCACTCACTTCTTTCGAGAGAAACTCTTTCTCTAGAAAGGATCCATTCTTAGCAACGAATATCTTGCCTTCGGATCTGTGATAGAAGGTGTACCCAACAGTCTCTTTTGGGTATCCTATGAGGACACATTTCTCCGACTTGGGTTCGAGCTTATCAGGTTGAAGCTTTTTCACATAAGCATCGCAGCCCCAAACTTTAAGAAACGACAACTTTGGTTTCTTGCCAAACCATAGTTCATAAGGTGTCGTATCAACGGATTTAGATGGTGCCCTATTTAACATGAATGTAGCTGTCTCTAATGCATAACCCCAAAAGCAATAGTGGTAGATCGGTAAGAGACATCATCGATTGCACTATATCTAATAAAGTACGATTATGACGTTTGGTCACACCATTACACTATGGTGTTCCAGGTGGCGTGAGTAGTGAAACTATTTCACATTGTTTTTACTGAAGGCCAAACTCGCTAACTCAAATATTTTACCTCTACGATCATATCGTAGAAACTCTTATTTTCTTGTTACGATGATTCTCCACTTCACTCTGAAATTCTTTGAACTTTTCAAATGTTTCAGACTTGTGCTTCATTAAGTAGATATACCCATATCTGCTCAAATCATCAGTGAAGGTCAGAAAATAACGATTCCCGCCGTGAGCTTCAACACTCATTGGTCTGCATACATTAGTATGTATGATTTCCAACAACTCTGTTGCTCGCTCCACAGTTCCGGAGAACGGAGTTATAGTCATCTTACCCATGAGGCATCGTTCGCAAGCACCAAGTGATTCATAATCAAGTGATTCCAAAAAGTCCATCACTATGGAGTTTCTTCATGCGCTTTACACCAATATGACCTAAACGGCAGTGCCACAAATAAGTTGCACTATCATTATTAACCTTGCATCTTTTGGCTTCAATATTATGAATATGTTTATCACACGATCGAGATCAAACAAACCATTTTCATTGGGTGTATAACCATAGAAGGTTTTATTCATGTAAACAGAACAACAATTATTCTCTAACTTACATGAATAACCGTATTGCAATAAACATGATCAAATCATATTCATGTTCAACACAAACACCAAATAACACTTATTTAGGTTCAACACTAATCCCGAAAGTATAGGGAGTGTACGATGATGATCATATCAATCTTGGAACTACTTCCAATACACATCGTCACTTCATCTTTTAACTAGTTTCTGTTCATTATGCAACTCCCATTTCGAGTTACTACTCTTTAGCAACTAAACCAGTATCAAATACCGAGGGGTTGCTATGAACACTAGTAAAATACACATCAATAATCTGTATATCAAATATACCTTTATTCACTTTGCCATCCTTCTTATCTGCCAAGTATCTAGGGCAGTTCCACTTCCAGTGACCATTTCCTTTGCAGTAGAAGCACTTAGTTTCAGGCTTGAGTTTAGCTTTGGGTTTCTTCATGGGAGTGACAACTTGCTTGTCATTATTCTTGAAGTTCCCCTTCTATCCCTTTGCCCTTTTCTTGAAACAAGTGGTCTTGTTAACCATCAACACTTGATGCTCTTTCTTGATTTCTACCTTCGCCGATTTCAGCATCGCGAAGAGCTCGGGAATTACTTTCGTCATCCCTTGCATATTATAGTTCATCACGAAGTTCTACTAACTTGGTGATAGTGACTAGAGAACTTTGTAAATTACTATATCATCTGGAAGATTAACTCCCACTTGATTCATGCAATTGTAGTACCCAGACAGTCTGAGTACATGCTCACTGGTTGAGCTATTCTCATCCATCTTGTAGGCAAAGTATTGTCAGAGGTCTATACCTCTCGACACGGGCATGAGTATGAAATACTAATTTCAACTCTTGGAACATCTTATATGCTCCATGGCGTTCAAAACATTTTTGAAGTCCCGGTTACAAGCCGTAAAGCATAGTGCACTAAACTATCAAGTAGTCATCATACCGAGCTTTTGTCAAAACGTTCATAATGTCTACATCTACTCCTGCAATAGGTATGTCACCTAGCGGTGCATCAAGGACATATTTCTCTGTGCAGCAATGAGGATAATCCTCAGATCACGGAACAATTCCGCATTATTGCTACTAACATCTTTCAACTTAGTTTTCTCTAGGAACATATAAAAAATAAACGGGGAGCAACATTGCGAGCTATTGATCTACAACATAGATATGCTAATACTACCAGGACTAAGTTCATGATAAATTAAAGTTCAATTAATCATATTACTTAAGAACTCCCACTTAGATAGACATCCCTCCGGTCATCTAAATGATCACGTGATCCAAATCAACTAAACCATGTCCGATCATCACGTGAGATGGAGTAGTTTCAATGGTGAACATCTTATGTTGATCATATCTACTATATGATTCACGCTCGACCTTTCGGTCTCCAGTGTTCCGAGGCCATATCTGCATATGCTAGGCTCGTCAAGTTTAACCCGAGTATTCTGCGTGTGCAAAATTGGCTTACACCCGTTGTATTTGAACGTAGAGCTTATCACACCCGATCATCACGTGGTGTCTCGGCACGACGAACTTTCGCAACGGTGCATACTCAGGGAGAACACTTATACCTTGAAATTTAGTAAGGGATCATCTTATCATGCTACCGTCGTTCTAAGCAAAATAAGAAGCATAATAAGATAAACATCACATGGAATCAAAATATGTGACATGATATGGCCATCATCATCTTGTGCTTTTGATCTCCATCTTCAAAGCACCGTTATGATCACCTTCGTCACCGGCGCGACACCTTGATCTCCATCGTAGCATCGTTGTCGTCTCGCCAACTATTGCTTCTACGACTATCGCTACCGTTTAGTGATAAAGTAAAGCAATTACATGGCGATTGCATTTCATACAATAAAGCGACAACCATATGGCTCCTGCCAGTTGCCGATAACTTTACAAAACATGATCATCTCATACAAAATCGTATAACTCATCATGTCTTGACCATATCACATCACAACATGCCCTGCAAAAACAAGTTAGACGTCCTCTACTTTGTCGTTGCAAGTTTTACGTGGCTGCTGCGGGCTTAGCAAGAACCGTTCTTACCTACGCATACAAAACCACAACGATGTTTCGTCAAGTATGTGCTGTTTTAACCTTCACAAGGACCGGGTGTAGCCACACTTGATTCAGCTAAAGTGAGAGAGACAGACACCCGCCAGTCACCTTTAAGCAACGAGTGCTCGTAACGCTGAAACCAGTCTCGCGTAAGCGTACGCGTAATGTCGGTCCGGGCCGCTTCATCTCGCAATACCGCCGAAGCAAAGTATGACATGCTGGTAAGCAGTATGACTAGTATCGCCCACAACTCATTGTGTTCTACTCGTGCATATCATCTACGCATAGACCTGGCTCATGATGCCACTGTTGGGGAACGTAGTATTTTAAAATTTCCTACGATCACGCAAGATCTATCTACTAGATGCATAGCAACGAGAGGGGAGAGTGTGTCTACGTACCCTCGTAGACCGAGAGCGGAAGCGTCAAGTGAAGCGATTGATGTTGTCAAACTTCTTCGCGATCCAACCGATCAAGCACCGAACGTACGGCACCTCCGCGTTCAGCACACGTTCAGCTTGATGACGTCCCACGAGCTCTTGATCCAGTTGAGCTTCACGGGAGAGTTTCGTCAGCACGACGGCGTGGTGACGGATATGATGTATTCACCGGTCCAGGGCATCGCCTAAGCACTGCAACGGTATGACCGAGGTGTGTTTCTGTGGAGGGGGGCACCGCACACGGCTAAAACAATTCAACTTGTGTGTCTTTGGGTGCCCCCTGCCCCCGTATATAAAGGAGCAAGGAGGGAGGCCGGCCGGCCCTTGTTTGGTGCGGCTAGGGTTGCAATCCTACTAGGAATAGGATTGCAATCCTATTCCTAGTAGGAATTACCAAAAGAAGGAAGAGAGGGAAAGGAAAAAGGAGAGGTGGCGCCCCCCCCCCCCAATCCTAGTCCAACTAGGAACCCTAGGTGGGGCGCCGGCCAGCCCTATGGGCTGCCTCTCTCTTTCCCTTAAGGCCCACTATGGACCATCCCCCCTCGTAGGGGGTTCCGGTAACCCCCTCCGGCAATCCCGTTAAATCCGAAACTTTTCCGGAACACTTCCGGTGTCCGAATATAGTCGTCCAATATATCAATCTTTATGTCTCGGACATTCCGAGACTCCTCGTCATGTCCGTGATCTCATCCGGGACTCCGAACTACCTTCGGTACATCAAAACTCATAAACTCATAATACCGATCGTCATCAAACGTTAAGCATGCGGACCCTACAGGTTCGAGAACTATGTAGACATGACCGAGACTCATCTCCGGTCAATAACCAATAGCGGAACCTGGATGTTCATATTGGCTCCTACATATTCTACGAAGATCTTTATCGGTCAAACCGCATAACAACATACGTTGTTCCTTTTGTCATCGGTATGTTACTTGCCCGAGATTCGATCGTCGGTATCTCTATACCTAGTTCAATCTCGTTACCGGCAAGTCTCTTTACTCGTTTCGTAACACATCATCTCGTGACTAACTCATTAGTCTTTTGCTTGCAAGGCTTATTATGATGTGTGTTACCGAGAGGGCCCAGAGATACCTCTCCGACACTCGGAGTGACAAATCCTAATCTTGATCTATGCCAACACCACGAATACTTTCGGAGACACCTGTAGAGCATCTTTATGATCACCCAGTTACGTTGTGACGTTTGATAGCACACAAAGTGTTCCTACGGTATTCGGGAGTTGCATAATCTCATAGTCATAGGAACATGTATAAGTCATGAAGAAAGCAATAGCAGTAAAACTAAACGATCATAGTGCTATGCTAACGGATGGGTCTTGTCCATCACATCATTCTCCTAATGATGTGATCCCGTTGATCAAATGACAACTCATGTCTATGGTTAGGAAACATAACCATCTTTGATCAATGAGCTAGTCTAGTAGAGGCATACTAGGGACACTCTGTTTTGTCTATGTATTCACACATGTACTAAGTTTCCGGTTAATACAATTCTAGCATGAATAATAAACATTTATCATGATATAAGGAAATATAAATAACAACTTTATTATTGCCTCTAGGGCATATTTCCTTCACAGGAAGCTTCGCGAAGAACCAAAGATGGGCCAGAGGGGAGCCAGGGGTGGCCCAGGCGGCCACCTGGCGCGGCCCCACCCCTGGCCGTGCCAGGGGGGCGCCTGGGGCCCCTGCTCCGCCTCTGGCTTCCCCCCTTCGCATATATATCCCTCTCGTCCCGAAACCCTCGAGGACAGAACCCTTTTCGCGATCTCGCCTCTGTTCCGCCGCCGCAGCGCTTCCAAGATCGGGAGCATCAGGAGAACTCTTCCTGACACCCTGCCGGAGGGGAGAACCACCACCGGGAGCTTCTCCACCACCATGGACGCTTCCCGGATGAGTTGTGAGTAGTCCACCTTGGACCATGGGTCCATGATCAGTAGCTATGTGATGTTCTCCTCCCCTCTTTGCTCTTCATGGTTTAGACCTCGTGAGCTGCCCTACATGATCGAGGCACATATGTAATCTTTCTGCTGCTGCTTTGCTGAGTTTGCTGGGATCTGATGGATTATGAGACTATGTTCAGATTGTGTTTGAGTAATATATTTGATTCACCTCTTTTATATCTTTGTTCTTGAGTAATTCTTGCATGTTCTCCGTTGCTGTTTATTGCTTTGGCCAAGTAGTAGGTAGTAACTCCAAGAGGGAGCGTTATGCTTGATTGTGGGTTCATGCCCCCTGATGACTAGCTTGAGTGACAGAAACATGAGTCTAGGGGATGTGCTATTGCCAGAAGGGGGAAAACAACGATGCTTATACTTGCGGGTGCAAGGATTGTTTACTTTACGCAAAGTTCTTTTAATGCAGTTGTCTGTTGCTTTGAGTTTACACTTTGGGTGGGATTCGCAACTTAATACCAGCGAGATGTTCTGGATAGATATCTCAAGGTGGATGATTAGTAGTAGATGCAGATGGATTTCGGTCTACTTGCCTTGGCGTACCGCCCATGCTTTTGAGCCTCTACCTTTCTTTGCAGCATAGTTAGCATTAGTTTGCGCACATAATCCTGTCAATTGCCCAGCTGTAATTTGTTTACCTCGCTTTGCTGTTTTATCGTCTTTTGGGAGAGAGACATCACTAGTGAACATCATGGGACCCCGGTCCATATTACCACCGCTGATCACACCTTCTATTTACTTCCTGTTTTTTTTCCTAGTTGCAGTCATAGCTATCATTATTATCTCTTGTGTTTGATACTTTGTAAACAACAAGGCCGGAGGGATTGACAACCTCTCTGTACTCGTTGGGAGCAAAGTTATCTGTATCTGTGTGCAGGTCCTGTCAACCGCTAAGTGTCTGGCGCCGTTGACACCTACTTGTCGACCCTCGGAGTCTCACGGGATTTGATCCTTGGTATCTTTGCCAAGGGAAATTTGCCGCTACGATACATCTCAACCTTCCACTTGGGGTAACCAACGAGGGGCGAGAAGCCAGCACCGTACTATTAAGAGGGGGTCCGCTTTGAAAAGGTTTGGGTGGAATCAACACATACACATCTTACTCTCACACCACCTTTCCCTTGCTTCTCTGGAGTTCCAATCGTTTATTAATGTATATGCAAACCTTGACTTCTTAACTAAATCATCTGCCTGGCAAGCGGTAGTACCGCTCCATAAAGCGGTAGTACCGCACAGCCACACGGTACTACCGCCTGAAGACATGGTAGTACCGCACCAGCGGTAGTACCGCGGCTCCAGAGCGGTAGTACCGTGTGTCTAGCCCGGTACTGATTCTAAGTGCAGAAGTAGGTGCGGAAGTAATTTTTTACTTCCGCATCCTATGCGGTAGTACCGCTTACTCCAAGCGGTAGTACCGTGTCGCGTTTTGCTACTACCGTTTTCTCTGTGGATGTAGCCGCGGATGTAATTTATTTCATCCGTGGGTGTCAATCATCTCGCATGTTTTTGCCTAGCGGTAGTACCGCTCGCAGAGCGGTAGTACCGCTCAGCCAGCGGTAGTACCGCAACTTACGTGCTGAAAACGCACATAACGGTTGGATTTGCTCTCCCACTATATATAGGGGGTCTTCTTCCCCAAGAAGACTTACCTCTTTCCCCACTACTCCATTGTTGCTCCAAAAGCTCCATTTCCGCCGATCTCTCTCCCTAGCCAATCAAACTTGTTGATTTGCTCGGGATTGCTTGAGGAGGCATCGATCTACACTTCCACCAAGAGATATTTGATTCTCCCCACTAATCCCTTGCGGATCTTGTTACTCTTGGGTATTTGAGCACCCTATACGGTTGAGGTCACCTCGAAGCCATATTCCATTGTGGTGAAGATTCGTGGTTTTGTTGGGAGCCTCCAAGTTGTGGAGATAGCCCCAACCTTGTTTGTAAAGGTTCGGTCGCCGCCTTCAAGGGCACCACTAGTGGAATCACGGCACCTTGCATTGTGTGAGGGCGTGAGGAGAATACGGTGGCCCTAGTGGCTTCTTGGGGAGCATTGTGCCTCCACACCGCTCCAACGGAAACGTACTTCCCCTCAAAGGGAAGGAACTTCGGCAACACATCCTCGTCTCCACCGGTTCCACTTGTGGTTATTTCTTACCTTTACTTGTGCATGCTTTACTTGTTTAACTCCTATAGCATGCTTGTGTAGTTGTTATCCTTCGTTCCTTTAGTTGTCATCTTAGTAGAATATCTAGACAACTTACTTTGACGTTTAATTTAAAGTGGTTAAGAAAAGCTAAAAATTGTTAGTTGCCTATTCACCCCCGCCCCCTCTAGTCAACCATATCGATCCATCCCGGTGGGGCCCCTAGGCCGCAAGGGGAAGGGGGCCAGCCCCTGGTGGGCTGGCGCACCCATATGGGCCCCCTCCATGCGCCTAGGGTTGAAACCCTAGGGGGAGGGGGCGCCCCCTATGCCTTGGGGGCAAGTTCCCCCCCTAGGCCGCCGCGCCCCCTGGAGATTAGATCTCCCAGGGCCGGCGCCCCCCTGGCCCCTATATATAGTGGGGGGAGAGGGCAGCCGCACCCCAAGCCTCTGGCGCCTTTTCCCCCTCCCGTCACACTTCCTACTCCTCCGCAGGGCGCCGGCGAAGCCCTGCAGGATTTCCTGCTGCATCCACCACCACGCTGTCGTGCTGCTGGATCTCCGACGACCTCTCCTCCCCCCTTGCTGGATCAAGAAGGAGGTGACGTTGCTGTACCGGACGTGTGTTGAACGCGGAGGTGCCGTCCGTTCGGCGCTAGGATCATCGGTGACGAAGAACGCGAAGAGTACAACTACTTCATCCACGTTCCTTCGAATGCTTTCGCACGCGATCTACAAAAGGGTGTGTAGATGCACTCCAGTATGCTCGTTGCTAGATGACTCCTTAGATTCATCTTGGTGAAAGCGTAGAAATTTTTTGAATTCTGCTACGTTCCCCAACAGAGGCATCTGAGCTAGGTCTTTGCGTAGCATCTTGCACGAGTAGAACACAAACAAGTTGTGGGCGTTGAGTTTGCTCAATTTTCTTACCGTTACTAGTCTAATCTTGATTCGGCGGCATCGTGGGATGAAGCGGCCCGGACCGACCTTACACGTACGCTTACGTGAGACTGGTTCCACCGACAGACATGCACTAGATGCATAAGGTGGCTGGCGGGTGTCTGTCTCTCCTGTTGGGGAACGTAGTAATTTAAAATTTTCCTACGATCACGCAAGATTTATCTACTAGATGCATAGCAACGAGAGGGGAGAGTGTGTCTACGTACCCTCGTAGACCGGGAGCGGAAGCGTCAAGTGACGCGGTTGATGTTGTCGAACTTCTTCGCGATCCAACCGATCAAGCACCGAACGTACGGCACCTCCGCGTTCAGCACACGTTCAGCTTGATGACGTCCCACGAGCTCTTGATCCAGTTGAGCTTCACGGGAGAGTTTCGTCAGCACGACGGCGTGGTGACGGATATGATGTGTTCACTGGCGCAGGGCTTCGCCTAAGCTCCGCGACGGTATGACCGAGGTGTGATTCTGTGGAGGGGGGCACCGCACACGGCTAAAACAATTCAACTTGTGTGTCTTTGGGTGCCCCCCTGCCCCCGTATATAAAGGAGCAAGGGAGGGAGGGAGGCCAACCTCTCCTGGTGCGGCTAGGGAAGGAGTCCTACTAGGAATAGGATTGCAATCCTATTCCTAGTAGGATTCACCAAAAGAAAGAAGAGGGAAAGGAATAGGAGAGGTGGCGCCCCCCCAATCCTAGTCCAACTAGGAACCCTAGGTGGGGCCGCCGGCCAGCCCTATGGGCTGCCTCTCTCTTTCCCTTTAGGCCCACTATGGACCATCCCCTCTCGTAGGGGGTTCCGGTAACCCCCTCCGGCAATCCCGATAAATCCGAAACTTTCCCGGAACACTTCCGGTGTCCGAATATAGTCGTCCAATATATCAATCTTTATGTCTCGGACATTCCGAGACTCCTCGTCATGTCCGTGATCTCATCCGGGACTCCGAACTACCTTCGGTACATCAATACTCATAAACTCATAATACCGATCGTCATCAAACGTTAAGCGTGCGGACCCTACGGGTTCGAGAACTATGTAGACATGACCGAGACTCATCTCCGGTCAATAACCAATAGCGGAACCTGGATGTTCATATTGGCTCCTACATATTCTACGAAGATCTATTATCGGTCAGAACCGCATAACAACATACGTTGTTCCTTTTGTCAACGGTATATTACTTGCCCGAGATTCGATCGTCGGTATCTCTATACCTAGTTCAATCTCGTTACTGGCAAGTCTCTTTACTCGTTCCGTAACTCATCATCTCGTGACTAACTCATTAGTCTTTTGCTTGCAAGGCTTATTGTGATGTGTGTTACCGAGAGGGCCCAGAGATACCTCTCCGACACTCGGAGTGACAAATCCTAATCTTGATCTATGCCAACACCACGAATACTTTCGGAGACACCTGTAGAGCATCTTTATGATCACCCAGTTACGTTGTGACGTTTGATAGCACACAAGGTGTTCCTACGGTATTCGGGAGTTGCATAATCTCATAGTCATAGGAACATGTATAAGTCATGAAGAAAGCAATAGCAGTAAAACTAAACGATCATAGTGCTATGCTAACGGATGGGTCTTGTCCATCACATCATTCTCCTAATGATGTGATCCCGTTGATCAAATGACAACTCATGTCTATGGCTAGGAAAAATAACCATCTTTGATCAATGAGCTAGTCTAGTAGAGGCATACTAGGGACATACTGTTTTGTCTATGTATCCACACATGTACTAAGTTTCCGGTTAATACAATTCTAGCATGAATAAAAGACATTTATCATGATATAAGGAAATACAAATAACATCTTTATTATTGCCTCTAGGGCATATTTCCTTCAGTCTCCCACTTGAACTAGAGTCAATAATCTAGATTACAAAGTGATGATCCTCACACCCATGGAGTCTTGGTGCTGATAATGTTTTGCCCGTGGAAGAGGCTTAGTCAACGGGTCTGCAACATTCAGATCCGTATGTATTTTGCAAATCTCTATGTCTCCCTCCTTGACTAGATCGCGGATGGAATTGAAGCGTCTTTTGATGTGCTTTGTTCTCTTGTGAAACCTGGATTCCTTCGCCAAGGCTATGGCTCCAGTGTTGTCACAAAAGATTTTCATTGGACCCGATGCACTAGGTACTACACCTAGATCGGATATGAACTCCTTCATCCAGACTCCTTCATTTGCTGCTTCCGAAGCAGCTATGTATTCCGCTTCACACGTAGATCCCGCCACGACGCTCTGCTTGGAACTGCACCAGCTGACAGCTCCACCGTTCAATAAAAATACATATCCGGTTTGTGACTTAGAGTCATCCGGATCAGTGTCAAAGCTAGAATCGACGTAACCGTTTACGACGAGCTCTTTGTCACCTCCATACACGAGAAACATATCCTTTGTTCTTTTCAGATACTTTAGGATGTTTTTGACCGCTGTCCAGTGATCCACTCCTGGATTACTTTGGTACCTCCCTGCTAGACTTATAGCAAGGCACACATCAGGTCTGGTACACAGCATTGCATACATGATAGATCCTATGGCTGAAGCATAGGGAATGACTTTCATTTTTTCTCTATCTTCTGCAGTGGTCGGGCATTGAGTCTTACTCAACTTCATACCTTGTAAAACAGGCAAGAATCCTTTCTTTGACTGATCCATTTTGAACCTTTTCAAAATCTTATCAAGGTATGTGCTTTGTGAAAGTCCAATTAAGCGTCTTGATCTATCTCTATAGATCTTGATGCCTAATATGTAAGCAGCTTCTCCGAGGTCTTTCATTGAAAAACTTTTATTCAAGTATCCTTTTATGCTATTCAGAAATTCTATATCATTTCCAATTAACAATATGTCATCTACATATAATATTAGAAATGCTACAGAGCTCCCACTCACTTTCTTGTAAATACAGGCTTCTCCAAAAGTCTGTATAAAACCATATGCTTCGATCACCTCATCAAAGCGTATATTCCAACTCCGAGATGCTTGCACCAGTCCATAGATGGATCGCTGGAGTTTGCATACTTTGTTAGCACCTTTTGGATCGACAAAACCTTCTGGTTGCATCATATACAACTCTTCTTTGAGATATCCATTTAGGAATGCAGTTTTGACATCCATTTGCCAGATTTCATAATCATAAAATGCGGCAATTGCTAACATGATTCGGACAGACTTAAGCATCGCTACAGGTGAGAAAGTCTCATCGTAGTCAACTCCTTGAACTTGTCGAAAACCTTTTGCAACAAGTCGAGCTTTGTAAACAGTAATATTACCGTCTGCGTCGGTCTTCCTCTTGAAGATCCATTTATTTTCGATGGCTTGCCGATCATCGGGCAAGTCAACCAAAGTCCACACTTTGTTCTCATACATGGATCCCATCTCAGATTTCATGGCTTCAAGCCATTTTGCGGAATCTGGGCTCATCATCGCTTCCTCATAGTTCGTAGGTTCATCATGGTCTAGTAACATGATTTCCAGAACTAGGTTGCCGTACCACTCTGGTGCGGAACGTACTCTGGTTGATCTACGACGTTCAGCAGAAACTTGATCCGAAGATTCATGATCATTATCATTAACTTCCTCACTAATTGGTGTAGGAATCACTGGAACAATTTCCTGTGATGTACTACTTTCCAATCTGGGAGAAGGTACAATTACCTCATCAAGTTCTACTTTCCTCCCACTCACTTCTTTCGAGAGAAACTCTTTTTCTAGAAAGGATCCGTTCTTAGCAACGAATATTTTGCCTTCGGATCTGTGATAGAAGGTGTACCCAACAGTCTCTTTTGGGTATCCTATGAAGACACATTTTTCCGACTTGGGTTCGAGCTTATCAGGTTGAAGTGTTTTCACATAAGCATCGCAGCCCCAAACTTTAAGAAACGACAACTTTGGTTTCTTGCTAAACCAAAGTTCATAAGGTGTCGTATCAACGGATTTAGATGGTGCCCTATTTAACGTGAATGCAGCTGCCTCTAAAGCATATCCCCAAAACGATAGTGGTAAATCAGTAAGGGACATCATAGATCGTACCATATCTAATAAATTACGGTTATGACGTTCGGACACACCATTACGCTGTGGTGTTCCAGGTGGCGTGAGTTGTGAAACTATTCCACATTGTTTCAAATGAAGACCAAACTCGTAACTCAAATATTCTCCTCCACGATCAGATCATAGAAACTTTATTTTCTTGTTACGATGATTCTCTACTTCACTCTGAAATTCTTTGAACTTTTCAAATGTTTCAGACTTGTGTTTCATTAAGTAGATATACCCATATCTGCTCAAATCATCAGTGAAGGTCAGAAAATAACGATACCCGCCGCGAGCATCAACACTCATTGGTCCACATACATCAGTATGTATGATTTCCAACAAATCTGTTGCTCGCTCCATAGTTCCGGAGAACGGAGTTTTAGTCATCTTGCCCATGAGGCATGGTTCGCAAGCACCAAGTGATTCATAATCAAGTGATTCCAAAAGTCCATCATTATGGAGTTTCTTCATGCGTTTTACACCAATATGACCTAAACGGCAGTGCCACAAATAAGTTGCACTATCATTATTAACCTTGCATCTTTTGGTTTCAATATTATGAATATGTGTATCACTACAATCGAGATCCAATAAGAATATACCACTCTTTAAGGGTGCATGACCATAAAAGATATTATTCATTAAAATGGAACAACCATTATTCTCTGATTTAAATGAATAACCGTCTCGCAATAAACAAGATCCAGATATAATGTTCATGCTTAACGCTGGCACCAAATAACAATTATTTAGGTCTAAAACTAATCCCGAAGGTAGATGTAGAGGTAGCGTGCCGACGGCGATCACATCGACTTTGGAACCGTTTCCCACGCGCATCGTCACCTCGTCCTTAGCTAATCTTCGTTTAATCCGTAGTCCCTGTTTCGAGTTACAAATATTAGCAACCGAACCGGTATCAAATACCCAGGTACTACTACGAGTATTAGTAAGGTACACATCAATAACATGTATATCACATATACCTTTGTTCACCTTGCCATCCTTCTTATCCGCCAAAAAACTTGGGGCAGTTCCGCTTCCAGTGTCCAGTTCCCTTGCAGTAGAAGCACTCAGTTTCAGGCTTGGCTCCAGATTTGGGTTTCTTCGTGGAAGTAGCAACTGACTTTCTATTGCTTTTGAAGTTCCCTTTCTTTCCCTTGCCCTTTTTCTTGAAACTAGTGGTCTTGTTAACCATCAACACTTGATGCTCCTTTTTGATTTCTACCTCCGCAGCTTTGAGCATAGCGAAGAGCTCGGGAATTGTCTTTTGCATCCCTTGCATGTTATAGTTCATCACGAAGCCTTTATAGCTTGGTGGCAGTGATTGAAGAACTCTATCAATAACACTATCCTCGTCAACTTTGCAACCAAGTTGAGTCATATGATTGTAGTACCCAGACATTCTGAGCAAGTGTTCACTGATAGAACTATTCTCCTCCATCTTGCAGCTGTAGAACTTATTGGAAATCTCATATTTCTCAATTCGGGCATTTGCTTGAAATATTAACTTCAACTCCTGGAACATCTCATATGGTCCATGACGTTCAAAACGTCGTTGAAGTCCCGGTTCTAAGCCGTAAAGCATGGCATACTGAACTATCGTGTAGTCATCAGACCGCGACTGCCAGACGTTCAAAGCGTCTACATTAGCGGGAGGGGGCTTGTCACCTAGCGGTGCTTCAAGGACATAATTCTTCTTTGCAGCAATGAGGATAATCCTCAGGTTACGGACCCAGTCCGTGTAATTGCTACCATCATCTTTCAACTTAGCTTTCTCTAGGAATGCATTAAAATTCAAAGGAACGGTAGCACGGGCCATTGATCTACAACGACATAGATATGCAAAACTATCAGGACTAAGTTCATGATAAATTAAAGTTCAATTTAATCATATTAATTTAAAGAACTCCCACTTAGATAGACATCCCTCTGGTCATCTAAATGATCACGTGATCCAAATCAACTAAACCATGTCCGATCATCACGTGAGATGGAGTAGTTTCAATGGTGAACATCTTATGTTGATCATATCTACTATATGATTCACGCTCGACCTTTCGGTCTCCAGTGTTCCGAGGCCATATCTGTATATGCTAGGCTCGTCAAGTTTAACCCGAGTATTCTGCGTGTGCAAAACTGGCTTACACCCGTTGTATTTGAACGTAGAGCTTATCACACCCGATCATCACGTGGTGTCTCGGCACGACGAACTTTCGCAACGGTGCATACTCATGGAGAACACTTATACCTTGAAATTTAGTAAGGGATCATCTTATAATGCTACCGTCGTTCTAAGCAAAATAAGAAGCATAATAAGATAAACATCACATGCAATCAAAATATGAGACATGATATGGCCATCATCATCTTGTGCTTTTGATCTCTATCTCCAAAGCACCGTCATGATCACCTTCGTCACCGGCGCGACACCTTGATCTCCATCGTAGCATCGTTGTCGTCTCGCCAACTATTGCTTCCTCAACTATCGCTACCGCTTAGTGATAAAGTAAAGTAATTACATGGCGATTGCATTTCATACAATAAAGCGACAACCATATGGCTCCTGCCAGTTGCCGATAACTTTACAAAACATGATCATCTCATACAAAAACGTATAACTCATCATGTCTTGACCATATCACATCACAACATGCCCTGCAAAAACAAGTTAGACGTCCTCTACTTTGTTGTTGCAAGTTTTACGTGGCTGCTACGGGCTTTAGCAAGAACCGTTCTTACCTACGCATAAAAAACCACAACGATGTTTCGTCAAGAATGTGTTGTTTTAACCTTCACAAGGACCGGGCGTAGCCACACTTGATTCAGCTAAAGTGAGAGAGACAGACACCCGTCAGTCACCTTTAAGCAACGAGTGCTCGTAGCGGTGAAACCAGTCTCGCGTACGCGTACGCGTAATGTCGGTCCGGGCCGCTTCATCTCACAATACCGCCGAAGCAAAGTATGACATGCTGGTAAGAAGTATGACTAGTATCGCCCACAACTCATTGTGTTCTACTCGTGCATATCATCTACGCATAGACCTTGCTCATGATGCCACTGTTGGGGAACGTAGTAATTTAAAATTTTCCTACGATCACGCAAGATCTATCTACTAGATGCATAGCAACGAGAGGGGAGAGTGTGTCTACGTACCCTCGTAGACCGGGAGCGGAAGCGTCAAGTGACGCGGTTGATGTTGTCGAACTTCTTCGCGATCCAACCGATCAAGCACCGAACGTACGGCACCTCCGCGTTCAGCACACGTTCAGCTTGATGACGTCCCACGAGCTCTTGATCCAGTTGAGCTTCACGGGAGAGTTTCGTCAGCACGACGGCGTGGTGACGGATATGATGTGTTCACTGGCGCAGGGCTTCGCCTAAGCTCCGCGACGGTATGACCGAGGTGTGGTTCTGTGGAGGGGGGCACCGCACACGGCTAAAACAATTCAACTTGTGTGTCTTTGGGTGCCCCCCTACCCCCGTATATAAAGGAGCAAGGGAGGGAGGCCGGCCAACCTCTCCTGGTGCGGCTAGGGAAGGAGTCCTACTAGGAATAGGATTGCAATCCTATTCCTAGTAGGATTCACCAAAAGAAAGAAGAGGGAAAGGAATAGGAGAGGTGGCGCCCCCCCAATCCTAGTCCAACTAGGAACCCTAGGTGGGGCCGCCGGCCAGCCCTATGGGCTGCCTCTCTCTTTCCCTTTAGGCCCACTATGGACCATCCCCTCTCGTAGGGGGTTCCGGTAACCCCCTCCGGCAATCCCGATAAATCTGAAACTTTCCCGGAACACTTCCGGTGTCCGAATATAGTCGTCCAATATATCAATCTTTATGTCTCGGACATTCCGAGACTCCTCGTCATGTCCGTGATCTCATCCGGGACTCCGAACTACCTTCGGTACATCAATACTCATAAACTCATAATACCGATCGTCATCAAACGTTAAGCATGCGGACCCTACGGGTTCGAGAACTATGTAGACATGACCGAGACTCATCTCCGGTCAATAGCCAATAGCGGAACCTGGATGTTCATATTGGCTCCTACATATTCTACGAAGATCTATTATCGGTCAGAACCGCATAACAACATACGTTGTTCCTTTTGTCAACGGTATGTTACTTGCCCGAGATTCGATCGTCGGTATCTCTATACCTAGTTCAATCTCGTTACTGGCAAGTCTCTTTACTCATTCCGTAACTCATCATCTCGTGACTAACTCATTTAGTCTTTTGCTTGCAAGGCTTATTGTGATGTGTGTTACCGAGAGGGCCCAGAGATACCTCTCCGACACTCGGAGTGACAAATCCTAATCTTGATCTATGCCAACACCACGAATACTTTCGGAGACACCTGTAGAGCATCTTTATGATCACCCAGTTACGTTGTGATGTTTGATAGCACACAAGGTGTTCCTACGGTATTCGGGAGTTGCATAATCTCATAGTCATAGGAACATGTATAAGTCATGAAGAAAGCAATAGCAGTAAAACTAAACGATCATAGTGCTATGCTAACGGATGGGTCTTGTCCATCACATCATTCTCCTAATGATGTGATCCCGTTGATCAAATGACAACTCATGTCTATGGCTAGGAAACATAACCATCTTTGATCAATGAGCTAGTCTAGTAGAGGCATACTAGGGACATACTGTTTTGTCTATGTATTCACACATGTACTAAGTTTCCGGTTAATACAATTCTAGCATGAATAAAAGACATTTATCATGATATAAGGAAATACAAATAACATCTTTATTATTGCCTCTAGGGCATATTTCCTTCATCTCCCACTTTAGTCGGATTGGATTCGATGAACAGGGTCCTTATGAAGGGTAAATAGAAATTGACAAATCACGTTGTGGTTTTGGCGTAGGTAAGAAACGTTCTTGCTAGAAAACCTATAGAAGCCACGTAAAAACTTGCAACAACAATTAGAGGACGTCTAACTTGTTCTTGCAGCATGTGCTATGTGATATGGTATGGCCAAGAAGATGTGATGAATGATATATGTGATGTATGAGATTGATCATGTTCTTGTAATAGGGAATCACGACTTGCATGTCGATGAATTTGACAACCGGCACGAGCCATAGGAGTTGTCTTAATTATTGTATGACCTGCGTGTCACTGAATAACGCCATGTAATTACTTTACTTTATTGCTAAACGTTAGCCATAGTAGTAGAAGTAATAGTTGGCGTGACAACTTCATGAAGACACGATGATGGAGATCATGGTGTCGAGCCGGTGACAAAGATGATCATGGTGCCCCGAAGATGGAGATCGAAGGAGCAAGATGATATTGGCCATATCATGTCACTTTAATTGATTGCATGTGATGTTTATCATGTTTTTGCATCTTGTTTACTTAGAACGACGGTAGTAAATAAGATGATCTCTCACTAAAATTTCAAGAATTGTGTTCCCCCTAACTGTGCACCGTTGCTAAGGATCGTTGTTCCGAAGCACCACGTGACGATCGGGTGTGATAGGTTCTAACATTCGCATACAACGGGTGTAAGCCAGATTTACACAATCAGGGTTCACTTGACGAGCCTAGCATGTACAGACATGGCCTCGGAACACGGAAGACCGAAAGGTCGAACATGAGTCGTATAGAAGATACGATCAACATGAAGATGTTCACCGTTGATGAGTAGTCCGTCTCATGTGATGATCGGACACGGGCTAGTCGATTCGGAACATGTATCACTTAGATGACTAGAGAGATGTCAATCTGAGTGGGAGTTCATTAAAATTTGATTAAGATGAACTTAATTATCATGAACTTAGTCTAAATTCTTTACAATATGTCTTGTAGATCAAATGGCCCACGCTCATGTCGCCCTCAACTTCAACGCGTTCCTAGAGAAATCCAAGCTGAAAGACGATGGTAGCAACTATACGGATTGGGTCCGTAACCTGAGGATCATCCTCATAGCTGCCAAGAAAACTTATGTCCTAGATGCACCGCTAGGTGACGCTCCCGCCCCGGCAAACCAAGATGTTATGAACGCTTGGCAGTCGCGTTGTGATGATTACTCCCTGGTTCAGTGCGGCATGCTCTACAGCTTAGAATCGGGGCTCCAAAAGCGTTTTGAGCACCACGGGGCATATGAGATGTTCCAAGAGCTGAAAATGGTTTTCCAAGCTCATGCCCGAGTCGAGAGATATGACGTCTCCGACGCATTCTACAGCTATAAGATGGAGGAAAACAGTTCTGTCAGTGAGCACATCCTCAAGATTTCTGGGTTGCACAACCGCTTGTCTAAGTTGGGAATGAATCTCCCAGACGAAGCGGTCGTTGACAGAATCCTCCAGTCGCTCCCACCAAGCTACAAGAGCTTCGTGTTGAACTTCAATATGCAGGGGATGGAGAAGTCCATTCCCGAGGTGTATTCAATGCTGAAATCAGCGGAGGTGGATATCAAGAAAGAACATCAAGTGTTGATGGTCAATAAAACCACTAAGTTCAAGAAGGGCAAGGGTAAGAAGAACTTCAAGAAGGACGGCAAGGGAGTTGCCGCGCCCGGTAAGCCTGTTGCCGGGAAGAAGCCAAAGTATGGACCCAAGCCTGAGACAGAGTGCTTTTATTGCAAGGGAACGGGTCACTGGAAGCGGAACTGCCCCAAATACTTAGTGGACAAGAAGGCCGGCAACGTCAAAGGTATATGTGATATACATGTTATTGATGTGTACCTTACCAGCGCTCGTAGTAGCTCCTAGGTATTCGATACCGGTGCAGTTGCTCATATTTGTAACTCTAAGCAGGAGTTGCGGAATAAGCGGAGACTGGCGAAGGACGAGGTGACGATGCGCGTCGGGAATGGTTCCAAGGTTGATGTGATCGCCGTCGGCACGCTGCCTCTACATCTACCCTTGGGATTAGTTTTAAACCTTAATAATTGTTATTTAGTACCAGCTTTGAGCATGAACATTGTATCTGGATCTCGTCTTATGCGAGATGGCTACTCATTTAAATCTGAGAATAATGGTTGTTCTATTTATTTGAGAGATATGTTTTATGGTCATGCCCCGCTGGTCAATGGTTTATTTTTGATGAATCTCGATTGTGATGATACACATGTTCATAGTGTGAATGCCAAAAGATGTAAATTTGATAATGATAGTCCCACATACTTGTGGCATTGCCACCTTGGCCATATTGGTGTCAAACGTATGAAGAAGCTTCATGCTGATGGACTTCTGGAGTCTCTTGATTATGAATCATTTGACACGTGCGAACAATACCTCTTGGGCAAGATGACCAAGACTCCGTTCTCCGGAACAATGGAGCGAGCAACCAACTTATTGGAAATCATACATACCGATGTGTGCGGTCCAATGAGTGTTGAGGCTCGCGGAGGCTATCGTTATGTTCTCACCCTCACAGATGACTTGAGTAGATATGGGTATATCTACTTGATGAAGCACAAGTCTGAGACCTTTGAAAAGTTCAAGGAATTTTAGAATGAGGTTGAGAATCAACGTGATAGAAAAATAAAGTTCTTGCGATCAGATCGTGGGGGTGAATATTTAAGTCATGAATTTGGCAAGCACCTTAGCAACTGTGGAATTGTTTCACAATTGACACCGCCCGGAACACCTCAGCGTAACGGTGTGTCCGAACGTCGAAATCGTACTCTGTTGGACATGGTGCGATCTATGATGCCCCTCACCGCTTTACCGCTATCTTTTTGGGGTTATGCTTTAGAGACTGCCGCATTCACTTTAAATAGGGCTCCGTCAAAATCCGTTGAGACGACACCATATGAACTTTGGTTTGGCAAGAAACCGAAGCTGTCGTTTCTGAAAGTTTGGGGTTGCGATGCTTATGTCAAGAAACTTCAACCTGAAAAGGTCGAACCCAAATCGGAAAAATGCGTCTTCATAGGATACCCGAAGGAAACAATTGGGTACACCTTCTACCACAGATCCGAAGGCAAAGTCTTTGTTGCCAAGAATGGATCCTTTCTGGAGAAAGAGTTTCTCTCGAAAGAAGTGAGTGGGAGGAAAGTAGAACTTGATGAGGTGACAGTCACCCCTCCCGAACCGGAAAGTAGCGCAGCGCAGGAAATAGTTCCTGAGGTGCCTGCATCGACAAGGGAGGAAGTTAATGATGATGATCATGAAGAAACAGATCAAGTTACTACTGAACTTCGAAGGTCCACAAGGGCACGTTCCGCACCAGAGTGGTACGGCAACCCTGTCATGGAAATCATGTTGTTAGACAACGGTGAACCTTCGAACTATGAAGAAGCGATGGCGGGCCCGGATTCCAATAAATGGCTTGGAGCCATGAAATCCGAGATAGAGTCCATGTATGAAAACAAAGTATGGACTTTGGTGGACTTGCCTGATGATAGGCACGCCATAGAAAATAAATGGATATTTAAGAAGAAGACAGACGCGGATGGTAATGTGACCATCTATAAGGCTCGGCTTGTTGCTAAGGGTTATCGACAAGTTCAAGGGATTGACTACGACGAGACTTTCTCTCCCGTAGCGATGCTGAAGTCAGTCAGAATCATGTTAGCTATTGCCGCATTCTATGATTATGAGATATGGCAAATGGACGTCAAAACGGCATTCCTTAATGGCTTCCTCAAGGAAGAGTTGTATATGATGCAGCCGGAAGGTTTTGTCGATCCAGAGAATGCTAACAAGGTATGCAAGCTCCAGCGCTCGATCTACGGGCTGGTGCAAGCATCTCGGAGTTGGAATATTCGCTTTAATGATGTGATCAAAGCGTTTGGCTTTATACAGACTTATGGAGAAGCCTGGATCTACAAGAAAGTGAGTGGGAGCTCTGTAGCATTTCTCATATTAATGTAGATGACATATTGCTGATGGGAAATGATATAGAATTCTTGGAAAATGTAAAGGCCTACTTGAATAAGAGTTTTTCAATGAAGGACCTTGGAGAAGCAGCTTACATATTAGGCATCAAAATCTATAGAGATAGATCAAGACGCCTCATTGGTCTTTCACAAAGCACATACCTTGACAAGATATTGAAGAAGTTCAATATGGATCAGTCCAAGAAGGGGTTCTTGCCTGTTTTGCAAGGTATGAGATTGAGCAAGGCTTAGTCGCCGACCACGGCAGAAGATAGAGAAAAGATGAGTGTCATTCCCTATGCCTCGGCCATAGGTTCTATCATGTATGCCATGTTGTGTACCAGACCTGATGTGAACCTTGCCATAAGTTTGGTAGGGAGGTACCAAAGTGATCTCGGTATGGAACACTGGACAGCGGTCAAGAACATCCTAAAGTACCTGAAGAGGACTAAGGATATGTTTCTCGTTTATGGAGGTGACGAAGAGCTCGTCGTAAAGGGTTACGTCAATGCTAGCTTCGACATAGATCTGGATGACTCAAAGTCACAAACCGGATACGTGTATATTTTGAATGGTGGAAAAGTCAGCTGGTGCAGTTGCAAGCAGAGCATCGCGGCGCATTCTACATGTGAAGCGGAGTACATAGCTGCTTGCGAAGCAGCGCAAGAAGGAGTCTGGATGAAGGAGTTCCAAGTGCGTCAAGCCCAATGACTCTCTTCTGTGACAACACTGGAGCTATTGCCATTACCAAGGAGCCCAGGTTTCACAAGAAGACCAAACACATCAAGCGCCGTTTCAACTCCATCCGGAATTATGTTCAAGATGGAGACATAGATATTTGTAAAGTGCACACGGATCTGAATGTTGCAGACCCGTTGACTAAACCTCTTCCACGGGAAAAACATGATCAACACCAGAACTCTATGGGTGTTCGATTCATCACAATGTAACTAGATTATTGACTCTAGTGCAAGTGGGAGACTGTTGGAAATATGCCCTAGAGGCAATAATAAAAGTATTATTATTATATTTACTTGTTCATGATAATTGTCTGTTATTCATGCTTGAACTGTATTGTACGGAAACAGCGATACATGTGTGAATACATAGACCACAATGAGTCCCTGGTAAGCCTCTAGTTACCAGCTCGTTGATCAACAGATGGTCACGGTTTCCTGACCATGGACATAGGATGTCGGTGATAACGGGATCACATCATTAGGAGAATGATGTGATGGACAAGACCCAATCCTGAGCATAGCACGAGATCGTATAGTTCGTAATGCATAAGCTTTTTGGTGTCAAGTATTTATTCCTTAGACCATGAGGTTGTACAACTCCCGGATGCCGTAGGAATACTTTGGGTGTGCCAAACGTCACAACGTAACTGGGTGACTATAAAGGTACGCAACGGGTATCTCCGAAAGTGTCTGTTGAGTTGGTACGAACCGAGACTGGGATGTTGTCACTCCGTATGACGGAGAGGTACCTCTGGGCCCTCTCGGTAAGACATCATCATAATGAGCTCAAGGTGACTAAGGAGTTAGTCACGGGATGATGGATTACGGAACGAGTAAAGACACTTGCCATGACGAGATTGAACAAGGTATCGGGCATACCGACGATCGAATCTCGGGCAAGTACCGTACCGATGGACAAAGGGAATAACATACGGGATTGAGTGAATCCTTGACACAGTGGTTCATCCGATGAAGATCATCGAGGAACACGTGGGAAACAACATGGGTATCCAGATCCCGCTGTTGGTTATTGACCGGAGAGTCGTCTCGGTCATGTCTGCGTGTCTCCCGAACCCGTAGGGTCTACACACTTAAGGTTCGGTGACGCTAGGGTCGTAGAGATACATGCACATGGAAACCCGAATGTTGTTCGGAGTCCCGGATGTGATCCCGGACATCACGAGGAGTTCCGGAATGGTCCGGAGGTAAAGAATGATATATAGGAAGTCCAGTTTCGGCCATCGGCTGAACTCCGGGGGTCACCGGGAGTGTCCCGGGACCATCGGAGGGGTCCCGTGGGTCCACCGGGTGGGGCCACCCATCCCGGTGGGGCCCCTAGACCGCAAGGGGAAGGGGCCAGCCCCTGGTGGGCTGGCGCACCCATATGGGCCCCCCTCCATGCGCCTAGGGTTGAAACCCTAGGGGGAGGGGGCGCCCCCTATGCCTTGGGGGGCAAGTTCCCCCCCTAGGCCGCCGCCCCCCCGGAGATTAGATCTCCCAGGGCCGGCGCCCCCCCTGGCCCCTAAATATAGTGGGGGGGAGGGAGGGCAGCTGCACCCCAAGCCCCTGGCGCCTCTTCCCCCTCACGTCACACTTCCTACTGCTCCGCAGGGCGCCGGCGAAGCCCTGCAGGATTTCCTGCTGCATCCACCACCACGCCGTCGTGCTGCTGGATCTCCGACGACCTCTCCTCCCCCCTTGCTGGATCAGGAAGGAGGTGACGTTGCTGTACCGGACGTGTGTTGAACGCGGAGGTGCCGTCCGTTCGGCGCTAGGATCATCGGTGACGAAGAACACGAAGAGTACGACTACTTCATCCACGTTCCTTCGAACGCTTCCGCACGCGATCTACAAAAGGGTATGTAGATGCACTCCAGTATGCTCGTTGCTAGATGACTCCTTAGATTGATCTTGGTGAAAGCGTAGAAATTTTTTGAATTCTGCTACGTTCCCCAACAGGAAGGCTGATGATGACGATGGTGACGATCTCCACTCTCCGGAGCCCCGAACGGACTCCAGATCAGCCCTCCCAAGAGAGATTAGGGCTTGGCGGCGGCTCCGTATCGTAAAATGTGATAATTCTTCCTCTCTGATTTTTTTCTCCCCGAAAGTGAATATATGGGATCCAGGGATACGTCGTGGAGCACCAGGGGGCCCACGAGGCAGGGGGCGTGCCCTAGGGGAGGGCGCGCGCCCCCCACCCTCGTGGACAGGGTGTGGGCCCCCTGGTCTGGATCTTCTTGCAGGTATTTTTATATTTTCCAAAATAATTCTCCGTGGATTTTCAGGTCATTCCGAGAACTTTTTATTTCTGCACAAAAGCAACACCATGGCAATTCTGCTGAAAATAGCACCAGTCCGGGTTAGTTTCATTCAAATCATGCAAGTTAGAGTCCAAAAGAATGGCAAAAGGGTTTGGAAAAGTAGATACGTTGGAGACGTATCACGCGTCAAGGAGGAGAAGGCCGCCGACGACGGCGACTTCGCCGAGCTCACCGTGTTCTTCGCGCCATAGATGCGCTAATAAAATATTTATGTACTAAAACTATGCTATAAAATGTTTTTCCGCCCTACTTTAGACGCATTTCTATTTTATATTAAAAAATATTGCACCTCCTGGGGGCGACCCTGGGGCCGGCGGCTGGGGGCCCGAAAGCCCCACGTAGATTTTAGCGTCGGTACGCCCCAGGCGGCGATTTTAATCGCCTCCTGGGGGGCCAGCGGTCGACAGTAATGGATTGTTGGTGGTCGCTCCACGTCAGATATTTGATGATTGATTCTCAAATATCTAAAGTGTTGTATGGCTTGTTATGGGCCTATCTCTAGGTTTACTACTAGTACAAATGCCCGTGCGTTGCACCGGGCGACAAAAGGGGCATAACCTGCTTCATGTGTCATTTTGCACCATTTTTCATATCCAATTTTAATAAACATCGATAATAATGTTAATTGTGGATATTTCCTTATTTTTAATAAATATAAATATTAGTGTTTTCAATAAAAATGTAACACCTTTTGAAGAATAATTAACATTTTTATAAAAATTTGAACATTTCTCTATAAATTAACATTTATTAATAGATGTTTTCTTGATAATAATGTTTTTTGTTGTGCATTTCGAAATGGTCTCTTAGTAAAAAGTGATTTTTGGAAGAATTTTTATGTATTTTTTAAAAGTACGAGAATATTTTTAAATGTTTTTAAACTATAGGAAATACACCCGTGCTTTGCAAGTGGGTAAATTTTTTGTGTCCATTTGAAACCACCGCCAGCGTCCCACGACATCATTCGAACGGTGCTATCTAAATATGTCCATCCGTCACAACGGAAGAAACAAAATCACTTCACTCTCATATGCCAGTAAGCATGTAATGATTCAAGTCTAAACACAACCTAAAACATAAGCAATGATTTGATTTATGATACATATAGTCAATTATTCCCGGCATGAATAAGAATTGTATCCTTTCAGCATGACCATCTTTGCAAATGGCTAAGCCTCTGTATAATTATTCAACAATTAATACTACAGAAAACCAAATATTGATTGATCAATGTGAGCTTGCATGTGTAGTTGTTGAGTTCCTCCTTTGCTTACCTACCTAGATATGCAAAACAGCCTAAGTGAGTATCGGTTTTCTTCTACACGGAAAGCACTATGAAAAAAATGATTTTTTTTTTTGCGAGAAAACTTCCAATCTATTCATCTTCAATCATGGCAGTACAACGAACACAAAAAATAAAAATTATATCTAGATTCGTAGACCACCTAGCGACGACTACAAGCACTGAAGCGAGCCGAAGGCGCGCCGCCGTCATCACCCCTCCATCGCCGGAGTCGGGCACACCTTGTAGTAGTAGACAGTCGGGAAGTCGTCGTGCTATGGCTCCATAGGACCAGCACCCCAGAACAGCAACCGTCGCCGATGAAAAATAACGTAGATCGGAAGGATCCAAAACGAAGACACACGAACGTAGACGAACAACGACGAGATCCGAACAAATCCACCAAAGATAGATCTGCCGGAGACACACCTCCACACGCCCACCAACGATGCTAGACGCATCGCCGGAACGGGGGCTAGGCGAGGAGACCTTTATTCCATCTTCAGGGAGCCGCCGCCGTCTCGTCTTCCTGAGCAGGACACAAACCCTAGCAAGATTGAAAAAATCGACTAAAAGCGGAGCCCTCCCGCCGGCCCTTGCCAGGATCCACCGCGCCTCCATGGCCCTAAGGCCACTGGAGACGAGGCGGACCTGCGCCGGCGCCGGCGAGAGGCAGGAACCCTAGACCTTGAAGATGAACAAAAAAGGTAACATACACTCTACAGATACTATATTTTGCGCACTCAACATCTCATATTGTTTGCTAAGGCTTGTTGTGCAATATGATTTATATAGCCTATTATACCTTCAGAAGAAGTTAGTTCAAAAGCATTGTTACCAGGGAGATACACATGAACAACTCAAAGTGAATAAAGTGAGGTTCTGTCTGTAAAAAAAAAGCTCAAGCTGAGGTTGCATGTCTCTAACATCTTTGTACCACTGCATGTTACCATCTTCTTATATTTGATATGGATGACATGAACACTAATTCGAAAGCACAAATGATAAACAATCAACACCAAGTCCAGCATGATGTATTGTTCTAGCTTAAATTATCATGACTAGCAAAAGAGCCCGTGCGTAGAAAAAATAACACACGCTTTTAACCCAACAACCATCACTCAAGACAACAATAGGTCCATCTCTTTTATTTTAGCGAGGCATCATATTTGTGTTGCTGCTTATCCTCTTTCTCACCCTCGCCGGCGGTGGCTTCGGTGTTCACACAAACCAAAACATGTTTGAATGTGGTTAATCCTAAGGCGTCTCTCCTCCCCCCCTCTCTCTCACTCTCTCTCGCTTTCTCTCACTCTCACAATGAAAAATCTGTTGTTTTCCTCTGCGAGGTTTTTCATAGGTCTGCATGTAGTTATTGATGTTTTCTTTTGTCTATATAGTTTTAGTGGTTGTTTATTTGCAATCCGAATCACCGCTGGTACGAAAAAAAGATGCATCGTGTGTTATAGATTATAAGTTTGCTTCCATACTAAAAAAATATTTAACATGTAAAAATAACATCATATTCATATTCTACACATTTTTCTAATCAAATTCATATATAACATGTTCAAATCGGAGTTACGGTTTAAAATGTATGAATAATTAAAAATGTATTTTATTAACCTAAATATCTTCCAAAAAATATTTTAAAATATTTAACGGATAAAAATAACATTATATTCTTATTCTACATATTTTTCTAATCAAATTACATATATAACATGTTAAAATAGGAGTTAGGTTTCAAAGATATGGATAATTTAGAAAAGCATTTGTTTGACTTAAATATGATCCGCTGATGAATTATCTATTAGCTTAGGGGTGTTTTCGAAAAAATGTAAAATAATTGTTTAGGCTGTGACTTAAGTGGGGACTGCG
Source organism: Secale cereale (assembly GCA_902687465.1). Lineage (NCBI taxonomy): Eukaryota > Viridiplantae > Streptophyta > Magnoliopsida > Poales > Poaceae > Secale > Secale cereale. Next base: position 20,094,387 of record LR738710.1, on the reverse strand, counting down.
GGTTAAATACACAAAACAACAAAGGCTTTTTTGCAAAAGCGTCACGACGGGTGTGCGGGCAGAAGCAGTCCGTGCTTTATTATAGCGATAAAACTTGCCGAAGATCAGAAATTTTCTTCTTTTTGTTTCTAGTGATCAGATAGATTAATTGTATTATTCAGTAAATTGAACAAAAGACATATGAGAAACTATAGCGATTTCAAGATATACAACATATATATTAGCATATCTCTTCCCCGCATAAAAAAAAGTCCATCATATCTAACCTCTTAGCGTCGGTAAGTTCCTCTGTGTTGCCAAAGTCAACAGCAATGAAACCATGTTTTCTACCCTGATTCGTAAGAAAAAACGAAAATCAGCACACATATCAATGTTCTGTTCCTAGTTTAACTGAGACCCATGTGCAAACAGTAGATCTGCGAAGAATAAACTTAACAGTCAAGAACAAAACTTCAAACTAATTAAATGCACTAGTTTCCACCTAGCTATCTCTTCCGCGTCCTACATATTTTTCCTAAACAGAAAAAAGGAGATCAAGCTTTTCATATCTCGTGAGCAGTAAAAAACATGAGCTCCCGGTCTTCTGTGATAAGGCTGCTCCCAATGCTCCACCTTGGATAGGTGCTAAGCATGCCAACAAGGCAAAAAAAATCCTATGTGGCACCGTAATTAAGAGGAGTGAGAGGAGTTTGGTGACCCCAGAAGGAAACGGTGCTAGTCACGGGAACCTATGCAAAATATTAAAAATAAAAAGAACTAGCCTATCCCAAGACTTTAGTTGCTAAATAATTAAATGATGCAACCTTAGCAACAACAAGATAAGCACCAATGCACTGGAGACTATAGTTGCTTAACACATTTAATGCTCTTAGCACCTCACTTGAGCAAGTACAATAAGGTGACATAAGCAGGCTATAAGGAATAAAATATTATATCTTTGCTTAGTTGGAAGAGAGAGAAGAAGAGAGAGAAGAGAAGCGGGCTCTTCGTGAGTTGCCGGCTGCAACACGAGACCCAAGACGCTTTGTGAGTATATAAGATGGGCCAACTATTAATAAAGTAGTACACATTTAAAACTTAATATTGTACATGTCGACTATAAGGTTGGCTCTAAATGACATGGCAACTCCTTATAGCCGGCTGTTGGCTGTATTATTAACCATGCTCTTAGCACCTTTACACTGGAGGAAGCCTAAGTCATTTGGGATCAAGCCGTTTTGTTCAGAGCATTTATATAATCCAACGTGCTGATGATTAGAGTGGGGAAGTTATTTGGCCAAAAATTGATGGGCTTTGAAGTTCGAACCGAAATAGCATCGGGGATGGCAAACCTGGCTGGCCGCTCAGAGCATGGTTAATAATAGAGCCAACTGCTAGCTATAAGATGTTGTCATATCATCTATGGCCAACACATAAAGTCACTCATACAATAAGGTTGGCTATAAGATTGGCTATAAGATTAATACTTTTTCTCATCTTCTCTCTATCTCTTTCTTCGCATTTATTGCATTTGCCTTGGAGCATGCATATAGTTATGCTCTTGCATGAGAGCCCACTTCCCTTACTTTTTCATGTCTCTTTCCTCCACATAGCCAAAATTGCCATGTAAGCAGGCTATAAGCCCACTATTGTACTTGCTCTCATCGCTGACACTGATTTGCTTTAGACCTCATTCATGCACCTCCTCAAATTGATCAATATGTGAACCCAGGGCACGGTTTGCCAACCGCAACCAGCCTTGACCCGTTGAGTTAGCTCCCGCACACGCCACATTCGGTGCGATGACGTCTGCCTGAAGAAGGTGACGAGCCCCCCGTCTGTTTGTCCCGCTGGTGCAGTCCAACGGGAACTCCGCACGCTGCCGCCGGCCGTGTTCTTCCTCCATCACATTAATTAACCGACCATAGTTCTCTCCCTCCGCCGCTTGCCGGGCTACGGCCTTCCCTCTTTACTCGTTCTTTTAAGGCTACTCATAGTGAGGAGTATCATATACCAATATCATGCACATGATACTAGTGTATGATACTACCTTCATAGTGCATATGATCATGGAGTAGTATCATAAATGATCATATTTATTGTCATGCATGACACAAAGTAATATATCATTTAACATGATACGGTATCTACCTTAATCCAATCTCTCTTCTTTAATTCTCTGCCACATCAGCATGTTTGCTATTCGCAAGTGCATGTTACTAACTAAGATACCACCACTATGGCCGGCCTAATTAGGAGACAATATATAGTAGGTCTCTCCCTCCATCCAATCAAATCCTCTTTGATTAGGAATAAACCAGACTCACTACTCATTTTCGCTTATTGATCCTCCTTGATACCCAGGAACTTAAAAGCATATATAAATTGGGATGATTCCATGTAAGGGGCCAAGGTGGCATTATTTAATGAGTAGGTCAACCTTGTCTTGGACCAAAGGACTTAGGTAGCTCAGTTGGCTGCAGGCCCGAGGATGAAGAGCCTGGTCAGGAGTTCGAACCTCAGATGCCTCTAGCACCATCTTTTCTGGAAACAAAATTTAGGACCGGCCCAGTACGACCCATATGGTGACTGGCTATGGGGGAACCCACGATGCCTCGCCCCCTCTGGTGAGGGAAGACGAAACCTAGAGCCTGTTCGGCAACACTCGACTCCTCAAATTTCTCAACTCCACTCCTTACTTCTCAGCTCCCAACTCTGCCTGGATATTTCACAATTTTGTAGAACGTTCGGCCCCCAACTCCAGCTCTTCTACGCGTGCGCATGGAGAAAGAGAATCGGGGCAAATGGGGACTACGATAGATACGTGGGATTCTGTTTCCTATTTTTTCTCATGAACTGGTAAGTGGCGGGACGGAGGCACCGAGACGGAGCGCGCGGAGCGGCACTTTCCCAACTCCAGCAGTTTGTACTATGGGCCGCTCCGCTCTGGATTATGAAACCCGCGGAGTTGACGTGTTCGGTGCGGCTCCACCGGCTCCAGTAGCAGAGTTGAGGAGCGGAGGGATCCTGAACAGGCCCCTATTTGACCAAGAATTAGGTACAAAAGCAGCAAGGATTCATATATACTGTTTCTGAACTTCTTTAAAATTTTGATCGTCTAGATTCCTAGGATGTGTTACCTAACAAAACTTGGGATTTGTCACCTCCTGATCTAAGGGCACGACAATTGGTATTCAGAGCTCTTCGATCCACCCATCGATTTCTCAACAAATCCTAGATAATTTCCTCCAAAATGTTGTGCCGCTTCCTCTGCTAACCATCTGTTCGACAAAATATTAATACAAACGGAGGCGACCAACAGTAGCACGTACTACTCCAGAGTTCAGAATTCTTTTCTGTCAGAGTTCAGACAGATTCCTCATGCACCACCCATCATTTTCCCAACGTGCTCAGATGCTCACACAATAGAATTTATTCTCCAAACCCGACTTTCCGACAGTCCAAACAATTACTACTACTCCTTCAATTCCTAAACATAAGACCTTTTAGAGATTACACTATGTTCCTAAATATAAGACCTTTTAGAGATTGAGTCAATTGCAAGAAACCATCATATTTGCGGCTAGATTTGCAGGAAACCATCAACTCGTTAATTCGTTGCAGAAAACACCGAAAAATTTGTTAAGTCGTTGCAAAAAGCACTGATCGGATGATTTGGCTCGGTTAATCACTTTCTTACAAGTGGGGCCAGATTGTAAGGAATTGACTTAGCAAAAAAATAACGCATACATCCCTAGATCTAAAAAAACAAATGACACCGATAACGCCCGCACGTGTGGCATACTAGCCATCTACCCACACACCGTGTGTGGCGTGAGCAGGAGGCAGACCACACGGGTTGTGTATGGGCGAACATTAGAATTGTCGACACGTGTTGGCGCAGCTATTTCGTGCCACACACCCAACAAGTACTACTCATCTCCACCCCGCGCGTGTGGCACAAAGCAACAATGACCACACATCCTGGTGCAACTACGTTAGGTACCCGCGGGATGACGATTTAGTTGCCACCCGGGATGACAGATGTAGTTATCCGGGGATGGCAAATGTAGTTGTAAAATCATGGCAACTCTATCTAATTTTGTTAACTATAGTTGCCATGTCTAATTTATGATAGTTGCCGCGTGTAATCAAATCATAGTTGCCGTGTGTGATTAACTACTTGCCACATATGGTCAAACAGTAGTTGCCATGTGTGTTTACCTAGTTGTCGCGTGTGGTCCAACCATAGTTGCCATGTCTGGTAATCACACTTGCCATGCGTGTTTATCTGATTGCCATGTACACGTAACTGCAGTTGTCGTCTAGCAACGAATCATAATTGCCATGTGTGTTTATCTAGTTGCCACGTACGCGTAACTGCATGTGCATCTAACAGCATACGGGTGTCGTGTGGGCGAAAATCAGTTTGCCCACACGTGCGTGGACTAGGTGTTGGCTGTTTGTGCAGAAACTAGTTCCTCCACATAGCGTAGCTGGCAAACCGCGTATTGCGGGCGTGTGGGCGAACTCTCCAACGCCCATACACCAACCCGTCCTACGTGGCACGCGAATTCTGCCTCAATGTGTCAATATTCGTGCAAACTCGACTGGACGATGATCCACGCGTGTGGACGAGTTGTAAAACTGCCACATGTGTGAGCGTTAGTATTTTCGAAAACAAAAGCAATCCGACCCTCGCCGTGGAACACCGACGCCCTATCAACTACGCGCCGCCGCCGCTCTGCTTCGGGCCGGGAGGAGGGGCCCAGCTGGTTCGCCGACCGCTACACCAGCTCGTCCGCCACCAGCTGCGCGCGGACCGCCCATCGACCGCCAGCGTCAGCGGCGACCCGGGCGCGAGTGAGGAGGAAGCTGCAACGGCCACCGGACGCCGGTATGGAAGCGGGCGAGGTGGGAGCCGGAGCCGGCGTCGCCATGGCTGTGGCCTGTGGCTCGCTGGGGAGGCGAGGAGTGTCCGCTGTGGTGGAGGTGCGATGGTCAAGGGAGTGTTGAACTGGGCTGGTGGTGCTGCCATGTGCGACCTCCACGTCGCCGGCCGATCCTTCCTGAAGCAATCCACGTCTCGCGGAGACGAGGATTTAACAAAGTCCACAACGATCGTGTGCGTGTGCAGCTTTTGCGTCTACTTTTTCCTGTAGTCCGTGCCGGGTTCCGATGGAATCCTTTTTTTTCCCTTCGAATGATGATACAAATAATTCCTGTTTCAAGAAAAACTTCAATTTATTTATTTTATAAAAAACATCAGAAATAACAAAAATTACAACTAGATTTACAAATCACCTATCAACAACCGTAAATACTGGAACAAGTCAAAGTCACGTCACCACCATCTCCTCTCCCTCATCAAAAGCGGGTAACTTATTTTTGAGCATCAAATGCTGGTAAACTTACTGAAGTAGACAATAAAGTAATCATGCTAAGCCTCTCACATGACCAACGCACGCACCAGATCAACAATGTCATCTATAAAAAAGAAATCGTAAATAGGAAGGATCCAACTAGTAGACGCACAAACGACCACGGACAAAGACTGGATCCACGAAGATTCAGTTAATACCCAAACCGCCCGAATCCTACATTCCCGACAGACACGCTTCCACACGTCTTTCAACAATGCTAGACAATACAAATGCAAATCATTCCTACTTATGTTCACGGTTTTGCTTATGTTTCTGTTTACATATACTTGCTAGTGAATCTTTAATAGTGTAGCATTGGAGGTGAAACTTAGGAAAAATTTAGCTGTTTTGCAAGATTCTTACTTTTCACTAGTAGTTTGTGTTGTATGCCTGTGGATGGTTTTTACAAATAAATTCACTTACATATATTAAGTAAATTATTAATACGAACAACTTGAGAGAATAAATAAAATTACATCACAATCCATGGGTAGATCTTCTTCTTCCTCCCACACAGGCTGATTGCATGCCGCTCCATCACTGGAGCCAACCTAAAGTTGATGCGGATGTGAAGTCATCAAGGTCACAGTCATGTTGCACCAACCCTATGGAAAAGAAGTCATCGTAATTGGAAGCAAGGCAATTTCAAGAGCCAAACTTCCGTTATAGCTCACACGCAAATTCCCGACACCCGAGGATGAAATAACGTGAGGGGATACGACTAGAGGACTAAATTGCGGTGGAATATTGTCGGCACAGGTGCATCGGCATACCATGGAAACCCTAACGTCATCGTCTAGAAAGGACGACAATAATCGACACCCGTAAGCCATTGACGCCACCATCAAAATGGGAAGGCTCGAGGTAAACTTATTCACAAGGCTGCCATCGTTGCAACCATCAACAATGATGCACCAACTTGAGAGAATACCTTATTACTCTTGGGTATTAATCACATAGCGATGTGAACTAGATTATTGACTCTAGTAAGCCCTTTGGGTGTTGGTCACATGGTGATGTGAACTATGGGTGTTATTCACATAACGATGTGAACTATCGGTATTAAATCACATGACGATGTGAGCTAGATTATTGACTCTAGTGCAAGTGGGAGACTGAAGGAAATATGCCCTAGAGGCAATAATAAAGTTGTTATTTATATTTCCTTATATCCTGATAAATGTTTATTATTCATGCTAGAATTGTGTTAACCGGAAACTTAGTACATGTGTGAATTGCAACCATCAACAATGATGCACTGCGAAAACTTAACCCTAACCTCCCTACGAGTTGGCGCCGAGGCACCGAGGTTCCTCGCACCTCACACACCGAAGAGGCAGACAGAGGAGGGGAGCCCAAAATTTCATTGTCAAATGTGGTATATGGTGGGAAATGGCTGCTCAACCTAATCACAACTTAAGAAAACAAGAGAGAAGATAAACTCGCATAATGGACATATGACCAACCAGTTATTAATTGCAGTTAGTTTGGAGAACTCCCAGATAGAATTTGGGATGTTACAGGGATAAAAAGACATACACGGATACAACTTTCAAGCTCTTTATTATCCATTTTTCACAATGTGATAAAAATGACTTATGAAAATACAATAGTACAATACCATAACTCACGAGCCACGACTAATGTAATAGTATGATATAGTGCTTTCAGTGGCGCCATTTGGCAATAGCAAAGTATAGATGAACAATGTTTAATTCGTATAGATGAACAGTCCCTCCCAAATATAGAATAGACAAATGACAATTTATTTAAATGGTAGCTTTGGACGACTATCAGATAGAATTGTGATGTTGCAAGGACAAAAAGACATACAGGAATACAACTTCAAACCTCCATGTTTCCATTTTTCACAATGTGATATAAAACAACTTATGAAAATACAGTAGTACAATACAATAACTCACGACTCTAATGAAAAGAGTATGATATAGTACTTTCGACGGCGCCATTTCCTCCCACGTATACCATAGAGAAAATGTTAATCTGCCTTTTTCATAGTAAAATTTATTCAAAGATTTTTAGGGTAAGTAATGATAATTTGATTAGGCCACGGTAATGTTGACCGGCCTATCGGAGATCCAGCTAAATGGGATGGATGTCGTGGGCTGGGCCTTCTGGCGGCTACGTTCGTGGGCCTTCTCCTCCAACCTTCGGATCTTTTGTGGGAGCACGCACACGTAGTCCCGTGCACGCCTCCCCTCGTCGGAGAGCCCGGCAGCCACCAGCTCCTCCACTCCCCACTGCTTTATCAGGTGCTCCAGAATGCCACGGTAGTCAGAGGCTGTGTAAATGCCGGCCTGGTGCGCCACAGCTCCATAGTGCGCGAAGAGGTCATCGTCGCGGCCGTCGGTCATGAGGGACGCCGGCATGACGATCCGACGGCGCATCATGTACGCCAGCGCGCGCACGGCGCCGTCGGGGTCGATCTCGAAAAGCTTCCCCATGATGCGCGTGTAGGCTAGCTCATGCCGCTTCTCGTCGGCAGCGATGGCGCCGCATATGCGCGCGAGCACCACGTCACCGTGCTCCTTGGCGCGCCGCGCGGTGTTGCCGTGGGAGATGAAGGTGGCACGCTCCTGGAAGGCAACGTAGATGAAGCCGTGGTAGGGGCTCCGCGCGGCATTCAGGACCATGCCGGACCGGATGAGGTTGTGGATGGTGCTCTCGACCTGCCGCATGTCGACACGGCCGGAGAGGTAGAGGTACCTGTCGCCATGCCGGTTCTCCTCGGCGGACCAGCCGCGGGTCCAGCGCGCCCAGGCGGTGCCGCTGGAGCCGGTGAGGTCATGGACGGCCTCGAAGCGGTTCGCCATGGTCCGGTAACTCGGCAACGCCTCCTCCGTCACCATGTTGCCCACGAGGCACACCAGGTGCGCGTCGGGCAGGCCGGCCGCGCGGGCACGGATGTCGCAGCAAGCTTCATGGAATCCGTCAGCGCCCAGCGACGCCGGGTCCGGCATCAAGTCCGTCGGCTGCCACGCCACCTCCGCGGGCTTAAGGAGCGGCACCACGTTCGCCTCCGCCCAGGGCTCCAGCTGGTCGAACACCTCTAGCTTCGCCGGCTCCAGGTACGCGAGCCACTCTTCGTCGGCGCCCTCCTCCTCGTGCTTAACCGCAACGTCTGCGCTCCGGCCAGTGCACGTGGTTCGCCTGCGTAAACTTCAGAGATCAAGAGACCATTGAGTTCATATTGGCCTGCAGTACATATGTACGTACGTACCGGTAGGTGATGCTGGTAACCTGGAGACCCGTATCATTCCTTGTTCTTGTCCATGGCCTTGTTGCGGGACAAGGTTGTTTGAGGAGCCATGAGGCCGCCATATCGCGCTCTGTTCTACCAAGATGAAAGCGGAGTGTACAGCTTCTTTTGCGTGGTTGGCACATATTTATAGAGCAGCTCGCTCTCTCCTCCATTAGTAAGTGCCTATAGCTTCACCTTCAATCTTCCATGAGTAAGTGCCGAGAGTAAGAGCATCTCTAGTAGACCCCGCATAAGTGGTCAAACCCGTAAAATTTTGGGTGTCGTAAGACCATTTAAAATTAGACTTCACTTTAATTAATTTGTATCAAATCTTCATGAGTTAATGAATGAACCCAATAGCTAAATTTTCTGGTTCCGCCCCTGTAGGTAGCAAGATGGTCCGACTAAACATGAAAAATGGGAATAAATTTATCTTTAGAAAGATTCTTTATTTACAAAGATGACAAAGGCGATACATTTGGCGACGTTAGTCCTTGGTGTAATCCACTAATTGCCAGTTTGCCACCTCCTCTGAAGCTTCAATGAAGTACCAGCATCATCAATGACTTAACTCCATCCATCTCAAAATAAGTGACTTACTTTATACTCCATCCAACGGTGACGCCTGAGGGCGCCGTTCCCCTCTTTGGAGGCGTCGGTATGGACTGATCTTCTCACTTCACCTTCCCCTAGGTCTCCCGGGCGAAGGCCCTAACTTTGTTGGGTGGCGGTGGTGCTCACCGCGGCGTTCCCTTCTTGAAGGCGCCGCTTTGGGAACCTTGGGGTGGGTGGCGCTTGTGGGTGGTGGTCGACGGCGGTGGTGCAGCCCTATCCTAGCATGGATTTACGTCCGTTGCTTGGAGATGGACTCGCGTAGGTGGAGGTCGTCGGATGGCGTCGTGGTGGTGTCAATGGTGGAGGACCTGCAAGGCTCATGTAGGTGAAGGTCGTCGCTTGGCATCGTGGTGGCGTCGATGACGAAAGACCTGCCAAGGTTGTCACCTCAATCTGCTCTGAAGATGGACCAATGGAAGATGGCGGCGACGACACATGTGAGTGCGACGGACCGGTTTGAGCCCCAGACACGGCAGATGGCTCGGTCGGGGCCTCCGGCTTTAGATATTAGGCTTATGTGAGAGGTCTGGGTATGTGGCCCAGCTTGCACCCCTTTATCATTTGAAAAGGAGTAGCGGCAGATGTTGCCAAGATGATGGATTCAGGCATATTGTTGTTCTATTTTGTATGATCCTCGAGAATAATCAATAAATTGGTCGCATGCATCTACCAAATGCAGAGGCCGAGGATCATCCTCCTTTTCGAAAAAAAAATTAAACATAAGAATAAATGGCCTACTCATGTTTAAGACATTGTTCATCCTTTTAGCATTGACTTTATACTTCAGGATATGAATCAAGTTTTCATGTCTTACCATCGTTCTTTGTTGCAAGGATATGAGCTCTGACAAACCTGTTTACTTTTGTTTTCGGCTTATGAAAGTTCAGCTTATTGTTGCGTTCAGCTTTGCAAAGTTTATAATGTCCCTGAGCTTCAAAGTTCTCAGGCTTCTCTGCCCTTTGAAGGGTCACGGTGGCATTTGCCGGAGGGCATTTCTATTTTGGACTCCCTCATATGGCCACGAAATTGTTTGGGAGTACCTTCCGAATATGCACATAGGAACTATGGCTGACAAATGATATTGCGCTGACGCCCTATATATATTTTGAACTTCAGCAATCTGCCTCAATACTGGGTCAAAAGCCAAAGAGAATCGATTACACCCTACATAGCAAGACAGTCCGACTAAACATGAAACTGGGAATAAATTTATCTTTGTGAAAGATTCTTAATTTGCAAAGATGGCAAAGGAGATACATTGCTGACATCAATCGCAAGTTCGCCACCTCCTCTGAAGCTTCAAGGAAGTACCAGCTTCCATTTCCATACAAAGTACGATGAGGACGCATATATGGAGGGAGACTAGAGCTACGGACATTTGTTATGGGCTGCAATCTACAGGAGTACGTGGAGCAAACTAATTGAAAATCAACGGGGTCACGCCATTGAATTCAAGAGGGAGGAGGTATTACAGGTGGGGCCATAGTTGTCCGTAGAGGGTAGCCCGTGTGGTGCTGCATGTAAGAGGGTGTTTGTTTTCAGGGACTTATTAGTCTAGGGACTTAAATAAGTCCCTATAAGTCCAATCTAAACCAAACAGGAGGGACTTATAGGGATTTAAAGTGGGCATTTGGGACTTATCAAATAAGACTCTCAAGGAGGGACTTATAGAGACTTATAGTTGTAATATGGTGTACTAGTACATGTTAAGTCCCAAGAACCAAACCGGTAGGGACTTTTTAGGGACTTATGACTTATAAGTTGTGACTAAAATAAGTCTGAACCAAACATGGCCTAAGTGTAGAATTTTCGGTGTGCATGCATGCGCATGCTAGAGTGGGATGCCACAATTCTACTACTCCTACTTGTTTCCAGTCAAACTCCGAGTTGCGAGTAGTTTCCTACCGATACGACAACACGTGATCTGATTGGAGATCGGACAGGACACCAGCCCGTCCCAAACAGTCAATATATAGCCTACCCTCGGCCCATAACGTGACGCCTGAATTTTGCCCCTCGCCAAAACCTTGCACCATTGGAGGAAGCGAACAGAGGACGGAACGAGTGAAGCAGCGATGGATCTGCCACAGCTGCTGCCCGAGGACGTGCTCGCCGACATCCTCGGCCGTGTCGCGCCGCACGGGCTTGCATCTATTTGTCGTTTTGGCCGGTTTGCATCTACGTCTAATACATATCGTCTTCAAGTTTGGGTCCTTGAGGAATCAAGTGGCCAAACGAATTGGGTCCTGAAGCATAACAATTGCCTTAGACCGATAATGCCTTATGACTGTCCTGTTCTTGGTTCATGGGTCTTGATATTAACTGCAATGAGTATCTCAAAGAGTACAAGAAGCAGAATATACCACCTGACGAAGACGTGGACACCTATTACGAATGAAATTTAAGTTGATAAAGTCCATCAAAAAACGCTAATGGAAGCAAAGGTTGAATGAGACTCTGAAAATGACGACATTCTTGACAATGAATATATACTTGGTGACTGTCACGATGGACACATTTATATCCTTGGATTTCATCCATATAAAGAAGTTGTCTTTTTGAATGTATCATCATACAGAGGATCGGCCCCATACAGAGGATTAGCCTATCATTCGAAGGATTCAAAGGTTCAGGATCTAGGGTACTTGTACCCAACATATTATCATATAACTTCGGAGTGCGAGCAATTCATAACCGAGTCATTTACATACACACCTTTCTGGACAGGGCACCCGGAAGGAACAAGAATGTAGAAAGTCATCTCAAAGACTTGTATGTCGGTTGGAACTCAATTGAACATCATCATAAATAGCATACTCATGTCAAAGGCCTTGTTCTTTTTTATTAGCACTGAATTTATCCATTTGAATAAGATTTATGTGTTTCCCATTGCGGTTTTAAGAACATGTGATCTAAAATTGTGTCATTATAAAAGGCAAAAAAACATATCTTATATAACCATTAACATCATGTTATGTCCATCATTGCTTTGTTTGACAACTCCAACAGTGAATCCTGAAGGACTGGGATCATTTAGATAGACATAGCAGAATAAGAGCAATTCTAGTCGATCCCCTAAAAGTCTATAAGGGAGTACACAATTTAGTTTACTCATCTAACCGACACCTAGCCGAACTCCTAAAATCTATAAGGGAGTAAGATTTTTACTCCTTCGCCGACAAGAACCCATGACGACTAAATATACTCGGAGCCCACGCGGCCGATTAAAATCTTGCCCACCTTTTTTCCCCACCCTCGCAGCTGGCTCCTTCCCGCCGCCGCCACCGCTCCACACGCCACTATTGCCACACATTGCCGCCCCGTCGCCGAAGGAGACTAGGTGTTTGTCAAGCTCCAGCTGTACATTCAAGTGTCAGTGGCAGAGCGCGCTAATCACAAGCTATCGTTTTGTTATTTTGGTCCATTTCAGGTGACGGCGCGAGTGGGCGCCATGGCCTATGGCCTTCGATTGCCGGAGTCCAGTGAGGTGCATCCGGTGTTCCACGTCTCGCTTCTTCGCGGCCCTCTCCCACTGGATACGGATACTCCGCTGGAGCTGCCAACGCATGCGACACCAGTCACCACACGCTCCCCTAGCTATTCCTGAGCAAGTGCTGGGGCACCGAGTAATCCCCAGGGGTGCCGCCAAGAAACCACAAGTGCTCATCAAGTGGGCGGAACAGACGTCATCATTCGCCTCGTTGGAGGATTACTTCGAGTTGCGCAGCTGATTTCCAGGGGAAGCAGCTTGAGGGCAAGCCGCCACTAGGAGAATGTCACGGGCCCGCGGCCAGCGTAGAGACTATCGTTTCGACCCGTCTATGTGGAAACACTCTCCCCCCCCCTCTCCCTCCCTTCCTCCCTCCTCAGGGTGGACACGATCTGAGCCGGTCCGGTCTGGGTGCGAGCCGTCGATTGGACCGGCCGCCGGCGGTCCGGTCCGAACCGGACTGAGATGCGTGGCGGACCTGTTATCAGGGACCGGACCGGCAGTGGTGAAGCCCGGGCCGGACCGAGAGGACCGGCGGTCCTGTTTCCCTGGCGGTCATGGCGAGGCGGTGGTGACCATATTATCTCGGCAAGAGATGGGTGTTGTGACGGAAACAGTGTACAGAGGCAGCGGCGAGGTGGGCAACATGCGCGGGTGCTGTGGCGAGGTGGGAAAAAAATATGAGACTAGGTCTCATATAATGCAGGTGAGACCCATCCTGATGGATAACACGTGGCATTCATAAATCACAAAGCATCTAATCT
>LR738710.1:20064186-20077739 GCA_902687465.1 Secale cereale | reverse complement strand
AAAGGTTACTGAGAGCGGGCCAATCGTTGATGGTCACGAACAGCAACGCCTTTAGGTCAAATTCCTCCTGTTTGTGCTCATCCCACGCACGTACACCGTTTCCATTCCACAGCTGTAAAAGTTCTTCAACTAATGGCCTTAGGTACACATCAATGTCGTTGCCGGGTTGCTTAGGGCCTTGGATGAGAACTGGCATCATAATGAACTTCCGCTTCATGCACATCCAAGGAGGAAGGTTATACATACATAGAGTCACGGGCCAGGTGCTGTGATTGCTGCTCTGCTCCCCGAAAGGATTAATGCCATCCGCGCTTAGAGCAAACCATACGTTCCTTGCGTCCTTTGCAAACTCCTCCCAGTATTTTCTCTCGATTTTTCTCCATTGCGACCCGTCAGCGGGTGCTCTCAACTTCCCGTCTTTCTTACCTTCCTCACTGTGCCATCGCATCAACTTGGCATGCTCTCTGTTTCTAAACAAACGTTTCAACCGTGGTATTATAGGAGCATACCACATCACCTTCGCAGGAACCCTCTTCCTGGCGGGCTCGCCATCAACATCACCAGGGTCATCTCGTCTGATCTTATACCGCAACGCACCACATACCGGGCATGCGTTCAGATCGTTGTATGCACCGCGGTAGAGGATGCAGTCATTAGGGCATGCATGTATCTTCTGCACCTCCAATCCTAGAGGGCATACGACCTTCTTTGCTGCGTATGTACTGTCGGGCAATTCGTTATCCTTCGGAAGCTTCTTCTTCAATATTTTCAGTAGCTTCTCAAATCCTTTGTCAGCCACAGCATTCTCTGCCTTCCACTGCAGCAATTCCAGTACGGTACCGAGCTTTGTGTTGCCATCTTCGCAATTGGGTACAACCCTTTTTTGTGATCCTCTAACATGCGATCGAACTTCAGCTTCTCCTTTTGACTTTCGCATTGTGTCCTTGCATCGACAATGACCCGGCGAAGATCATCATTTGGTTCCTCTTGATCTTCAGCAGCTTCACCCGTTGCAGCATCATTGGGCACATCGTCTGGTTCCTCTTGATCTTCACCAGCTCCCCCCATTGCAGCATCACCGTATTCAGGGGGCACATAGTTGTCATCGTACTCTTCTTCTTCACCGTCTTCCATCATAACCCCTATTTCTCCGTGCCTCGTCCAAACATTATAGTGTGGCATGAAACCCTTGTAAAGCAGGTGGGAGTGAAGGATTTTCCGGTTAGAGTAAGACATCGTATTCACACATTTAGTGCATGGACAACACATAAAACCATTCTGCTTGTTTGCCTCTGCCGCATTTAGAAACTCACGCACGCCCTTATTGTACTCGGAGGTGTGTCTGTCACCGTACATCCATTGGTGGTTCATCTGCGTGCATTTATATATAATTAAGTGTGTCAAAAACCATTACAGAACATCATAAATAGATAATTAAGTGACCAAATGGATAAAAGTTCATCATCACATTAAAACCAAAGTACATACATATATAGTTCTCATCTAACAACATATAGCTCTCCATACACATCGAAACTATGTAAAACATTTCAATGCGAAAACAAATGCTATCATAATCGCAACCAAGGTAACAATTGACCCAACGGCATAATGATACCAAGCCTCGGTATGAATGGCATATTTTCTAATCTTTTTAATCTTCAACCGCATTGCATCCATCTTGATCTTGTGATCATCGACGACATCCGCAACATGCAACTCCAATATCATCTTCTCGTCCACAATTTTTTTTATTTTTTCCTTCAAGAATTTGTTTTCTTCTTCAACTAAATTTAACCTCTCGACAATAGGTTCCATCTTGATCTTGTGATCATCGATAACTTCCGCAACATGCAACTCCAATTCCATCTTCTCCTCCTCCATTTTTTCCAATTTTTTCTTTAACGAAATGTTTTCCTCTTCAACTAAATTTAACCTCTCCACAAGAGGGTCGGTTGGAATTTCCGGTTCAACTACCTCCTAGACATAATAAAACATCTATGCATGTCAGGTTGGTCGGCATAACTATCATAAGCACTAAAACAAATAGTTATAAATTAAAGATAATATACCACATGCGAATCGTAGACCGGACGAGGGCCAACGTGGGCGGATATCAAAACCATCGCACTATATAATAACAAGCAATAATAAACGTAAGAAAATTAGACAAATATCTATCTAAAGCAATAATAAAAGTAAGAAAAGCATGGACATAACAAGAGGCTCACCACGGTGGTGCCGGTGACGAGATCGGCGGGGGCGATCGACGGCGGCGAAGACGGGGACGGGACGTGACGGACCGCTAAACCTAGACAAATCTCGGAGAAAATAGAGCTTCGAGAGGAGAAAAGCTTAACTAGTGTGGCTCGGGCATTCCACCGAACATGTTGTGTGCATAGGAGGTGAGCTAGAGCACCACTAACCCCTCTCCCCCTCGGCCAGAAAAAAAACAGAGCAGTGAGCTCTGCTCTTGAGTGAGGGGGTTTATATAGGCAACTCACTGGTCCCGGTTAGTGCTACAAACCGGGGCTAAAGGTGTGCCTTTGGTCCCGGTTCATAAAACAAACCGGGACTAATAGTGGTGGGCCAGGAGCAAGAGCCATTGGTCCCGGTTTTTAGAGCCAACCGGGACCAATAGGTCCAGACGAACCGGGACCAATGGCCCACGTGGCCCGGCCGGCCCCCTGGGCTAACGAACCGGGTCCAGTACCCCCATTGGTCCCGGTTCTAGATTGAACCGGGGCTAATGGGCTGGACCAATGCCCTGTTTTCTACTAGTGCGAGCTAAGGTAAGGCTAATCCAGCAAATCCTCCCGGCGTGTCGACACCCTGATCGTAGCCGCGCGTATCTAGGTCTCAGGACACGACCGGATGGGCGATCCCACGGGTTTTTACCAAACCTTGAGTTTCCTCGAGGTGGCCCCGCGTAACCCCCGTTTCGGACCAACACTCATGTGGAGCACTGGCCCGGGGTTGTTGATTAAGAAAAAGGGTTTATAACTCCCTATGCAAGTTTAGTTTGTTATTAGGCAAATAGTACCAATGTTGGGACTTGCTGGAAAAGACTTAGCACATAGCGGTTTATCGAGGGGGTCCCATACACCCCAACCGTGTTAGGAACGCATAATCAAGGAACATAAAACCGGCTTATACGGATCCTAACGGCATGAGTGGAACAAAACACCAAGCAAAAGGCTTAGCCTTCCACCCTTGCCAATATATAGGTGATTTCATTTAAAGCATTTATATAGTGTGATATAACCCAACCAAACTTCAACATGGGGCAAGCATCTTCACTTCACCTGCAACTAGCAACGCTATAAGAAGGGCTGAGCGAAGCGTACTTAGCCATGCAACGGTTTGCGTAGGTAGGGTGGTTAAACATGGCAATTGGTTACAAGTAGGAGGCTGACAAGAAGAACATGGGCATCGAGGCAAAACTATAGATCGAGACTACTAGCAAAAGACGAAGATAGTAAATTTATCGGGGTTCGGTCATCTTGCCTGAAGAGAAGACGTTCGGATCGAAAGAAGGGTCCTCTTGCTCAAACTCGTTGGAAACCTCGTGCTCAACCTCGTTGGAAAACTCGTGCTCAACTTCGTGCTCTAAACAAGACAAACACACCAAGCACCAATCAACACGATGCAATGCGCACTCGAAAAACATGTATGCATGAGGATGCACTAGTGATGCACATGGAGCACGTAAAACATCACTCAAGCAAAACACCTCAAAACAAGATAACAAGCTGATATTATTAATCTACACTGAAAATCACCCAAGTTTGATATAAGATTTGCTGAAATCGGAGTTACGGGCTAAAAGTTATGCCCGAAACAAGATTTGAGCGAAAACTGCAAATTACAGCAACATAGCATCTTGGGAGCTCAAAATAAATAATCTACAGCACCCAAAAAGCATGGCAAAGGACTTGAACATAAACTAGATATAATGTACAGCAACTAGGTCCAAAGTGCACCCCCAACGGAGTCACGGATCAATAGCAATGATCTTGGACATATTGAACTTTGAAATAAAATTCTGGCAGCAGAATTTTATTGAAAGTTTGGAGCAAAAGATAAGCATGCTACAGCCACTCAAATGGACATGTGAGGACATGGATGGAAAGACAACAATATATACTTCATGGAACAATCAAAATCCACCCCAAAACTATCATGCTTTGTCCTACAACATCACACGAACATGGCATCGGAACGTTACAGATTTCAGACTTAGTGAAATTTCACTAGGTCCTAAAACAGCAACATCATCATAGCACACAAAAGAGCATGTTTAAGTCACCTCGAATCTAAACATGGCAAAGGGTAAGCACCTCATCAAAGTACATATGACGGTGATCCCGAAACACACAAGCATGCATCAAAGTGGTGAACACACCGATTACAACGAGCTCAACAAGGTGGCATTTCATAACAAGTAAAAACACAACATATGAACATGGCATCTTGCAACGATGATAACAAGGAAACAAAACATCTACCATGCAACCTATCACACTCAACACGTAGTTCGTGGCAAGACGAACACGTGGACATGTCATTTGCATCGTTTGGACAAACGAGCTAAAAGTTATCACAAGTCAAAGGTGGCATGAAAATAACACATAACAGCAGTTTATAACATCATGCACTCTTGTAACAGCAAAACATGTGTCAAGATGACATCTAACATGCATGACTACAACAGGTAAAACGTAGAGGGCATCTCCACGATCATCTGGACATGCTACACGCGCAAAACGGAGCAGCAGATAAAAAGTTAGGGCAGGTCAAAGTTAGCATCACAGATCAAAAGCATCAGGGACTAGGGTTAGGTCAACCTTCGGGGATCCAGATCTGGAACAGAGGAACGGGCCGGCGGCGCTACAGTGCGGCCCACGGGGAAGAGAACGGCGGCGGCCCGCGGGCGGTGCGGCCCAGCCGGCGCGGCGGCTGGCTTGGCCCGGCGGAGAGGCGGAAGGGGCCCGGCGCGGCCTCGGAGGGAGGTGGCGGCCCGTGTGGCGAGGAGGCCCGGTGGCCTGAGGGAGGTGGCGGCCCGGTGGAGATCCGCGGAAGGCCCCGCGGTGGCGCGGCCCGAGCGCGCGGCGCGAGCGGCCGGCGGCCCGGAGGAGAGGGCCGGCCCGAGCGGGGCGCTGCTGGCCTACGGGGAAGGCGAACGGGCCGGCGGGAGGGAGCCCGTGGGGCGGTGAGCGGGCGAGTGCGGTGCGGCGTGCGCGCGGCGGTGATGCGCCTGGCCCGCGGGTGATGTGGTCCACGGGGTCGGGGTACGGCCCGGCTGCGGCCGATGCGAGCGAAGGCCGACGCGGCTCCTGGCGGCGCGCGAGCGACCTGGCGACGGAGGCGTTGACCCGCGCGGGGCTCGAGGGAGAACCCGGCGGCGGCGCTGGCTCGAACCCAGGGATCCTACGGGATCCCAGATCTGGAACAGTGCGAAAGGATCTGATAAAAAGAAAAAAAAAAGAAAAAGGAGAAGGGGAAGAAGAAGGAGACATGCCAAATAGACTAGGGGTCTATATATAGCAGTTAAGACTAGGGTTTGGAGATTAGGGATGTTTAGGGGCCCTCCGATCGTGATCCAACGGATCCGATCGCGGGGATGATTTTCAAAGGACCAGACGGAGATGAAAGAAAGCAACAGGGTGTATTTCCGGGACACGAAGTAAGGGCACTTCGGACCCACACGGACAACGGAGGGAAAAGTCAACGGAGTCCAAACGAGACGAGATTTGAGAGGCGGGTTGCACACAACAAAACAACAACACACAACACAACCTCGCGGCACACCGGTAACGAAAAACGCCCGAACAACAAAGTAGGCCTACGGGACGTCACGGACACGTGAGGGAGCTCCGGAACGCGAAACGGACAACGGGAAGAAACGCCACGAACCGGAAACAACCCACAACACAGATGCAATGCAATGCACATGTCTACATGATATGAATGAATGCCACACACTCACACAACAAAACGACGAAAGCCCGAAAGACAAAGAACCCGAAATGGAAATAGATGAAGCCGGAGATTTATTATAAGCCCAAAAGGGAAAGTATTACATCCGGGGCATTACAGGGGGGGGGTGGACTCGCCCGCCACATCGGATGGGCGGGGCACACACAGAAAGCCAACAGTCCAATTGGAGCCCACCAGGTGGAGATGGAGGCCGTACAGGCATTGCAGCAAGCTTGCCTCCGAACTCTCCAAAGGGATTGAGGGTGGAGCAGGTGACGAGTATATATTATCTTTGTTTTTTAACTATGCACGTGGATGAATTTCAGGTTGCATGTAGAAGTATGGATATGAGGCATATCCACACTACTATATATATTATATACTCCAATTAATTGAAATATGGCTAAAGCAACGGGACACAGCTGAGATCCAAATACATCCAAGATTGGTCTTGTTTCGAAGATCTTGTCGAAAGGAGTGCAAATATGGAAAAATAAAACTAAAATCTGAATTTCAGTTCAGAAGACATCAGTGATCTAAATTATTTATTAAATGGAACGGGTTTGTTTGGGCAGAGAGGCGAGCGAGAATAGGAAGCGTCATCCCGTGTTTGCACGTTGCATGTAGTAGTACCGACTTGGGTGGGACCCATCACCAAATAAAGGGATGTCAACACAGTACACAGCACACAGGCAGGCAGCACCGTTGAGGCAGTAGGATTCTCGGGTGGGACTCGGCGTATCTGGCAGCGTGTGGTTGGCCGAGGAGTCCCGTTAGAAATGCTTCTCTGCGCACGCGGCGACAACCAAAGGCATGCGAATCCCGCCGCCTCTGCGCCTGCGGCATACCAGCCGTGGTTACGGTGAACTGATCGTCGTGGTGGCGCATTGACCTCGTGGTAGGGCCCCCAGCAAAAAAAAAAAAAAGGAAGAAGAAGAAGGCCCAGGGCCGAAGGGGCGTGCGACGCCGGGTGAGCCGGCCGGACGGACGACGGCGATATGCCTGGCCTTCCCGGGTCACCAAATTGACGGGCCGACGGAGAACTTACCTTTCCGTGGTCGTCAAATTGGCGGCCACGTAAGCATGCATGCGCATATGTATGCCTCCGCATTATCTTTGTGTCAACTATATGCACGTGGATGAATTTCAGGTTTGCATGTATATGTGCTAAAAACATTTTGGAACACTTTTCACTAACTTTGGAAATGTAGTTCGGCAATTCTGGAATGCATTATTTCACTGGTTTTTTTAATGCATTTTAGTAATTTTGAAATATGCATACTGTCTTTTTGATGTTGAGGAGGTGGGGTTCGCTAGCCTTTAGAGCTTCTCTAGCAGATCCCGTAAAAAGCCGCGACCCGCAAAATAATTGCCAAAATACGGGTCCGTGTGAAAAATTCTGCCTGAGCTGACCCCGCAAACGCGTCGAGCCGGCATAATTCCCGTCCCAACCCACGAAAATGCGGTGCCCCCCCCCCCCTCCCGGCACATCGACGCCCTGTATAGAGCGGGAGCGGTTGGTGGGGAGGACATTTTAGTCCGCGCTTTTCCCCACCTACAGACGCACCTATCCCCCTCGCCCCGCCGCCGGGCCGCCGCCCATGATTTAGGTGAAAGTAGCCGGCGGGATCACGCCGAAAGGCCACCACATGCCCGAGGATGCCCTCCGCCACTCCCTCCTGCGTCGGCGGGCCGGAAAGTTGTAGATCGGCGGCCGTTCGACACGGGCGACCGGATTTGGCTTTTCCGATCCCCGGTAGCTGCGCCAAGCGATGGAATGGTCGGGGAGCACCCGATGCAGCCCCGGCAAAGCACCATCCCCGTATGCAGGTACGGGTTCGTCTTGTAGCCGTCGTCGGCGGTTTCCTAGCACGGATTCGGCCGGCCGGTCGCCGGGCTCGGCGCTCGCGCGGCGGCTGTCTGGCTCGCCGATGCCGCTCATACAGTGCGACGACTGCACGCGAATAGTGTTGCGTCTAACTTCGGGCACGCCGAAGCACCCTAGATGGGTGTTTTTTTTATGTGAAAACGACGGGGTATGTGTTGTTTTCATTCGGCGTTGTCACCGTATTCTTCCGTTCAATTGCTATAGCTCATTTTGAACATCGTCATGTGTATAGGAAGATGAATGCTCATTTTGATTTTGGAAAGGAGAATACATTGATTTATTGATAGAAAGAAACTTAATAAATGTTCGTGCACTCCTTAGTAGAATTAAAGCTAATGATGTGGCCGCATGTGCAATTAGAGAAGAAAGTAGAGAGGAAGCAATATATACTTCTTTAGAACCAAAGAAGAAGAAGAATGAATGCAAAATCAAGAATCCGCAAATCAACAATGAATGCATGGAGAAAATATTGGTCCAACTAGTGGGAGCAGTTATGGAAGTTGGATATCTTCTAAAAGGCATAATTGTGGTTCTTGTTTTCTTTGGTCTTACTAGTCTAGCAAAGATTTAGTGAAGTAATATGTAACCAATGCCGTTGAAAAAGCAAAGAAATGTATTTTCTTGTGCGAAATTGAATTGCAAATTTCGGATTTGCGGGCTGGCGGGAGCGGCGCCGGAGCAGACCCCGCAAAGCCAGCCTATAAAAAAAGCTTATTCCGCGAATATCCTTTTATACGGATCCGTTTTGCGGGGTCTGACTCTACGGTCGCCCGCGCCGGCCCGCAAAGGCGTTTTTCCGTGAACTACAAATGTGTTTTGCGGGTCTGAGTTATACGAGTCTGCTAAAGATGCTCTTAGTAATTTCTCCCAGTCACGTATGACTAGAGTGACATGCACTCCGCAAATCCAACCCATATTTGCTTTGCCTACGGGGAGTGCCCGGACACGCTCGGACAACTCCACCACATCAGCCAAATCCATCCAACCCCACCTACAGCCACACAACCCCGTCCAAAATCCATCCGCGTCGGAGGCCTCGCACGCCAACGCCTCGGGCAGAATGCAATCTGGTC
Source organism: Secale cereale (assembly GCA_902687465.1). NCBI lineage: Eukaryota > Viridiplantae > Streptophyta > Magnoliopsida > Poales > Poaceae > Secale > Secale cereale. The sequence goes on along the minus strand of LR738710.1, from coordinate 20,068,799 downwards.
CTTGACCGAGCCTTGCTTTGGACAAGCTGCGGCCGGCCCGGACCGGACCGGACCGGACCGAGGTGGCCAGCGAGCCTCTTTCCTAGGACCGGACCAACTAGTGCCATGCTCAATTAGGCTCCGAAAGGACAGACTGGACCAGTTGCTGGGAGTCATTTAGTTACTGTTTTAGCCTCTGTTTAGCCATTGTGTACGCATCTTTCGATATTGTAAAGCAAATGGACAACAGCCCCTCTGTTTATGCAATGTTTTCCCCTCTGTTTTGGCCAATGTGAGCTAAATTTTGACTGTTTTTGCCTCTGTTTGGACACTACAGAGGAAGAGTGAAAGGAACTAAATAAGTTCTTCAGTTAACTTCAGGTTTGGTGATGCATGGTCCTGACAAGGAGATGTTCTAGGATTAACTTCGGGTCACTACATATATGAAAATGGAAAGCAAGCATATATGAGGATGGACACGAAACATATATGAGGATGGACAACAAGCAAAAATGGACTAAAAATACAACATATATAGTCCTACTCCTAGGTACCCTAAACCCTACAACATATACGAGATAAATCTTGAACATTTAGAATCTTTGTTTCAAAGGAGGATAGAATCGACAATAAAGAGGATGGACAACATTTCATTGGAATCTTGGAGATCAAAATTTTGATTTTGACATGAACAATAGCACAAATATCACATCCACAAACATTTCATTTGGATAGCAAGCATAACTAAATTTGGACAACAAGCATAACTAATTTGGACAACATTTCATTTGGACAACAAGCATAACTAAATTTGGACAACAAGCATAACTAATTTGGACAACATTTCATTTGAATTTTGGACATCAAAACAATTGATTTTGACAGAAACAATAGCACAAATATCACATCCACAAACATAAGGTCTTATCATAATTTAACGTCATGATTACAAACTTGCAATGACAATTCCAAGTTCATGTCAATTGACAAGTTCAACATAACACAAATGAGTGGTTAATGACTTGACAAGTTACAACATAGTTCATGACATCTCCAAACTTGCAATGACAATTCATAGTTCATGACTTGACAAGTTTCAACATAACACAAATTCAAAAGTAGCCTTCACATGAGAAAGATCACTTTGACATCCATCCCCCAAATAGCAAGATCAACATCCACATGATGAATGTCTACAAGATAAGCAACATTCGCATAAATAATGTTGGGTATTGTATGACAAGTGAAACATGTAGGAAGAATAGTTACCAATCGTTGATCTCCTCCACAATGGGTAACTTGATGGTCTCAACCTCTTCCTTCTCATCCTTGGCTACAAATGTGGAAGTTAGACAAATGCTCACATCACATACAACAACGTCAAAATAGAGAAGGGGGCAAACATACCACCACATTCAAGTCAACATGCGCATCCTTGATATAACTTGCACCACAAACTAATGCATCCACCGTAGCCGGTTTTAGTGAACTTCTATAATCATCTAATACGACACAAGTTGACAAAGTAGTTCGAGGATGAGAAGTTGGCAAGTTTATATCCAAAGTTCAATAGTACAAGTTGACATACCGAAAAGCCGTTAAGCCTGACCCACGCCCAAGGCCAGAGCTCCCCTCGCGCCGGCGGCCGAGGCAGAGCGCGGAGCTTGCACGCCCGCGTCAGAGGCCACCCCCGAGCTCACACGAGTCGGCTCCCATGCCCACGGCCACCGAGCTCGCGCGCCTGAAGCTTCCATGACTACGGCCCTCGCCCCGCCCCTGAGCTCGCGCGCCCACCACCCGAAGCTCCCCTGGCCACGGCCACGAGCCCACGACAGAAGCGCGTGCGTGCGCTGTGCGCGCTAGCCGCAGCCTCGTGCGTCGTAGCCGCCACTGCCGCGTGCAGCCGCAGCTGCCGTGATGCAGGACAGGAGCTCCCGCGCCATCGTCTCAGGCCGTACCTCGCGAGCGCGTCCGCAACCGAGGCCGTGGCCGGAGCTCGCGCGCCCTTGTGCCCGCGTTCGCATCTGAGGCCGGGTACTGGCCGCTGCCGTGCGTGCACGCAGCTGTGTGCACCGTTGCCGTGCGTTGCGTGCACGGCCGCGTGCCGCTGCTGCCGCTCGGCCTGGCTGCAAACTGGCTGCTGCGCACGTGCTGGCCGAGGCACTCGCGCCCGCTTCCGTGGAGCTCGCCAACACCCCCGCCACTGCCAGAGTTTGCGAGCAGGAGGGCCCGCCGCCATCAAGATCCATCTGCGGTGTGCTCTGCGTGCTCTGATGAGACCGCACACTACATGCTTGTTGAAATGCTTCGAAGTGGAGATCATAATTTGGGGATCATGGTTATTTGAGAGAAAAAGTAGGGGTCAAAAACCGACGTGCCCGGCCACTGTCCGGGCATGTCCACGGACGTTTGGGGAGGCAAATTTGTAAATCGTGGTTGTAGATGCTGAGCCGGACTTTGAAAATCCGCCTCTCAAACGCCCCAGGATGTGTCGGGCACTGATCGGGCACTCCTCGTATTTCCTTCTCCACATACAAGCCTCTCATACTCATCTTCTAAATCCATACAAAAGCATGCACTATGTACTACAATCTATACTATAATTCCGTCTTTATCGACGATGGCTGGAGTCGCCTGCGCCAGAGCCGGACCTGTCAGCGCCGGAGCTTGGGCCGCCTACGCTGCCTCCATTTGTTGCCGAGGACCACGCCTGGCCTCCTCAGCCGACTCCGAGCGGATGGAGTTCAGGATGGCGTGCTGCTCCGGCTAAACGCCCACGTCCTCCTCCATCGTTGGCGCCTCCTCCTCCTTCTCTTCCTCCGCCGGCTCCTGCTCCTCTCCTCCTCCATCGGCTCCTGCTCCGCCTCCTCTTCCGCCTCGCCGGCACCTCCTCCTCAACCTCCCAGAAATCCTCCTCCGGTTCCTGAGGTAGCCTCGCTTCCCTACGGATCTAGACCTGCTCAAGGAGGAAGTGACGGTGCTGAATCGTGTAGTAGTGGCAACATGGGGGCATGGCTAGGCTCGATTGGCGGCGGAGGGAGAGAAAAGGCGGATGTGCTAGGGCTGGTGGACGCCGACCGGGTTAAATAGCCGGATGTTGTCTTGGGCGGCGAGCCAGAGCGGCTCCACGCGACATTCTCATCGCGCCGACGGACGCGACGTCCATTAAACCACCAGGGTTCCGTGTGTTTCCGTGTGGGGCCATGCCGTCAGGTTGACGTGGCGGGTGTGCCCGAGCGCCCCCATATCCACCCCATATTTGGGCTAGATATGGGGGGGGGGTGCCGATTAGCCCAGATGTTTGATGGCCATCTGAGGATCCGTCTGGGTTAAAAATTCATGACCGGGCAGTGACGGAGCGGCCTGCCCGTATAAGGCGGGTTTGAGAGATCCGGTTGTAGATGCTCTAATGCACGCGACGTGGAAAGGCAGATACACGAAAGCTGAGCAGCATGCCGACCTGGGCGTGTGCGTGTCGAGGTACACCACCGGTTCCGGCTGCGGAGCTAGTTGACCTTTACGTAGGGTACTAGCTAGGTCAGGTACGTACGGGTCGCTCAAGGGAACGCCGTCGCGTCGCAATAATGCTAAACATACAAAGAGTTACACGCAATTACACGTTGATTAGGATTTTTTCTTTCTAACTAACCACTCCCCCTGATTTTCATGGGGGTGAGCCCCTCACCTCCCTTAATCTCCAATCAAAATCCAACTGTTTGTAAAACCCATGTAAACTTATATATGTGTAGCATTACTCGTCGCGTAGTCTCGGTGAGTTGAGACGGTTATCGTTGCCATCTCCTCCCTGTCCTGTACGTACACTATCGAACTAGCCGTGAAGCTCGCGTGGTTACTGCCGCATCACAGGCTAACACCCGCGCCACCGGTTCAGATTATTTGGTTACTTTAATTAACCACCTCACTTCTTTTTCTTCTTCCTTATACACCATTTATGTTTGGATATTTCTTAGACCAACCTATTCAATGCGACCACCTGGTGTGATATATCAGCTGCCTTGGGACAATCTTTATCACAGATGAATTGCACTTTTCTTCTCTGAATAACTTTTGAAAGCAAGTATTTCATTCGTGTACGGAGAAGCCCTTGGAGCAACTCTAGCATAGTCACTATAGTCAGTAACCGTTTGCATGGCGATTTTGATCAAAAAGACCGTTCTCATACTTTTTTTTGAGGTTGTGAGCTGTTGCATTGGAGCGCGCTCCATTGCCAGCCGCAGGCAATTGGACATCTATGCTCATCCTCACATGCGGCCTATCTTCTCTCCCTGCCAATGACATAGATGATTTTACCAATCCCGCCACTCATCTCAGCAAGAAACGAGTCAATTAAAGATGTCTTTGCCTCCACTTTTCTCGTACTCACCATATCGCTTCCCCGTAGTTAAATTGGATGCCGCTCTCAAAGGAGGAGCAACGAATGATGGACGAGGAGGGAGGCTGCCCTCATCGCCGATGAGGAGGAGTGCGATCATTGTGATGCCGGATGCTATGTAGGAGGATCACACCCTCCTTACTAAGGATGATGGAATCCCCAAAAAGAGGGGCTGGATTGGGACTCCTAGTATAACATGTGAGGATCCCGCTCATGGAGGAGAGCCCCCCCCCCCCCCCCC
>LR738710.1:20043924-20062438 GCA_902687465.1 Secale cereale | reverse complement strand
CCCCCCTCCCCTCTCGCACCGCCCGTGAAGGCGCCTCATCGTATCCGGGCTCCCGTCCGTCAATCAAATCCTGTCATCCAAACACCTCTTCGGTTAGAGTTAATTCAGGGTTAGTTCAGAGTTAAAATATAACTCTAACCTCTAACCGAGTTAGAGTATCCAAACAGGGCCAATGGTTCTGTTTGGATCATGGGGTTAGAGCTAGTCTGGGTTAGTTGGGGGCTTAAATAATCCAAAAGTATCCAAACAGGTAGGATTAGAGTGGGTTAGTTTTATCTAACCCAACTATCCCGATGAAGATATGCTTATTTGAGTTAGAATGGGTTAAAAAATAACTCTAACTCTAGCTGTGATAGAGTAATATTTGAACTGCTGAATTGCTGACAGACCAGGGCTGCAAGAGTTTGATATGGCCAAGACTAGTCCAAGTCAACATTGACCTGCTGACATGGGCAAGGGTCTCACCTGTCAGCCTCACATCTTCTTTTCCCCTCCCAGGCCTTCATCGACGCCGCGCCCGCACGGAAGGATCGGGAGGAGTGGACGGACGGCGCCATCAGCAGCCTCCTCGACGCACACACGGACGGAATCGACCACAACGGGATCACCCAGGCTGCTGGCCGGGCCACCGGCCGCGTGCACGCCGTTGACGACCACAACGGGCACGAGCACAATGCTTTCGTCCGCGCGTACGTCCTCCGGCCGGCGGCGGCCGCAGATGCTTGCAGAGCCTCCTGCGATCGCCTCCATGGCCTGCAGGCTGCAGCTAGTGTGCGTGCAGAGACTCCTGCGATTGCCTCCATGGCCTGCAGCTGGTGTGCGTGCAGAGCCTCCTGCTCTGCACCATCGGCAGCTGGTGCGTGGCGTGCGTGCTCGCTCGGCGCGCATTGCCAGCAGCGCGCTCTTCGTAAGTACGGGATCCTTTCTCGGGCCGCCAGGGCATGCCGAGGTGACATCCCACTTCCAGACGGCGGATGGAGATGAAGCGGCGGCGCTCCGGGTTGCGGGCCTCTGCTCTGGCTCGTATTTCTGTTTCCGCCCGCCTCTGCCGGCAGCCACCATGAGCACATGCTCGGGGTGGTGCCGAGAGGGACAAGGCCAAGCAGGATGCTAGTGAAGTGTATCACGCTCGCCGGCGCGCAGCTCGTGGACGAGTGCAGCGAGCTCGTTGGTGGAGCCACGCCGCCGCCCGGCAGCTGCTCGAGGAAATGCCCCAGTATGAAGAAAATAAATATTCCGTCACCTCATTCAAGTTCACTAGCCGTTTTTCCTATGAGGAAAATGGAGATCCATTCTACTACATAACATTATTAATAGGAGAAAGTAATTCCCTAAAAAGAGAGGATGTTGTGATGGTGCCGTTCACGTGCCACACACAGCCCCCCTTCGTCTGGCTGCTGTGAGTGACGGTGCCGTTCGTGTGCCCGGGTGGATGTTGTGGAGTGCTTCTGCATTCATCCATCCACTCGATCCCTCCCTTCAGAGCATGTTCATGTGTTCCTTCTGTTCTGGCCTGCAAGTTTCGCTTCTGCCTCTGCTGCGAGTCTGTGACCGACGCCTGCTCCTTGTGCGGTGAGTTCATCTCGACGTCCTTCAGTTCCTTTACTGCTCGGCATGGTTCTTCAGAGTTTCTGACAGAGGAGTGTGTTAGTTGGAGGATCCTTTGTTTTGTGCCTTGCTTTGTTTTGCTGCTGTTACGATGTGTATGTCTCCTTGGTTGTTATGTCGCTCCAGTGCACCTTCATTACTTAACTTCGTGCTTGTTTTGGTTAGAAATGAATGTAGGAATGGCTGCCAGTTTACAGTGCAACTTAGATGACTGTTGAGAAGTGGCTTATGTGCGCCGGTTCATCTTCCTCCTTTTCTTCATGTAGTATTTATTTTCGCCTCAGTTACCATAGATTTGTTGGTACTCTTCATGGATCCTTGAGGGTTCTTGGTCTTGTAGACGAGGATGGATTTAGCCTAGGTGTGAGAGAGGCATCGAGTGCTTACGTTGCTTTAGGAATCTTCAGTTTCCAATGGAAAACAGGCTATATCGCGGATGCTACAGATGAGAGGACACTTGATCCATTTTCCTAGTGCTATAAAATTGGTAGTCATGCATGTTCTTAGTTTTTAAATGTGATAACATACAGCTTGCTCGGCAACTACTTTTATAACTTGGAATGGTAAAATATGCCCTCGCCAATAGGGGATTCTTAAAAATTGAAGTGTTTAGGCAGAGTGAATACCACACAAGGATTATTACACCTTATTGTTTGGTTGATGTCCTCTCTGTCTAGGCTAAATATGTACACAGGTCCACCTAGCCGAGTGGCATGGCTTTTCAGCTCCTGTGTTTAGGTTAGACGACGTGTCTGCATGTCTATTAGCCAAGTGACAGATTTTTCGGCATACTTTCTTATTAGGAATAAATGGATAGGTAGAAATATAGATCTGTATTTTCATTGCATTTTAGATACTCTTCTCATACATTATTTCTCTGTTTATCCCCTTTTTAGGTTCTCCCTTGACGCAGACTGCTCCCTAAATCCTGTATGGACGTATGGTACTCACTCAGATAGGCTTGTCTGAAATTGCTGCCACCTTTTTGTCTCGGATGGTATACAGCTTCCATACAAAATGCGATATTTGTCTTGGACTCTTGGTACTGTATGAAGAGCAAGCCTATTTGTATTGTTGAATTACATGGTGAGGTTTTTTTTCTCTTTGCATGATATTCTGAGGGGTGCTAGGTTGCTATTTGTGTTAGATGATATCTAGCTACTATGAACTATGAATGCTTGGTTTTGTAACTTCTCACGTAGGATCTTGGTCTGCTTCTGACCTTGTTGTTTTGTTGTTGGGATTATGGGATATCAAGGGCTGTTACGTAGTATAGTTCATCTTCTAAGTGAGAATGGGTTGTTGCTTTGTTTGTTGACATCTTATTGTTTAAGATCCTGTCGTCAGTGTGCATAAATAAGGGTATTGTGCCTTTTCCATTCCAGGATTTTTACTGTATTGGCAGCCTTCTGTTGCATCAAAGGCGTACTACTGCCTGTCGAAGAACCATATAACTCATTGCTCCCTCCACATGACCCCAAAAAATAGCTTCACCGCCAGCATTTTAGTCAAGGCAATGGAGAGCTCTCAGACAGGTTCTTCGTGAACCTTGTCACCTCTGCTGTTCGCCATCGTTATGGACGCCCTTGCTGCCTGCTAAGCTTCGGCTGAGTCTGCTGGTCTTCTCACCCCCTTCCACCTCCAACGGATGAACTTCAACGTGTTTCTATATGCTGACAATGTTTTTTATATTCCTCAAACCTGATCTGATGAAGGCGACAGTGGCTAAAGAGGTGCTGCAACTTTTTCGCATGGCCGCTGGACTTCAGACCAACCTTGCCAAGAGCTCATGTATTCCGATCAGATGTGAAGATTTGGACCTTGCCGTTGTCATGACAAGTTTCAGTTGCCCCTTGAGCACCTTCCCCTTCACTTATTTAAGCATGCCGCTGTCTGACTCACGGCTAAAGAGAAGCCACTATCAACCTATCTTAGACAAGTTCTCAAAGGCGCTTTCCTGATGGAAATTCACAATGTCGGTAGCTGGAAGATTAACTCTGGGGAAGTCTGTGATCAGCGCCTTGCCCACCACCTTCAAGATGATTGCCGTGCACCTCCCCAAGTAATTTGCGCAGAAAACCATCATGATTGAAAGAGATTTCCAATGGGCGGGCAAAGACAGGACTAATGGAGGCAAAATGGTTGGTTAATTGGCTCTGTCTGCTCCCCTCCAACCTTGGAGTGGAGGTCATGGAATCCATAATCTGAAGTTCCAGAACAATGCCTTGAGGGTGTGATGGCTCTGGCAACAATGGGCTGACGTATCTAAGCCCTGGAATGACCTGCTGCTACCTGTTGATGATCAAGTCTAACAGCTGTCTGAAGTTTCCATCTCGATCCAGATCGGCGACGAACATAACACCAACTTTTGGCATGACCCTTGGCTCTTCCCACATCACTCCGGTCAGCGATGCCTGAGCTCTTTGCTCATTGTACTATGAGTGCAACTTATCCGTCAAGCTAGCCTTGCTAGAAAACCGCATGATCCTGCACCTTAAGCAATCTCTGTCTCTCCTGTGGCAGTTCAGCGATTCGTCGAGATTTGGAGCAAAGTTCAGTCTATCCACTTATACCCTAATAACAGAGATAAGAGTTTTGCTTCGGTACCCCCTCCCCCGGAAAAGTTTACAGATAAAATTACCTGGAAATGGACTACTGATGGCTTTTATGCCGTCAATTCTGCATACCTTGCCCAGTGAGTTCACTCTGACGGTCTGACCTGAACCTGCTGTCTGGAACTCAAATGCCAGTTCTTCACCTGGTTAGTGATTCTCAACAAATGCCTCACCATGGACAACCTACAGAAGAGAGGATGGCCCAATGACCCTATTTGTCAGCTCTGCTACTTGCATCTGGAAACCTCCACCTTCTGGCCCACTGCTCCTATGTGCAGCATCTGTAGTTCGGCGATCTAGAGTAAGGTAAATGTCACTGTGACCATGCCGGTGTCATCTGCCCCCCTCTCTACTACTCCCTCCGTTCCTAAATATTTGTCTTTCTAGACATTTCAAATGGCTACAACGTACGGATGTATGTAAACATATTTTAGAGTATAGATTCACTCATTTTGCTTCGTATGTAGTCACTTGTTGAAATCTCTAGAAAGACAAATATTTGGAAACGGAGGGAGTAGAATGGTGGCGAGTGAACACAACAACGTTGGACAAGAATGCTGTACGCATATGGAGCTCCTGTGTCTCTCTGATTTGTTGGATGCTTTGGAAACTTCAACAACTGTGCCATTCTCATCAAAGCCATCATCAAGCGCATCCTGTACCTTGCGGGCGACTGGGTTGCTGCTGTTGGAATTAAACACGACAAAAGCCTCCCATGATGGTACGTGTCCAGGTTGGTGTGCATACATGTATCCGTGTAGTGCTAGAGCTTGTCTCCGAATAGTATTGGAATTAGCTTCCGAGTAGTTTTCTTCTCGTAGCTAGCTAGCCCGACACTACTATTTATATGGGTGCAAACAACCCTGTAACTTGTGCCATGAGCAGAAGATCAATAAAGAAACAACGGGAGCGACACGCGCCCGTGGCAATCAATCCTCGCGTCTTGTGTGCGTGCGTAACTAGTAGTGCTCAATCGATCAAAGAAACGATCGACTAAAGGTTGTTTACGTACGTGTCTAGTGAAAATTGTTCCGGCCAGAAGTACTTGCTCACGTCCAGGGAAAGATCGATTGCTAGCTTGAGGGCTAGCTTTGCACTGCGTGGGTGATCGATCGAGTCAGCTTCACTTCGTCCTTCTTCGTCGTCGGTCGTTACCGTCGCCGGAAAGTACTCGGCGTCGGGTCTGGGCCAACAGCTGCTGCCCGCACTCTTATCAAATGCCTGAAGCAAAGACCACGCAAGCCGGATTATCTGTGCTGCCCGAGCAGCATGCTGTAGCTGTAACACTCTCTTCTTCCTTGGTTCCGTTGTTTGACCCCCATGAGCGAGACCCTTGATCTGTTGTTTTCTTTAGTTCAGTTTTGTACTTTCACTCTTATTGAAATGAAATCAGCATTGCTGCACCTGCATTCGTAAAAGAAGAAGGATAGGAACGAGTAACGGTTCGAAAAGATAATATAACTTGTCACGGGAACCCTCCCTGACCAGGCCCAGGGAGCAGGCCCTGTGGCATCCGGGCGGCCCAAGAGGAAGGGCAAGCCCAACCAGCGAGTGGTTGGACCGGAGTGGGCAGCGTAGCATATATGTAACCAGGGGGCAAGTGTGATGGGGCATCGATTGATCAGTGTCTAGACCCGGCCGCCGTTCGGCGTGTATCCTCCTCCCACCTCAGGCTCTCATCCCCGATCCCCTTCCTGCTTACGAACCCTAGCTATCATGTATCCAGAAATTGGTGATATTGAGAAGTAATCCTGCACCAGTTGCCAAGGACCGTTTCATCTGGTATCAGAGCCTGCAAATCCACCCCAATTTTCTCTCCACCACGCGGATCTGGCGCCGACGCGCTACCGTAGCCTCCAGCAAGTCATGGCGGAACTGGACCTTCAGAAGAAGATGGAGGAAGCGGCTGCCGAGCACAGAAACATCGCCAAGGCCCTGCTCGGGATCCAGAAGAGCTTGGATCAGATCACACCAGCGGTGGTGAAGATGGAGCCGGCGCTCGCCTCGCTCGAGCCAGTGGTCCACGATCTCGCGGCTTGGCGTCCCGGCGTGGACACCGTCGTGGGTCAGCTGCAGGCAGATCTAGGCGACATCCGCGCCTAGTTGGAGAGGATCGCGCTCCACACCAACCCTACCGACAAGGCCGACCAGTCCTCGACGCCGGCAGCGGTGGACGCACCAAGGCTCGGGACAGACCACAGTGGCGACGGCCACGGGCCCGCTGGCCACCGCAGGACATCTCTTACTCGGGTACTGGTCGGGGGAGGGCCTCTCCTCCCCGCACCGGTCCCGGACAATGGTACGTCGCGAACACCTCCCCGTACACCTTTTCCCACCATTCCAATCCCTCCACCACCACCATTAGACTTTGGAAACAGCCCTCTGGCTGCACTTCCATCTCGCCATCATAATAATCATGTCGATTGCCTTGGGTTTGATGGAGAAAATCCCACGGGGTTGAGGATTCGTTGTGAAGCTTATTTTCGGGTGTGTGGGATCGATCCATTGGTGTGGATTGATACAGCAGTTGTCCATTTCACGGGGGCTGCTGCGCTGTGGCTGGAGTGGTCACAAATGCATCTCAAAAGCCCCAATTGGGAGTCCTTTTGCTCCTCAGTGTTGGATAAGTTTGGGAGATCCAAGTTCCAACATCTCTTGCGTCTCTTTGCCAAAATTAAACAAACTGGAACAGTGCTAGAATATGCAGAACAATTCAATGTCATTATGCATAGTCTGCTAGCGCATCACAGTTCGTGGGATCCCTTGTTTTTCACTACTCAGTTTCTAGAAGGACTGTCGCATGAGATTAAGATCGCTGTTATGTTGCATCGTCCCCAAGATTAGGAAACTGCTGTTTCTCTGGCTGCCTTGCAGGAAGAGGTGGTCGATATGATACAACAGGAGCAAGAGGTGGCAACTGGGTATCGTCATACCAGTCCTTCGCCGCGCGGTGGGCGCTACACGAGCAAGGCGCCCACGGCGTTGCCCCTGAGCTCTTCTGCAGCCTCGATAGGCGGTCGGTCGGGCAACTCTCTGCCATCCCCCACAACGCTCGACACCAGGCGCGGGCTGGACGTCGCCAAGAACACGCCCAAACCGTGTACATCAATAGACGACAAACTCAAGGCTCTCCGAGCATTCAGGAAGGCGCAGGGATTATGTTTTACCTATGGCGAGCGATGGGGACATGGCCATGTGTGCGCTTCCACAGTGCAGTTACACATCGTGGAGGAGCTGGTGGGGATGCTGTCGCCACCACCGTCGCCTGACCCGCCTCCCACCCAAGTGGAAAGCTCAGAAGACGATTTGTGCCTGCTCTCAACAGCAGCGGTCAGTGGTACAGAAGCTCCGAAGGCCTTCCGACAGAATGGCAGAATCGGGAGTCAGATTCTGCTCATGCTTGTGGATTCCGGAAGCTCTCACAGCTTTATCAACAGTGAAGTGGCAGGGGAGTGGCCTGAAGTGCAACCTATGCAACACGAACTCAAGGTGAAAGTGGCAGATGGTTCCATCACAGTCTGCGACCGAGAATTGCCAGGATGTGAGTATACCATCCAAGGGATGCCTTTTCGATCCACACTCAAACTATTTCCGCTAGGCTGTTATGATGTGATCCTTGGGATGGACTGGCTTGAATCACGTGGACCAATGTTTGTCAACTGGATAGCGAAGCATATGTCCTTTGTGCACCAAGGAAGAGGGCTACAGCTGCAAGGGATTGGGCGGAAGGAGGTGCTTTGTCAAGCCATATCGTCCGCGCAGATCAGTTTGTTGCAAGCGCGCACTGACATAGCCCATACCTTATTGGTGGCAGAGGTGAAGCCGGATACAGAGCAACAAGAAGTTCCAATGCCAATTCAGCAGTTGCTCGAGGAGTTTCACGAGTTGTTTGATGAACCAAAAGGATTACCTCTAGCTCGAGAATTCGACCACTCTATCGAGTTGATCCCCGGAGCTCAGCCAGTCAATGCTCGACCATACCGATACAACCCAGCCCAAAAAGATGAGATAGAAGCCCAGGTTTCAGAGATGCTAAAGCAAGGGATTATCCAGGTCAGCCACAGCCCGTTTTCATCGTCGGTTCTTTTGGTGCAGAAGAAGGACGGGGACTGGAGATTCTGTATTGGTTTTCGGCATCTGAATGCAATTACGGTCAAGACAAGATACCCCATACCAATCATTGAAGAGCTCCTCGACGAGCTGTATGGATCTCAAATTTTCACTAGCCTGGACTTAAGAGCTGGGTATCACCAGATCCGGATGCGACCAGGGGATGAAGCAAAAACGGCCTTTCAAACCCACCATGGTCATTTTGAATTCAAGGTGATGCCATACGGAGTAACGGGTGGCCCCTTCACCTTCCAGAAAGGAATGCATATTATGTTGGGGCCCTTAGTCCGCAAGGGAGTACTGGTGTTCATCAATGACATCCTCGTCCACAGTAAGACCATGAAGGAGCACGTTCTATTGCTGCGATCTGTGTTTCAATCGCTGAAGGAACACGCTTTCAAACTGAAACTGAAGAAGTGCTCATTTGGACAGCCCCAGTTGCGTTACCTAGGACACGTGATCAGTGCTGAGGGTGTCCATACTGATCCTAAGAATATTGAAAAAGTTCAAGCATGGCAGCCACCTGCTTCAGTCAAAGAGCTGCGACAATTCTTGGGGCTCGCAGGATACTACAGGCGTTTCATCAAGCATTATGGGGTCATCAGCCGTTCTCTTACTGACTTGCTGAAGAAAGGGGTCCCGTATGTGTGGACAAGTGTTCATGACCAAGCCTTCACCGCCCTCAAGACAGCACTGACGACAGCTCCGGTACTAGCTCTTCCAGATTTTTCCCAGCCCTTTGTGGTCGAAACTGATGCATCCGAGGCTGGTATTGGCGCTGTGCTCATGCAACGACAACACCCAATTGCCTTTCTCAGTCAGGCGCTGGGGCCACGGCAACGCGCATTGTCGACCTACGAGAAAGAATGCCTCGTGATTCTCCGGGCTGTGGACAAGTGGCGTTCTTATCTGCTCCTATCTGAATTTACCATCTGTACTGACCACAGGAGTCTGTCATGTCTCGATGAGTAGCGACTTACCACACCATGGCAGCACAAAGCTCTTTCCAAGCTTCTCGGGTTGCACTACAAAATTGAGTACCGCAAGGGTGCCACCAACTTGGCTGCGGATGCATTATCAAGACGCCCAGATGCATCGGTGGCAGTAATTACAGAATGTGTGCCCGTCTGGTTGACAGAAGTGAAACAAGGGTACCAGAATGACAGTGCATGTTCCAAGATGCTAGCCGCGGCTGCAGTTGGGGCACCAGTGCTAGAGCCATTTCAGGTCACCAATGGCCTCATTCGATACAAAGGCCGGGTGTGGCTGGGCAACAATATAGCCGCGCAACAGAAGGTCTTACATGAACTTCATGCAAGTGCTCTGGGAGGTCACTCAGGGGTGCATGCAACCTACAATCGCATCATTCGGCTCTTTGCGTGGCCGAAACTGAAACAGACTGTCAAGAAATTTGTGGCAGGGTGTGCTACATGTAAACAAGCCAAGCCTGAGCACGTGAAGTACCCAGGGCTGTTGCAACCGTTGCTGGTTCCGGAGCATGCGTGGGAGATGGTGACCCTCGACTTCGTGGAAGGGCTCCCTACGTCTAAGGGCTACAACTCTATTCTGGTGGTGGTCGACAAGCTCACTCGGTATGCTCACTTCATTGCCTTACGGCACCCATTTTCTGCTCTGCAAGTTGCAAAAGCATACATGGAGAATGTGTTCAAGTTGCATGGACCACCGGATAAGATGGTGTCGGATAGAGACCGCATCTTCACCAGTAAAGTATGGACAGAGTTGTGTCGGCTGACTCGCACTACGCTCAACATCTCTTCGGCCCGTCACCCCCAGACTGATGGAACCACGGAACGAGTCAACCAGTGTATGGAACTGTATCTTCGCTGCTTTGTGCACAACTACCCCAGCAAATGATCAGAATGGCTGGCATTGGCCGAGTTTTGGTACAACATGTCCAATCACTTTGCACTCAAGTCTTCTCCTTTTGAAGTGTTGTACGGCCACAAGCCCAGATTCTTTGGGATCAACAATGTAGCTGATGAGGCGGTGACCGACCTCGCAACATGGACAAGAGATAGAGCCACCATCATGGAGTCGCTGAGGCAGCATCTACACCGGGCCAGGCAGATTATGAAGGACAAAGCGGACAAGAAACGATCTGATCGCACCTTTGCGGTGGGCACTGTTCAAGATATCTTCCGATATGCCAATAAATCGGCCGATTTATCGCTTACCGTCGCCTGACCGATAAGATAAATCGACCGATAAATCAGCAGATATGGCGATAAATCGGCCGATATGCCGTTAAACTGGCCGATTAACCCCTTATCATGGGTCGACCGATAAGTTCCCGATAAGCGATATCCCCAACATTGGCGGTGGGCGATTGGGTCTATCTCAAACTGCAACCCTATGCCCAGTCTTCCGTCGCCGCCCGAGCTAACCACAAGTTGGCTTTTCGTTACTTCGATCCATTTCAGGTGCTGGGACGCGTCGGAGAGGTGACGTACCGGTTGGACCTGCCGGAACGGGCGAAAATTCACCCAGTCATTCATGTGTCTCAGCTGTGAGCGGGCGTGCCACCCACCACACAGATCCTGCCAGAACTACCGGTGCTCGACGAGGATCTGCTACCATTCCAAGTTCCGACAAGCATTCTGAAGCGGCGCACCGTCACCCGTGGCGTGAACAAGTCACGCAGGTCCAGGTACAATGGTCCGGATTCCCGCTCACGCTGGCGACTTGGGAAGATGAAGAAGCGCTCAAGACAAGATTTCCTCGGGCGTTGGCTTGGGGACAAGCCAAACTTCAAGGGGGGAGGAATGTCACGGGAACCCTCCCTGACCAGGCCCAGGGAGCAGGCCCTGTGGCATCCGGGCGGCCCAAGAGGAAGGGCAAGCCCAACCAGCGAGTGGTTGGACCGGAGTGGGCACTGTAGCATATATGTAACCAGGGGGCAAGTGTGATGGGGCATCGATTGATTAGTGTCTAGACCCGGCCGCCGTTCGGCGTGTATCCTCCTCCCACCTCAGGCTCTCATCCCCGATCCCCTTCCTGCTTACGAACCCTAGCTATCATGTATCCAGAAATTGGTGATAGAGAAGTAATCCTGCACCAGTTGCCCAGGACCGTTTCATAACTACAGTGATCTCTCGTCCAAAAGATCAGAGAATGACCAAAGTATCTGAAATAACCATGGAATGCATACATTTTGCTCACTTAGTTTCCAGCTCGGCACAATGTTGATCTCATGTCGACTTCCTGAATTTTGGCCATTACTATGGTCTTGTCAAACATTTTGGACAAGATTGCATATCCTAATTGACATATGTCTATAGTGTAGATGTTATGAGATTGGCAGCACTTGTATTCATATGCTCAAGCACTTTTTTTTGTTTTAGCATTTCTGATTATTTTTTTTAGCATATATGCTCAAGCACTTGGTGGAGACTTCCTGAACCGCACGTATGTATTTTGATGGCAAATGTTGTTGTATTGCAGGGCATATACCTGGACGACAACAGGAAGCCCATTGTGCTACAGCACGTGAGGCAGGGCAGCGCATCGCCAGACACACAAACACATGACGTTCTCGGTGATATCAAGGTATAATTAATCGAGCAGTTTTAGCATGGTCCCTCTTACCCTCTCTTTTCACATGAGAGGTAAGAGTATGTAGTAGATCTGAGCCGTTGATCACATTAATTAGTGGTCACATTAATTAGAGGGAGCATGTTAAAATTTGCCATAATTAATCTTCTATCTTCCTTTTCTTACTAACAGAGTCCTCCCTCTGCCCTTGTTTGGTGAGGTTGGAAACTTCCAACTGTGCAAAGTGCAATTCATGTTTGGTTTCATGAAAACTGTTAAACTTCCAGCTGTACATTTTAAATATGGATTAGTTATTTGTATTTTCCTCAAACTAGAAACAAGTGTCAGGACTGGGATGTGTGCAGGTACCGGCCTGGCCATTATCATTTTTTCAGTACCATCGCTGAAAGGTGCGCAAGTATGTGAAAGTATTCCATCTACCATTGAATCTAGAAATGCCCACAGTTGTTGTGGATGCGGTTGCACCTTTTTTTTTAAACCGGCCTTAACCCCTTTTCATTACTCAACATAACGGAAATATACATAGTTGAGTAGACAAAGACCTGACACACCAGCCAACCTTAAGGGAACTAGAAAGGGGAAAAGGCGAGTCCAAAGCATCACTGGGAAACCCATCATGGACTACATGGCGATCTGCAACGTTCCAGTTTCATAGTAAAAAACAAACGGAATCGATAACTTCCGAACGTCAAGTTTCTGACGTTTCGCCCCGAACGCCTTCTTCATCGTTGGATTTTCAGCACGCATCGTACAGTAGAGGACACGGCCAAGTCAGCGAAACGAGGTCGTTCGGGAAAACCGGATTTGGTCGCGAACGCCCGACCACTCTCCCACTCCTCTGTTCCTTATCCACGCCCATGACCTACCTCTCCTCACTATCCCAGCATCCCCGTCCTCGCTCCTCCAGATAGCCGCGTCCGCGACGAGGTGGAGTCCGCCGTATCCGTGAGGCGGGCGGCGGCGTCCTATTCCTCACCGATGATTTTGGCCGGAGCTGCGTCGACCTCCACTAGACCCGTCGATTCGCTGGAAGGGCGGGCTCGGGGAGCACGCGGCGGCGGCTGGGGCGTACATGAGCAGTAGCTGTAGCTGCAGCGCTACTGCGCCGTGCCATCTCGGTTCCCGTCCAGCCGGCGTGCCGCGCGCCCTCCTCTCCTCCTCTTTCCTCTCACTAATCCTCCAACTCTCTCACCTTCTCTCTCTCGTATATGCACGCCACCATGGACGCCGCCTTGTTGCTCCGGTCTAGCGTGTCCCGATCGACACCGTCCATCGCCGGGAACGCCGCCTCTGGCTAGCTCTCCTCTGGATCCGCCGTCCCCGCGCCCCTCCCAGATGCTGCAGCGGGCTGTTAGAACTTAGATGTGGATCGAGGGAAGCAG
The DNA here is from genome assembly GCA_902687465.1 of Secale cereale. Taxonomy (NCBI): domain Eukaryota; kingdom Viridiplantae; phylum Streptophyta; class Magnoliopsida; order Poales; family Poaceae; genus Secale; species Secale cereale. Next base: position 20,049,150 of record LR738710.1, on the reverse strand, counting down.
CATCTCATAGTTTTCCAAGTCTGTGGCAGCAGAGTAGGACCTGATATATGTATTCGGTTCAGCTTTTCAGGTTAGTTTTGGTTCGTGGTTGTTGGCTGAATCTCCTTTCGTTTATGAAAAATGCAATGTGAGAATGAATGAGCAATCGAAACTTGGATTGGATGTGCGTTCTACAGCGCTTATTTGTTGTCCAGACTCCGTTTCTAATGTTTCATTCAATAGCCATCAAATGAAATTAAGCCTGAAAGATGAACTTGACGGATATATACATCCAGTGTGTGTAAAACTTCAGGAGTGAACATGCAGAGGACTATGACATTTTTAGTACTGCAGTTGTTCTTTTTGCCTAGAGGGGCGGAAATATGATCCTGCCATACTAGGATTCCATTATCTGCCTTTGTTTTCTCATGATTATTTCCCTGTTCTAAACATGTGTTTGCCATGGCAACCAAGGACAATTTGCCACCAAACTAGATAAATGTAGTTATAGTTTATGAATATGTGTTGTGTTTTTGCCATGGCAACTTAATATGTACTGGCTTGGTAAATTTTGGAACCATAGTTCGCATGGCAAATGTAGGATTGCTCTTATCTAAAACAAGGCAAATTGTATAACATGGCAAATTTTGAAAGTTTCTCCAACATGTGCAAACTCTGAATTCTGGGCATTTTATTTGTCTTCGAGGCCGATTTTTTGCCCTGCTGATTGAGTAATTCATTTTTTTAGAAAAGGAGGATGACCCCCGGCCTCTGCACCTGGATGATGCATACGGCCACTTTATTAATTATTCTCACAAGACCTTACAAAGTCATACAACAGTAATACTAAAGCCGTCGTCTAAGCAACAAACTGTCGCTACACCTATCCCGTTGATGAAGGGGCGCAGATAGCCTGGGTCTAATACCAAACAGACATCGCAGCCAAGCCTAAGTTCTAAGACCTGAGACCCCAACCTAGCCACTTGCCGGGTCTGTGGCACACACTGGTCCGGCGTGCTTTCATAGGCCGCCGTCGCCAACTGCCACGGCTCCCTCTTCAGAATTGTACTGATGCATCAACCTTACTTGGTCCAGCTATCGTCGAGGCCACCACGACGCCCAACGGCACCTCCTCCCTGCGCGCAAACAGCTGTACACGTCGCGGTCGCCACTGATACACCTCAGCACCATGCTGCCACGTACCACCAGCCGACACAACTTGAAGCCCTTGGAGGATCTGTCGTGCGTAGCACCTGCCGACCAGGCATGACCAAGCGTAGCACCTGTCGGTCAGGCATGACTTGACATCTCCACTGAAGCTCCGTGCAAGACGAAGCCGCTCCACCTCCTGCCTCTGACTTCCAGCGCTGCTCCACAAAACGGCACTCCCAAGAGAGAAACGACACCGTAGTGCCGTCATCGTCCGGTCTGGAACACCAGATCCTAGGGTTTCTCCCGGAGCAATACGAGTGGGTCGACGGTAGTCACATGACGATGCCTTCATCAAGGTAACGACGTGGAACACCGCCATCACCCGCCGTCGGCTCGGTTTTCACTGGCAACTACGTCTCCCCGACTCGCAGCTGGTGCCAGATGACGGATCCCGAGATCCGAACACCCAGCCTCAGGCCGACCACCTCTGATGGAAGAGATGACCACCACCGCCGACTGCATCGGTCAGAACAGATCTGATCAGAGGTGCCGCCGACGAGACCACCAGGCCCTCCATCCCGCCGTCGCCGATCTAAAGGCGGCATGCACGCCACCGCAGCCAAGCCGGCCGCCATCGACCCCAGCCGCCGCCGCCGCCGTCGCCCGAAGGGCCATCCACAGCGCCCGCAGCCCTGGCCTCCGCCGCGCCAAGCCATCGCCGTCCGAGGACGGGCCGGCCTCCCGCCGCTTGCCGCCATCCACCGCGCCGCTGATCCCAGATCGGTCGCGCCACGACACGCCTTGGGGTCCGCCCCACCCCGGAGACGCGCGAGAGAGGAGATCCCCCGCCACCGCCGTCGGCCCCCGGGCTTAGCCCGGCGGCGTCTTCCGACGGCGGCGGAGGGAGGGGATGAGGGAGTTTGCGGCGGCGGCGGCTAGGTTTCTGGCCTCCCGAGTCGCCCTAGGGGGAGGAGGACGCGGGCTCTCCAATTGAGTTATTCGTTAAGTAAGTAGCAGTATGCATTACATGCTTCGGTGATTTTGCTAACTTCCTCACTGAAGTTGATGCACGGTTCTTAATTCTTATATACATGATGCAAATGTGAGAGATTCTACATGGCAATTTTAGTGTGGAAGATGGTAATTTAGATAATTGAAATTTCAGTATGCAATCAAATTCAGATAGTTCATTTTCACATGGCAATTTTTGAATTTCATTTGTGTGCAAGCTGTGGAAGATGAACCCGCTAGGATTTTTATGTGTCATGGGAACATGACAATTTGTAGTAGTCTGAACAGCAATGTTGAATTCACTTTTTACATGGCAACTTTACTTGTTTCACTTTGTGTGCAAGCTGTGGAAGATGAATCCCTTTATGATTTTTATGTATCATGGCAATTTATGTTCACGAAAGAGCAACATTTTTCAGTTTTAAAGTAGTGAAGGCATATCTTTGAAGATTATCTCAGATGCAGTGGCTAGACAAGCATACAAAACATCCTGGTAGTTACACCATGGCAACTTTCTTACTTAGATGGCATTTTTTTTCTATGGATGGGGTTGGCAAATATTTGGAGGAGTGAGGTGGTAGTTTTAGTGTGGGCAACACGACATTTTTTGTACATGTCAAGTTTTGTTTTTGGCTTATAAGAAAATTCATGTTTGGTTTAATGTCACCACTACTACTTTTGCCATGCCACATTATTTTTATCATGGTAAATTTGCTAAGCTTTTTGGTTATTTTCCATCAAATTCTACTTTGTAGCCATGGCAATTTTGCCTTTGTTTTTGCATGACAATTCTACCTTTTTCCATGGAAAATTTACCTATATCCTGATGGCAATATTTAAATTTTATTGCCATGGCAAGTTTTTACTATTTATTTTCCACGGCAATTTTACCTTTTTCCCATGTCAAATTTACCTAAATCCCAATGGCAATATTTGACATTTATTGCCATGGCAAGTTTTTATTATTTATTTGCCATAGAAAATTACCTTTATTAACATGGCAAATTACTTTTATAGCCAGGGCAAGTTTTACTATTTATTTTCCATGGAAAATTTACTTTTATTAAAATTTACCTAAATCCCCATGACAATATTTAACTTTTATTGCCATTACAAGTTTTTACTATTTTTTTACCATGCCAAATTTACCTTTATTAGCATGGTAAATTTACCTAAATCATTGGCAAGATATGTAAATTTAGTTAAAATACCATGTTTTTTGCTATGAATCTGCCATGGCAATTTATTTTTGTTTGCATGATAGAAATTGTCATAACTTTTCCTTTTTGGGTTTTTATTAAAATATATTCCTTTTTACCGATGGCATTTTCTTGGTTTGAAAGTTGATGTATATTTTTGTACTTAACAAAGCAAAAAATTGGGAATTTTTTGTCGTAAGAAAAAAATTGTTTTTTTCTTTTTCTTTTGCTACTGGGCTTTTTGTTTTCAGTTCTGGGCTGTTAGGGGATGGGAAAGTGGGAAGGCGTTCGCATTGGAGGGCTTCTCCTCTCGAACGAAATCGTTCGGGGAGGGTGAGGTATCGACCTATCGTACCGAACCAGAAGTTCGGTCTGGGATGTCCCCAGACCGAACAATCGGGAGTAGTTTACGTCTGCAGCTTGTGCATATATAATTCATCAAATATACTCGAGTAATCTGTTGGTGAATCCATGCTTGTGGAGAAGTGCATTCCAGGAGTGCCTTATATCCTAAGAACTACATAATTTAATTACTTATAAATGCAAATTGTATTGATTTGTAGTATGTGTGGGAATTTTGTGAGTTTGGAGTGACGTTTGTATCATTGCAGGGAACGCTGAAAACAAGGGCCTGTGACTATAACTAATAAATTTGACACAGTCGCCCGGTTTAGTATGTTATTGTCTCTACTCTCTATTACATAAATTCTACTTTCTCCGTCTCATAATGTAAGGAATTTTTTGACACTAGTGTAGTATCAAAAAACGTCCTACATTACAGAATGGAGGGAATATTACATGTGAGTGAGAGAGAGAGAGAGAGAGAGAGAGAGGAGGGTAGGGAGGGAGTAGGGCTGGACGTACCGAGCGGGCTTTTCGGCCCGCTCGTGGCTCGCTCGGTCTTGGCGCGCTCGGTCCTGGCCCGCTATAGAAAATGGCCGGTCCGGTCCGCCAAATACGGCCCGAAAATTTGTCGGTCCGGTCCGGTCTTTAACCGGTCCGACCGAGAGGACCGAGGAAAAAATGTCAGCACCGCCGCTGTTCCTCGTCATCGCGGCCACCGGCAGACTCCGGGTGAACGACCATGCCCCCAAGCTTCCCCAATCCTTCTTTGCTCTCCTCCCCATGCGCCATAGCCTCTCGCCGCCACTCCTCGTCACTGCCATGCGTGCACCGTGGACGATCTCACGTTCTCGACCCTTGCCATGGCAGCCGTTTTAGTAGAGCACGCACACACGCCGTCAACTTGGGGAAAAGCTGGATCGGCCATGATTTTCAGATCGTAGAGAAACGTTCTGCCGTGATTTCCGCATCTAACAAATCAGGCAAGTATATTTTGGAAGGCGCAAATCATGGAAGAAATGCTCGACCTATAATCAAGCGCCATGATCCTACGCAATGGAGGTTAGCTCGGAGTTAGTTGGGTTAGTGGCCGCGCACCTACGTGTGTATTCAATCCCGTGCGTGTGTTCCTTTCTGCACTTTTATTCAGTCGAACAAGAAATAGAAAGTACGAGAGAAACAGGTCTTGATCCGAAAATCACGGTGCCATTTGGCATTTAACTTCACGTCAGGTTTGATCCGCTAATTATGGCAAGGCCCGCAGAGGGGAAATCATGGGCTCATGCACGTTCTACATTAGTTGCATGCAACGAAGAAAAACTGCTAAGGAATATTCATGGCTAACAGCCGCGACGCAGAGCGCACTTCCCATGGCACATTGCCCGCCTCGCCGCCGTCGCTCGCGCATGTCGTCGGGAAAAAAAATTCTATGAGACCAGGTCTCACGGATTAGCAGGTGAGACCCATCCTGATGGATGACACGTGGCATTTACAAATCACAAAGCACCTACCCCACCCCCACCTGAAATCGGGGGGGGGGGGG
>LR738710.1:20016338-20043882 GCA_902687465.1 Secale cereale | reverse complement strand
AGATTAGATGCTTTGTGATTTATGAATGCCACGTGTTATCCATCAGGATGGGTCTCACCTGCATTATATGAGACCTAGTCTCATATTTTTTTCCCACCTCGCCACAGCACCCGCGCATGTTGCCCACCTCGCCGCTGCCTCTGTACACTGTTTCCGTCACAACACCCATCTCTTGCCGAGATAATATGGTCACCACCGCCTCGCCATGACCGTCAGGGAAACAGGACCGCCGGTCCTCTCGGTTCGGCCCGGGCTTCACCACCGCCGGTCCGGTCCCTGATAACAGGTCCGCCACGCATCTCAGTCCGGTTCGGACCGGACCGCCGGCGGCCGGTCCAATCGACGGCTCGCACCCAGACCGGACCGGCTCAGATCGTGTCCACCCTGAGGAGGGAGGAAGGGAGGGAGAGGGGGGGAGAGTGTTTCCACATAGACGGGTCGAAACGATAGTCTCTACGCTGGCCGCGGGCCCGTGACATTCTCCTAGTGGCGGCTTGCCCTCAAGCTGCTTCCCCTGGAAATCAGCTGCGCAACTCGAAGTAATCCTCCAACGAGGCGAATGATGACGTCTGTTCCGCCCACTTGATGAGCACTTGTGGTTTCTTGGCGGCACCCCTGGGGATTACTCGGTGCCCCAGCACTTGCTCAGGAATAGCTAGGGGAGCGTGTGGTGACTGGTGTCGCATGCGTTGGCAGCTCCAGCGGAGTATCCGTATCCAGTGGGAGAGGGCCGCGAAGAAGCGAGACGTGGAACACCGGATGCACCTCACTGGACTCCGGCAATCGAAGGCCATAGGCCATGGCGCCCACTCGCCGTCACCTGAAATGGACCAAAATAACAAAACGATAGCTTGTGATTAGCGCGCTCTGCCACTGACACTTGAATGTACAGCTGGAGCTTGACAAACACCTAGTCTCCTTCGGCGACGGGGCGGCAATGTGTGGCAATAGTGGCGTGTGGAGCGGTGGCGGCGGCGGGAAGGAGCCAGCTGCGAGGGTGGGGAAAAAAGGTGGGCAAGATTTTAATCGGCCGCGTGGGCTCCGAGAATATTTAGTCGTCATGGGTTCTTGTCGGCGAAGGAGTAAAAATCTTACTCCCTTATAGATTTTAGGAGTTCGGCTAGGTGTCGGTTAGATGAGTAAACTAAATTGTTTACTCCCTTATAGACTTTTAGGGGATCGACTAGAATTGCTCTTATTCTGCTATGTCTATCTAAATGATCCCAGTCCTTCAGGATTCACTGTTGGAGTTGTCAAACAAAGCAATGATGGACATAACATGATGTTAATGGTTATATAAGATATGTTTTTTTTCTTTTATAATGACACAATTTTAGATCACATGTTCTTAAAACCGCAATGGAAAACACATAAATCTTATTCAAATGGATAAATTCAGTGCTAATAAAAAAGAACAAGGCCTTTGACATGAGTATGCTATTTATGATGATGTTCAATTGAGTTCCAACCAACATACAAGTCTTTGAGATGACTTTCTACATTCTTGTTCCTTCCGGGTGCCCTGTCCAGAAAGGTGTGTATGTAAATGACTCGGTTATGAATTGCTCGCACTCCGAAGTTATATGATAATATGTTGGGTACAAGTACCCTAGATCCTGAACCTTTGAATCCTTCGAATGATAGGCTAATCCTCTGTATGGGGCCGATCCTCTGTATGATGATACATTCAAAAAGACAACTTCTTTATATGGATGAAATCAAAGGATATAAATGTGTCCATCGTGACAGTCACCAAGCATATATTCATTGTCAAGAATGTCGTCATTTTCAGAGTCTCATTCAACCTTTGCTTCCATTAGCGTTTTCTTGATGGACTTTATCAACTTAAATTTCATTCGTAATAGGTGTCCACGTCTTCGTCAGGTGGTATATTCTGCTTCTTGTACTCTTTGAGATACTCATTGCAGTTAATATCAAGACCCATGAACCAAGAACAGGACAGTCATAAGGCATTATCGGTCTAAGACAATTGTTATGCTTCAGGACCCAATTCGTTTGGCCACTTGATTCCTCAAGGACCCAAACTTGAAGACGATATGTATTAGACGTAGATGCAAACCGGCCAAAACGACAAATAGATGCAACCCCGTGCGGCGCGACACGGCCGAGGATGTCGGCGAGCACGTCCTCGGGCAGCAGCTGTGGCAGATCCATCGCTGCTTCACTCGTTCCGTCCTCTGTTCGCTTCCTCCCAATGGTGCAAGGTTTTGAGGGGCAAAATTCAGGCGTCACGTTATGGTCCGAGGGTAGGCTATATATTGACTGTTTGGGACGGGCTGGTGTCCTGTCCGATCTCCAATCAGATCACGTGTTGTCGTATCGGTAAGAAACTACTCGCAACTCGGAGTTTGACTGGAAACAAGTAGGAGTAGTAGAATTGTGGCATCCCACTCTAGCATGCGCATGCATGCACACCGAAAATTCTACACTTACATGCAGCACCACACGGGCTACCCTCTATGGACAACTATGGCCCCACAGCTGCGAAGTATCATTTGTCAGCCATAGTTCCTATGTGCATATTCGGAAGGTACTCCCAAACAATTTCGTGGCCATATGAGGGAGTCCAAAATAGAAATGCCCTCCGGCAAATGCCACCGTGACCCTTCAAAGGGCAGAGAAGCCTGAGAACTTTGAAGCTCAGGGACATTATAAACTTTGCAAAGCTGAACGCAACAATAAGCTGAACTTTCATAAGCCGAAAACAAAAGTAAACAGGTTTGTCAGAGCTCATATCCTTGCAACAAAGAACGATGGTAAGACATGAAAACTTGATTCATATCCTGAAGTATAAAGTCAATGCTAAAAGGATGAACAATGTCTTAAACATGAGTAGGCCATTTATTCTTATGTTTAAATTATTTTTAGAAAAGGAGGATGATCCTCGGCCTCTGCATTTGGTAGATGCATGCAACCAATTTATTGATTATTCTCGAGGACCATACAAAATAGAACAACAATATGCCTGAATCCATCATCTTGGCAACATCTACCGCTACTCCTTTTCAAATGATAAAGGGGTGCAAGCTGGGCCACATACCCAGACCTCTCACATAAGCCTAATATCTAAAGCCGGAGGCCCCGACCGAGCCATCTGCCGTGTCTGGGGCTCAAACCGGTCCGTCGCACTCACATGTGTCGTCGCCGCCATCTTCCATTGGTCCATCTTCAGAGCAGATTGAGGTGACAACCTTGGCAGGTCTTTCGTCATCGACGCCACCACGATGCCAAGCGACGACCTTCACCTACATGAGCCTTGCAGGTCCTCCATCATTGACACCACCACGACGCCATCCGACGACCTCCACCTACGCGAGTCCATCTCCAAGCAACGGACGTAAATCCATGCTAGGATAGGGCTGCACCACCGCCGTCGACCACCACCCACAAGCGCCACCCACCCCAAGGTTCCCAAAGCGGCGCCTTCAAGAAGGGAACGCCGCGGTGAGCACCACCGCCACCCAACAAAGTTAGGGCCTTCGCCCGGGAGACCTAGGGGAAGGTGAAGTGAGAAGATCAGTCCATACCGACGCCTCCAAAGAGGGGAACGGCGCCCTCAGGCGTCACCGTTGGATGGAGTATAAAGTAAGTCACTTATTTTGAGATGGATGGAGTTAAGTCATTGATGATGCTGGTACTTCATTGAAGCTTCAGAGGAGGTGGCAAACTGGCAATTAGTGGATTACACCAAGGACTAACGTCGCCAAATGTATCGCCTTTGTCATCTTTGTAAATAAAGAATCTTTCTAAAGATAAATTTATTCCCATTTTTCATGTTTAGTCGGACCATCTTGCTACCTACAGGGGCGGAACCAGAAAATTTAGCCATTGGGTTCATTCATTAACTCATGAAGATTTGATACAAATTAATTAAAGTGAAGTCTAATTTTAAATGGTCTTACGACACCCAAAATTTTACGGGTTTGACCACTTATGCGGGGTCTACTAGAGATGCTCTTACTCTCGGCACTTACTCATGGAAGATTGAAGGTGAAGCTATAGGCACTTACTAATGGAGGAGAGAGCGAGCTGCTCTATAAATATGTGCCAACCACGCAAAAGAAGCTGTACACTCCGCTTTCATCTTGGTAGAACAGAGCGCGATATGGCGGCCTCATGGCTCCTCAAACAACCTTGTCCCGCAACAAGGCCATGGACAAGAACAAGGAATGATACGGGTCTCCAGGTTACCAGCATCACCTACCGGTACGTACGTACATATGTACTGCAGGCCAATATGAACTCAATGGTCTCTTGATCTCTGAAGTTTACGCAGGCGAACCACGTGCACTGGCCGGAGCGCAGACGTTGCGGTTAAGCACGAGGAGGAGGGCGCCGACGAAGAGTGGCTCGCGTACCTGGAGCCGGCGAAGCTAGAGGTGTTCGACCAGCTGGAGCCCTGGGCGGAGGCGAACGTGGTGCCGCTCCTTAAGCCCGCGGAGGTGGCGTGGCAGCCGACGGACTTGATGCCGGACCCGGCGTCGCTGGGCGCTGACGGATTCCATGAAGCTTGCTGCGACATCCGTGCCCGCGCGGCCGGCCTGCCCGACGCGCACCTGGTGTGCCTCGTGGGCAACATGGTGACGGAGGAGGCGTTGCCGAGTTACCGGACCATGGCGAACCGCTTCGAGGCCGTCCATGACCTCACCGGCTCCAGCGGCACCGCCTGGGCGCGCTGGACCCGCGGCTGGTCCGCCGAGGAGAACCGGCATGGCGACAGGTACCTCTACCTCTCCGGCCGTGTCGACATGCGGCAGGTCGAGAGCACCATCCACAACCTCATCCGGTCCGGCATGGTCCTGAATGCCGCGCGGAGCCCCTACCACGGCTTCATCTACGTTGCCTTCCAGGAGCGTGCCACCTTCATCTCCCACGGCAACACCGCGCGGCGCGCCAAGGAGCACGGTGACGTGGTGCTCGCGCGCATATGCGGCGCCATCGCTGCCGACGAGAAGCGGCATGAGCTAGCCTACACGCGCATCATGGGGAAGCTTTTCGAGATCGACCCCGACGGCGCCGTGCGCGCGCTGGCGTACATGATGCGCCGTCGGATCGTCATGCCGGCGTCCCTCATGACCGACGGCCGCGACGATGACCTCTTCGCGCACTATGGAGCTGTGGCGCACCAGGCCGGCATTTACACAGCCTCTGACTACCGTGGCATTCTGGAGCACCTGATAAAGCAGTGGGGAGTGGAGGAGCTGGTGGCTGCCGGGCTCTCCGACGAGGGGAGGCGTGCACGGGACTACGTGTGCGTGCTCCCACAAAAGATCCGAAGGTTGGAGGAGAAGGCCCACGAACGTAGCCGCCAGAAGGCCCAGCCCACGACATCCATCCCATTTAGCTGGATCTCCGATAGGCCGGTCAACATTACCGTGGCCTAATCAAATTATCATTACTTACCCTAAAAATCTTTGAATAAATTTTACTATGAAAAAGGCAGATTAACATTTTCTCTATGGTATACGTGGGAGGAAATGGCGCCGTCGAAAGTACTATATCATACTCTTTTCATTAGAGTCGTGAGTTATTGTATTGTACTACTGTATTTTCATAAGTTGTTTTATATCACATTGTGAAAAATGGAAACATGGAGGTTTGAAGTTGTATTCCTGTATGTCTTTTTGTCCTTGCAACATCACAATTCTATCTGATAGTCGTCCAAAGCTACCATTTAAATAAATTGTCATTTGTCTATTCTATATTTGGGAGGGACTGTTCATCTATACGAATTAAACATTGTTCATCTATACTTTGCTATTGCCAAATGGCGCCACTGAAAGCACTATATCATACTATTACATTAGTCGTGGCTCGTGAGTTATGGTATTGTACTATTGTATTTTCATAAGTCATTTTTATCACATTGTGAAAAATGGATAATAAAGAGCTTGAAAGTTGTATCCGTGTATGTCTTTTTATCCCTGTAACATCCCAAATTCTATCTGGGAGTTCTCCAAACTAACTGCAATTAATAACTGGTTGGTCATATGTCCATTATGCGAGTTTATCTTCTCTCTTGTTTTCTTAAGTTGTGATTAGGTTGAGCAGCCATTTCCCACCATATACCACATTTGACAATGAAATTTTGGGCTCCCCTCCTCTGTCTGCCTCTTCGGTGTGTGAGGTGCGAGGAACCTCGGTGCCTCGGCGCCAACTCGTAGGGAGGTTAGGGTTAAGTTTTCGCAGTGCATCATTGTTGATGGTTGCAATTCACACATGTACTAAGTTTCCGGTTAACACAATTCTAGCATGAATAATAAACATTTATCAGGATATAAGGAAATATAAATAACAACTTTATTATTGCCTCTAGGGCATATTTCCTTCAGTCTCCCACTTGCACTAGAGTCAATAATCTAGCTCACATCGTCATGTGATTTAATACCGATAGTTCACATCGTTATGTGAATAACACCCATAGTTCACATCACCATGTGACCAACACCCAAAGGGCTTACTAGAGTCAATAATCTAGTTCACATCGCTATGTGATTAATACCCAAGAGTAATAAGGTGTGATCATGTTTTGCTTGTGAGAGAAGTTTAGTCAACGGGTCTGTCACATTCAGATCCGTATGTATTTCGCAAATTTCTATGTCTACAATGCTCTGCATGGAGCTACTCTAGCTAATTGCTCTCACTTTCAATACGCATCCAGATTGATACTTAGAGTCATCTGGATTTTGTGTCAAAGCTTGCATCGTCGTAACCCTTTACGACGAACTCTTTATCACCTCCATAATCGAGAAACGTTTCCTTAGTCATCCAATTACTAAGGATAATTTTGACCGTTGTACATGATCTACTCCTGGATCACTATTGTACCTCCCTGTCAAACTCATGGCAAGGTACACAACGTGATTTGTACACAGCATGGCATACTTTATAGAACCTATGGCTGAGGCATAGGGAATGACTTTCATTCTCTCTATATTTTTCTGCCGTGGTCTGGCTTTGAGTCTTACTCAACTTCACACCTTACAAGTCAGGCAAGAACTCCTTCTTTGACTGATCCATTTTGAACTACTTCAAAATCTTATCAAGGTATGTACTCATCGAAAGTCTTATCAAGCGTCTTGATCTATCTCTATAGATCTTGATGCCCAATATGTAAGCAGCTTCACCAAGGTTTTTCTTTGAAAAACTCCTTTCAAACACTCCTTTATGCTTTCTAGAAAATTCTACATCATTTCCGATCGACAATATGTCATTCACATATACTTATCAGAAAGGTTGTAGTGCTCCCACTCACTTTCTTGTAAATACAGACTTCACCGCAAGTCTGTATAAATCTATATGCTTTGATCAACTTATCAAAGCGTATATTCCAACTCCGAGATGCTTGCACCAGTCCATAGATGGATCGCTGGAGCTTGCACATTTTGTTAGCACCTTTAGGATTGACAAAACCTTTTGGTTGCATCATATACAATTCTTCTTTAATAAATCCATTAAAGAATGCAGTTTTGTTATCCATTTGCCAGATTTCATAAAAATGCGGCAATTGCTAACATAATTCGGACAGACTTAAGCATCGCTACGGGTGAGAAAGTCTCATCGTAGTCAACTCCTTGAACTTGTCGAAACCCTTTCGCAACAAGTTGAGCTTTGTAAACAGTAACATTACCGTTTGCGTCGGTCTTCCTTTTGAAGATCCATTTATTTTCGATGGCTTGCCGATCATCGGGCAAGTCAACCAAAGTCCATACTTTGTTCTAATACATGGATCCCATCTCAGATTTCATGGTCTCAAGCCATTTTGCGGAATCTGGGCTCATCATCGCTTCCTCAAAGTTCGTAGGTTCATCATGGTCTAGTAACATGACTTCCAGAACTGGGTTGCCGTACCACTCTGGTGCGGAACGAACTCTGGTCGATCTACGAAGTTCAGCAGAAACTTGATCTGAAGTTTCATGATCATCATCATTAGCTTCCTCACTAATTGGTGTAGGAATCACTGGAACGAGTTTCTGTAATGTACTACCTTTCCAATTCGGGAGAAGGTACAATTACCTCATCAAGTTCTACTTTCCTCCCACTCACTTCTTTCGAGAGAAACTCCTTCTCTAGAAAGGATCCACTCTTAGCAACAAAGACCTTGCCTTCGGATCTGTGATAGAAGGTGCACCCAACAGTTTCTTTTGGGTATCCTATGAAGATTTACTTCTCCGATTTGGGTTCGAGCTTATCATGTTGAAACTTTTTCACATAAGCATCGCAGTCCCAAACTTAAAGAAACGACAGCTTTGGTTTCTTGCCAAACCACAGTTCATAAGGTGTCGTATCAACGGATTTAGATGGTTCCCTATTTAACGTGAATGTAGCTGTCTCTAATGCATAACCCCAAAAGCGATAGTGGTAGATTGGTAAGAGACATCATCGATCGCACCATATCTAATAAAGTACGGTTATGACGTTCGGACACACCATTACACTATGGTGTTCCAGATGGCGTGAGTAGTGAAACTATTTCACATTGTTTTTACTGAAGGCCAAACTCGCTAACTCAAATATTTTACCTCTACGATCATATCGTAGAAACTCTTATTTTCTTGTTACGATGATTCTCCACTTCACTTTGAAATTCTTTGAACTTTTCAAATGTTTCAGACTTGTGCTTCATTAAGTAGATATACCCATATCTGCTCAAATCATCAGTGAAGGTCAGAAAATAACGATACCCGCCGCGAGCTTCAACACTCATTGGTCCACATACATCTGTATGTATGATCTCCAACAAATCTGTTGCTCGCTCCACAGTTCCGGAGAACGGAGTTTTAGTCATCTTGCCCATGAGGCATGGTTCGCAAGCACCAAGTGATTCATAATCAAGTGATTCCAAAAGTCCATCACTATGGAGTTTCTTCATGCGCTTTACACCAATATGACCTAAATGGCAGTGCCACAAATAAGTTGCACTATCATTATTAACCTTGCATCTTTTGGCTTCAATATTATGAATATGTGTATCACCACGATCGAGATCCAACAAACCATTTTCATTGGGTGTATGACCATAGAAGGTTTTATTCATGTAAACAGAACAACAATTATTCTCTAACTTACATGAATAACCGTATTGCAATAAACATGATCAAATCATATTCATGCTCAACACCAAATAACACTTATTTAGCTTCAACACTAATCCCGAAAGTATAGGGAGTGTGCGATGATGATCATATCAATCTTGGAACTACTTCCAATACACTTCGTCACTTCATCCTTTAACTAGTTTATGTTCATTATGCAACTCCCATTTCGAGTTACTACTCTTTAGCAACTGAACCAATATCAAATACCGAGGGGTTGCTATGAACACTAGTAAAATACACATCAATAATCTGTATATCAAATACACCTTTGTTCACTTTGCCATCCTTCTTATCCGCCAAATATCTAGGACAGTTCCACTTCTAGTGACCATTTCCTTTGCAGTAGAAGCACTTGTTTCAGGCTTGAGTTTAGCTTTGGGTTTCTTCACGGGAGTGACAACTTGTTTGTCATTCTTCTTGAAGTTCCCCTTCTATCCCTTTGCCCTTTACTTGAAACAAGTGGTCTGGTTAACCATCAACACTTGATGCTCTTTCTTGATTTCTACCTTCGCCGATTTCAGCATCGTGAAGAGCTCGGGAATTACTTTCGTCATCCCTTGCATATTATAGTTCATCACAAAGTTCTAATAACTTGGTGATAGTGTCTAGAGAACTTTGTCAATTACTATCTTATCTGGAAGATTAACTCCCACTTGATTCAAGCAATTGTACTACCCAGACAATCTGAGCACATGCTCACTGGTTGAGCTATTCTCCTCCATCTTGTAGGCAAAGTACTGTCAGAGGTCTTATACCTCTCGACACGGGCATGAGTATGAAATACTAATTTCAACTCTTGGAACATCTCATATGCTCCGTGGCATTTCAAAACATTTTTGAAGTCCCGGTTATAAGCCGTAAAGCATGGTGCACTAAACTATCAAGTAGTCATCATATCGAGCTTTTGTCAAAACTTTCATAACGTCTACATCTGCTCCTGCAATAGGTCTGTCACCTAGCGGTGCATCAAGGACATAATTCTTCTGTGCAGCAATGAGGATAATCCTCAGATCACGGAACAATTCCGCATCATTGCTACTAACATCTTTCAACTTGGTTTTCTCTAGGAAAAAATAAACGGGGAGCAACATCGCGAGCTATTGATCTACAACATAGATATGCTAATACTACCAGGACTAAGTTCATGATAAATTAAAGTTCAATTTAATCATATTACTTAAGAACTCCCACTTAGATAGACATCCCTCCGGTCATCTAAATGATCACGTGATCCAAATCAACTAAACCATGTCCGATCATCACGTGAGATGGAGTAGTTTCAATGGTGAACATCTTATGTTGATCATATCTACTATATGATTCACGCTCGACCTTTCGGTCTCCAGTGTTCCGAGGCCATATCTGCATTAGCTAAGCTCGTCAAGTTTAACCCGAGTATTCTGCGTGTGCAAAACTGGCTTACACCCGTTGTATTTGAACGTAGAGCTTATCACACCCGATCATCACGTGGTGTCTCGGCACGACGAACTTTCGTAACGGTGCATATTCAGGAAGAACACTTATACCTTGAAATTTAGTAAGGGATCATCTTATAATGCTACCGTCGTTCTGAGCAAAATAAGAAGCATAATAAGATAAACATCACATGCAATCAAAATATGTGACATGATATGGCCATCATCATCTTGTGCTTTTGATCTCCATCTCAAAAGCACCGTCATGATCACCTTCGTCACCGGCGCGACACCTTGATCTCCATCGTAGCATCGTTGTCGTCTCGCCAACTATTGCTTCTACGACTATCGCTACCGCTTAGTGATAAAATAAAGCAATTACATGGCGATTGCATTTCATACAATAAAGCGACAACCATATGGCTCCTGTTAGTTGCCGATAACATTACAAAACATGATCATCTCATACAAAACCGTATAACTCATCATGTCTTGACCATATCACATCACAACATGCCCTGCAAAAACAAGTTAGACGTCCTCTACTTTGTTGTTGCAAGTTTTACGTGGCTGCTACGGGCTTAGCAAGAACCGTTCTTACCTACGCATATAAAACCACAACGATGTTTCGTCAAGTATGTGTTGTTTTAACCTTCACAAGGACCGGGCGTAGCCACACTTGATTCAGCTAAAGTGAGAGAGACAGACACCCGCCAGTCACCTTTAAGCAACGAGTGCTCGTAACGGTGAAACCAGTCTCGCGTAAGCGTACGCGTAATTTCGGTCCGGACCGCTTCATCTCACAATACCACTGAAGTAAAGTATGACATGCTGGTAAGCAATATGACTAGTATCGCCCACAACTCATTGTGTTCTACTCGTGCATATCATCTACGCATAGACCTGGCTCATGATGCCACTGTTGGGGAACGTAGTATTTTAAAATTTTCCTACGATCACGCAAGATCTATCTACCAGATGCATAGCAACGAGAGAGAAGAGTGTGTCTACGTACCCTCGTAGACCGGAAGCGGAAGCGTCAAGTGACGCGGTTGATGTAGTCGAACTTCTTCGCGATTCAACCGATCAAGCACCGAACGTACGACACCTCCGCGTTCAGCACACGTTCAGCTTGATGACGTCCCACGAGCTCTTGATCCAGTTGAGCTTCACGGGAGAGTTTCGTCAGCACGACGGCGTGGTGACGGATATGATGTATTTACCGGCACAGGGGTTCGCATAAGCACCGCGACGGTATGACCGAGGTGTGTTTCTGTGGAGGGGGGCACCGCACACGGCTGGAACAATTCAACTTGTGTGTCTTTGGGTGCCCCCCTGCCCCCGTATATAAAGGAGCAAGGGAGGAGGGCTGGCCGGCCTCCTATGGTGCGGCTTGGGCAATCCTACTAGGAATAGGATTGCAATCCTATTCCTAGTAGGAGTCCACCAAAAAGGAAGAGAGGGAAAGGAAAAGAGGGAGAGGTGGCGCCCCCTCAATCCTAGTCCAACTAGGATCCCTAGGTGGGGCGCTGGCCAGCCTCTATGGGCTGCCTCTCTCCTTTCCTTAAGGCCCACTATGGACCATCCCCCCTCGTAGGGGGTTCCGGTAACCCCCTCCGGCAATCCAGTTAAATCCGAAACTTTTCCGGAACACTTCCGGTGTCCGAATATAGTCGTCCAATATATCAATCTTTATGTCTCAGACATTCCGAGACTCCTTGTCATGTCCGTGATCTCATCCGGGACTCCGAACTACCTTCGATACATCAAAAACCATAAACTCATAATACCGATCGTCATCAAACGTTAAGCGTGCGGACCCTACGGGTTCGAGAACTATGTAGACATGACCGAGACTCATCTCCGGTCAATAACCAATAGCGGAACCTGGATATTCATATTGGCTCCTACATATTCTACGAAGATCTTTATCGGTCAAACCGCATAACAACATACGTTGTTCCTTTTGTCATCGGTATGTTACTTGCCCGAGATTCGATCATCGGTATCTCTATACCTAGTTCAATCTCGTTACCGGCAAGTCTCTTTACTCGTTCCGTAACACATCATCTCGTGACTAACTCATTAGTCTTTTGCTTGCAAGGCTTATTATGATGTGTGTTACCGAGAGGGCCCAGAGATACCTCTCCGACACTCGGAGTGACAAATCCTAATCTTGATCTATGCCAACACCACGAATACTTTCGGAGACACCTGTAGAGCATCTTTATGATCACCCAGTTACGTTGTGACGTTTGATAGCACACAAAGTGTTCCTACGGTATTCGGGAGTTGCATAATCTCATAGTCATAGGAACATGTATAAGTCATGAAGAAAGCAATAGCAGTAAAACTAAACGATCATAGTGCTATGCTAACGGATGGGTCTAGTCCATCACATCATTCTCCTAATGATGTGATCCCGTTGATCAAATGACAACTCATGTCTATGGTTAGGAAACATAACCATCTTTGATCAATGAGCTAGTCTAGTAGAGGCATACTAGGGACACTCTGTTTTGTCTATGTATTCACACATGTATTAAGTTTCCGGTTAATACAATTCTAGCATGAATAATAAACATTTATCATGATATAAGGAAATAAATAATAACTTTATTATTGCCTCTAGGGCATATTTCCTTCAGTCTCCCACTTGCACTAGAGTCAATAATCTAGTTCACATCGCCATGTGATTTAACACCGATAGTTCACATCGTCATGTGATTAACACCCAAAGGGTTTACTAGAGTCAATAATCTAGTTCACATCGCTATGTGATTAACACCCAAAGAGTACGAAGGTGTGATCATGTTTTGCTTCGTGAGAGAAGTTTAGTCAACGGGTCTGTCACATTCAGATCCGTATGTATTTCGCAAATGTCTATGTGTCTACAATGCTCTACATGGAGCTACTCTAGCTAATTGCTCCCACTTTCAATACGCATCCAGATTGATACTTAGAGTCAGCTGGATTTAGTGTCAAAGCTTGCATCGGCGTAACCCTTTATGACGAACTCTTTATCACCTCCATAATCGAGAAACATTTCCTTAGTCATCCAGTTACTAAGGATAATTTTGACCGATGTACAGTGATCTACTCCTGGATCACTATTGTACCCTCTTGATAAACTCATGGCAAGGTACACAACATGTTTGGTACACAGCTTGGCATACTTTATAGAACCTATGGCTGAGAAATAGGGAATGACTTTCATTCTCTCTATATTTTTCTGCCGTGGTCTGGCTTTGAGTCTTACTCAACTTCACACCTTACAAGTCAGGTAAGAACTCCTTCTTTGACTGATCCATTTTGAACTACTTCAAAATCATATCAAGGTATGTACTCATCGACAGTCTTTATCAAGCGTCTTGATCTATCTCTATAGATCTTGATGCCCAATATGTAAGCAGCTTCACCAAGGTCTTTCTTTGAAAAACTCCTTTCAAACACTCCTTTATGCTTTCAAGAAAATTCTACATCATTTCCGATCGACAATATGTCATTCACATATACTTATCAAAAAGGTTGTAGTGCTCCCACTCACTTCTTGTAAATACAGGCTTCACCACAAGTCTGTATAAATCTATATGCTTTGATCAACTTATCAAAGCGTATATTCCAACTCCGAGATGCTTGCACCAGTCCATAGATGGATCGCTCGAGCTTGCACATTTTGTTAGCACCTTTAGGATTGACAAAACCTTCTGGTTGCATCATATACAAGTCTTCTTTAATAAATCCATTAAAGAATGCAGTTTTGTTATCCATTTGCCAGATTTCATAAAATGTGGCAATTGCTAACATGATTCGGACAGACTTTAAGCATCGCTACGGGTGAGAAAGTCTCATCGTAGTCAACTCCTTGAACTTGTTGAAAAACTTTCGCAACAAGTCGAGCTTTGTAAACAGTAACATTACTGTCAGCGTCAATCTTCCTCTTGAAGATCCATTTATTTTCGATGGCTTGCCGACCATCGGGCAAGTCAACCAAAGTCCACACTTTGTTCTCATACATGGATCCCATCTCAGATTTCTTGGTCTCAAGCCATTTTGCGGAATCTGGGCTCATCATCGCTTCCTCATAGTTCGTAGGTTCATCATGGTCCAGTAACATGACTTCCAGAACCGGGTTGCCGTACCACTCTAGTGCGGAACGTACTCTGGTTGATCTACGAAGTTCAACAGTAACTTGATCCGAAGTTTCATGATCATCATCATTAGCTTCCTCACTAATTGGTGTAGGAATCACTGGAACCAGGTTCTGTGATGTACTACTATCCAATTCGGGAGAAGGTACATTTACCTCATCAAGTTCCACTTTCCTCCCACTCACTTCTTTCGAGAGAAACTCCTTCTCTAGAAAGGATCCACTCTTAGCAACAAAGACCTTGCCTTCGGATCTGTGATAGAAGGTGTACCCAACAGTTTCTTTTGGGTATCCTATGAAGATTTACTTCTCCGATTTGGGTTCGAGCTTATCATGTTGAAACTTTTTCACATAAGCATCGCAGTCCCAAACTTAAAGAAATGACAGCTTAGGTTTCTCTTCAAACCACAGTTCATACGGTGTCATCTCCACGGAGTTAGATGGTGCCCTATTTAACGTGAATGTATCTGTCCCTAATGCATAACCCCAAAAGCGATAGTGGTAGATCGGTAAGAGACATCATTGATCGCACCATATCTAATAAAGTACGGTTATGACGTTCGGACACACCATTACACTATGGTGTTCCAGGTGGCGTGAGTAGTGAAACTATTTCACATTGTTTTTACTGAAGGCCAAACTCGCTAACTCAAATATTTTACCTCTACGATCATATCATAGAAACTCTTATTTTCTTGTTACGATGATTCTCCACTTCACTCTGAAATTCTTTGAACCTTTCAAATGTTTTAGACTTGTGCTTCATTAAGTAGATATACCCATATCTGCTCAAATCATCGGTGAAGGTCAGAAAATAACGATACCCGCCGCGAGCTTCAACACTCATTGGTCCACATACATCTGTATGTATGATCTCCAACAAATCTGTTGCTCGCTCCATTGTTCCGGAGAACGGAGTTTTAGTCATCTTGCCCATGAGGCATGGTTCGCAAGCACCAAATGATTCATAATCAAGTGATTCCAAAAGTCCATCACTATGGAGTTTCTTCATGCGCTTTACACCATTATGACCTAAACAGGAGTGCCACAAATAAGTTGCACTATCATTATTAACCTTGCATCTTTTGGCTTCAATATTATGAATATGTGTATCACCACGATCGAGATCCAACAAACTATTTTCATTGGGTGTATGACCATCGAAGGTTTTATTCATGTAAACAGAATAACAATTATTCTATGACTTTAAATGAATAACTGTATTGCAACAAATATGATCAAATCATATTCATGCTCAACGCAAATGCCAAATAACATTTATTTAGGTTTTACACTAATCCCAAAAGTATAGTGAGTGTGCGATGATGATCATATCAATCTTGGAACCACTTCCAACACACATCGTCACTTCACCTTTAACTAGTCTCTGTTCATTCTGCAATTCTCGTTTCGAGTTACTAATTTTAGCAACTGAACCGGTATCAAATACCCAGGGGTTGCTATGAACACTAGTAAAGTACACATCGATAATCTGTATATCAAAATATACCTTTGTTCACTTTGCCATCCTTCTTATCCGCCAAGTATCTAGGGCAGTTCCACTTCCAGTGACCATTTCCTTTGCAGTAGAAGCACTTAGTTTCAGGCTTGAGTTTTAGCTTTGGGTTTCTTCACGGGAGTGACAACTTGCTTGTCATTCTTCTTGAAGTTCCCCTTCTATCCCTTTGCCCTTTACTTGAAACAAGTGGTCTTGTTAACCATCAACACTTGATGCTTTTTCATGATTTCTACCTTCGCCGACTTCAGCATTGCGAAGAGCTCGGGAATTCCTTTCGTCATCCCTTGCATATTATAGTTCATCACGAAGTTCTACTAACTTGGTGATAGTGACTAGAGAACTTTGTCAATTACTATCTTATCTGGAAGATTAACTCCCACTTGATTCAAGTAATTGTAGTACCCAGACAATCTGAGCACATGCTCACTAGTTGAGCTATTCTCCTCCATCTTGTAGGAAAAGTACTGTCAGAAGTCTTATACCTCTCGACACGGGCATGAGTATGAAATACTAATTTCAACTCTTGGAACATCTTATATGCTCCGTGGCGTTCAAAACGTTTTTGAAGTCCCGGTTCTAAGCCATAAAGCATGGTGCACTTAAACTATCAAGTAGTCATCATACCGAGCTTTTGTCAAAACGTTCATAACGTCTACATCTGCTCCTGCAATAGGTATGTCACCTAGCGGTGCATCAAAGACATAATTCTCTGTGCAGCAATGAGGATAATCCTCAGATCACGGAACAATTCCGCATCATTGCTACTAACATCTTTCAACTTAGTTTTCTCTAGGAACATATAAAAAATAAACGGGGAGCAACATCGCGAGCTATTGATCTACAACATAGATATGCTAATACTACGAGGACTAAGTTCATGATAAATTAAAGTTCAATTTAATCATATTACTTAAGAACTCCCACTTAGATAAACATCCCTCTAGTCATCTAAATGATCACGTGATCCAAATCAACTAAACCATGTCCGATCATCACGTGAGATGGAGTAGTTTCAATGGTGAACATCTTATGTTGATCATATCTACTATATGATTCACGCTCGACCTTTCGGTCTCCAGTGTTCCGAGGCCATATCTGCATATGCTAGGCTCGTCAAGTTTAACCCGAGTATTCTGCGTGTGCAAAACTGGCTTACACCCGTTGTATTTGAACGTAGAGCTTATCACACCCGATCATCACGTGGTGTCTCGGCACGACGAACTTTCACAACGGTGCATACTCAGGGAGAACACTTATACCTTGAAATTTAGTAAGGGATCATCTTATAATGCTACCGTCGTTCTAAGCAAAATAAGAAGCATAATAAGATAAACATCACATGCAATCAAAATATGTGACATGATATGGCCATCATCATCTTGTGCTTTTGATCTCCATCTCCAAAGCACCGTTATGATCACCTTCGTCATCGGCGCGACACCTTGATCTCCATCGTAGCATCGTTGTCGTCTCGCCAACTATTGCTTCTATGACTATCGCTACTACTTAGTGATAAAGTAAAGCAATTACATGGCGATTGCATTTCATACAATAAAGCGACAACCATTTGGCTCCTGCCAGTTGCCGATAACATTACAAAACATGATCATCTCATACAAAACCGTATAACTCATCATGTCTTGACCATATCACATCACAACATGCCCTGCAAAAACAAGTTAGACGTCCTCTACTTTGTTGTTGCAAGTTTTACGTGGCTGCTACGGGCTTAGCAAGAACCGTTCTTACCTACGCATACAAAAACCACAACGATGTTTCGTCAAGTATGTGCTGTTTTAACCTTCACAAGGACCGGGCGTAGCCACACTTGATTCAGCTAAAGTGAGAGAGACAGACACCCGCCAGTCACCTTTAAGCAACGAGTGCTCGTAACGGTGAAACCAGTCTCGCGTAAGCGTACGCGTAATGTCGGTCCGGGCCGCTTCATCTCACAATACCGCCGAAGCAAAGTATGACATGCTGGTAAGCAGTATGACTAGTATCGCCCACAACTCATTGTGTTCTACTCGTGCATATCATCTACGCATAGACCTGGCTCATGATGCCACTGTTGGGAACGTAGTATTTTCAAAATTTTCCTACGATCACACAAGATCTATCTACTAGATGCATAGCAACGAGGGGGAGAGTGTGTCTACGTACCCTCGTAGACCGGAAGCGGAAGCGTCAAGTGACGCGGCTGATGTAGTCGAACTTCTTCGCGATCCAATCGATCAAGCACCGAACGTACGGCACCTCCGCGTTCAGCACACGTTCAGTTTGATGACGTCCCACGAGCTCTTGATCCAGTTGAGCTTCACGGGAGAGTTTCGCCAGCACGACGGCGTGGTGACGGATATGATGTATCTACCGGCGCAGGGCTTCGCCTAAGCACAACGACGGTATGACCGAGGTGTGTTTCTGTGGAGGGGGGCACCGCACACGGCTAGAACAATTCAACTTGTGTGTCCTAGGGTGCCCCCTGCCCCCGTATATAAAGGAGCAAGGGAGAGGCCGGCCCTAGAGGGGGCGCGCCAAGTGTGGGGAGTCCTACTAGGACTCCCAAGTCCTAGTAGGATTCCCCTTTCCTTTCCGGAGTAGGAGAGAAGGAAAGAGGTGGAGAGGGAGAAGGAAAAGGGGGCTGCACCCCTTGTCCAATTTGGACCAGAGGGGGGGCGCGCGCCTCCTTCCTTTTGGCCTTTCTCCTCTATTCCCGTATGGCCCAATAAGGCCCATATACTCCGAAAAATACCCGAATCACTCGGAACCTTTCCGATGTCCGAATATAGTCGTCCAATATATCGATCTTTACGTCTCGACCATTTCGAGACTCCTCGTCATGTCCCCGGTCTCATCCGGGACTCCGAACTCCTTCGGTACATCAAAACTCATAAACTCATAATACCGATCGTCATCAAACGTTAAGCGTGCGGACCCTACGGGTTCGAGAACTATGTAGACATGACCGAGACTCATCTCCGGTCAATAACCAATAGCGGAACCTGGATGCTCATATTGGCTCCTACATATTCTACGAAGATCTTTATCGGTCAAACCGCATAACAACATACGTTGTTCCTTTTGTCATTGGTATGTTACTTGCCCAAGATTCGATCGTCGGTATCTCTATACCTAGTTCATTCTCGTTACCGGCAAGTCTCTTTACTCGTTCCGTAATACATCATCTCGTGACTAACTCATTAGTCTTTTGCTTGCAAGGCTTATTATGATGTGCATTACCGAGAGGGCCCAGAGATACCTCTCCGACACTCGGAGTGACAAATCCTAGTCTTGATGTATGCCAACACCACGAACACTTTCGGAGACACCTGTAGAGCATCTTTATGATCACCCAGTTACGTTGTGACGTTTGATAGCACACAAGGTGTTCCTACGGTATTTGGGAGTTGCATAATCTCATAGTCATAGGAACATGTATACGTCATGAAGAAAGCAATAGCAGTAAAACTAAACGATCATAGTGCTAAGCTAACGGATGGGTCTTGTCCATCACATCATTCTCCTAATGATGTGATCCCGTTGATCAAATGACAACTCATGTCTATGGTTAGGAAACATAACCATCTTTGATCAATGAGCTAGTCTAGTAGAGGCATACTAGGGACACTCTGTTTTGTCTATGTATTCACACATGTACTAAGTTTCCGGTTAATAAAATTCTAGCATGAATAATAAACATTTATCATGATATAAGGAAATATAAATAACAACTTTATTATTGCCTCTAGGGCATATTTCCTTCACCCCCCGCTCAAGGTGTCTAGCGACATGGTCGCTAATGATCCGAGGATGGTGCCCGGTTATACCAATCTTGCAGATTACGCGTCCGACGATGTACACTATGATTTCATGGACGTGCAGATAGAAAGATACGAGTACAAAAAGCCTCTCGTCAAAAATGAAAGATCTCTATCAACGAATATGCGAAGATTGCATGATTGGTACATGAAAATCTGCAGAGAGTCTGGGGGGAGGAATAACTTGTATTTGAGAGTTAAACCGGAGCATGACCTCGTTGGAATTGACCTGTTGCCTGTTCCATTTGAGGAGTTCTATCAATTTTTCAATCAATTGGCCCTCGATAAAGCAACGGTCACCTGCTACTGTCTGTAAGTAGTACTACTTCTGTCATTAAGTCTCTCTATATAGCTGATCTTCATTGCATGTATTTATAATTATCCTCACTATATTATGCAGATTGAAGATCGTCGAATTGAAGAAAAGACAAGTAGGTGATATTGGGTTTATTAACACATACCTCATAGATGCAACCGAGGTTAAATTGCGTCCCGACGATACCGAGACCAACTTGCTACGATCGTTGGTGGTAAATGAAAACAAAGATATAATACTCTTTCCTTACAACTTCAAGTGAGTGTTAATGTCTTGTTTATATTTGGTTTCCCTTATATATCAGTCAAGTTTATAGTGATGTAATTGATGATCTCATGCATTCGTGCGCAGTTTCCACTATATTCTCTTAGAGATTAAGCTTGAGAAGGGAATAGTAACTGTCTTCGACTCTAAACGTAAAGATCCCGAGGAGTATGCGGACATGACTCAAATGCTAGCCAGGTAAGTTAAATCGATCAATATTATCCACCATGCATATATATCAGCAACTTCATTTCTGATATCAACTAATTGTTTCCTTTGTCTGGCAGGGCTTGGAAAACATTCAGCAAAAAAGCTCCGGGACTGCCGAAGAAGCTACAATTTAGATACCCGAAAGTAAGTACTATATAGTAGCATGTTCCGCGCGCGCATCTCCTATATCTTGATTCAAGCGCTAGCTAGTTTCATCAATACCAATTTGGCATTCTTGCTTATCAGTTTGATTGAGCTCTATTTCTTGTAAAGTGGTTGTGGCAGGAACCCGGTAATGATTATTGTGGATACTACATTTGCGAGTCCATCCGCCACACGACCTGTGAGCGGGGCTACACTGATGAACAATTTAAAGTGCGTAAGCAATCAATAATATTCACAAATTTATAGCATCATTTCATGTATTGACCCCCTACTTCAAATTAGATGTTTCGGATGCGGGATGAACTCCTAACACCAGATCGTCTGCGAGCAATTCAAGAGGAATTGGCGGCATTCTTCCTTGAACACGTGATCGCTGAAGACGGAGAATACTATGTGGACCCTGCATCCATGTGTTAGGAGATTATTTTTGTAAGAGATAATTATTGTATATATGTGCCCGGTAGTGTCGGATAGATATACGAGAACTTGTTGTTCGACCAATCTCTCGGAGAAGGAGAGGTGGTCGATATTATTACTTCTCTCTGTATGCATATATATATATGTTGATTATATATACGAGATCTTCTGTTCCTTCGTTTGCTTAGTAGCTAGCAGCTGCTAGCTAGCTAGCTAGCGTGACTCTAGTCTATATATATACGTATGTGTAGTATGTAGCGTCGACCAAAAGCACGGACATAAGAGAGAACACTTCTCTCTATTAATTAGCTAGCTAACACAATATATCAAACACCTAAATTAACCCCCAAAACCTAAAACCCCCCCTCCCCTTTCAAAAAAAAAAACAAAAACCACAGCTACAGAAATGCTGACACGTGGATGCCTTTTGGTCCCGGTTGGAACCACCAACCGGGACTAAAGCCCCTCCTGCCTGGACTCGGTGCACAGGCCACGTGGACACCCTTTTGCCCCGGTTCTGGATTGAACCGGGACTAAAGGGTCAGAGCATTAGTACCGACCCTGTTGCACCGGTTCCAGAACCGGGGCTAAAGGCCCAAATGAACCGGGTCTGATCCCCCTTTATCTACTAGTGTCGGTATATCTTGAGCACGGGATTCCGAGGATACTCGGGTCTTCCCACTTTGGAGTTGCGACTCCGCGGATTGTGGGCTTGTAATGGGTCAAGTTGGAACACCCCTGCAGGGTTTGAACTTTCGAAAGCCGTGCCCGCGGTTATGTGGCAGATGGGAGCTTGTTAATTCCGGTTGTAGATAACTTGACACAATGTTACTAATACACTACCAGCGTGTGTTCCGTGACTGTCAATTTCCGAATAGGGATTCGGGAGTTGAACACGGAGGGGTTATGTTTGTGAGCTTGTAGCTAGGATCACTTCGTGATCACTTCTTGCCGATGCCTTCTCTTCTCGCTCTCACTTGCGTAAGTTAGTGCTAGATGCTGCTGCAGACTCTTTGTTGTTCCTTCACCTCATTTCTTTCTTCAGCCTTTCCTCACCTAAAGGCTTTGATAGTTCTGTTACCCGGGAACGGGATTGCTGAGTCCTCTGTGGCTCACAGTTACTTCACACACCAGATGCAGGTCCAGCCGTGAGCTATCCAGGTGATGGCACCGAGCTGGATTGGGAGTACGACGAGGAGCGTAGTCGTTACTACGTGCGCTACCCGGACGATCAGTAGTGGAGTCTCTTACTAGGATTCGATCCGCCTGTGGTTGTTTTATTCATCTGAGTTTGGTACTTTGACTTTTGACTTTTGCCCTTAGAGGGTTGTAGTGCTCTTATGTATGATGATTGAGACTTGTATTGTTATTCTGTGACGTGGCGATTGTAAGCCAACTATTTTAAGTTTACTATCCCCTCTTTTACATGAGTTGTGCAAAGTTTACCAGACTTGAGATCATTCTAGGATGGAATTATGCCTTTAAGTCGGGCCTCGACCCGTAGGAGGTATAACTCCATCCTGGGCATTACAAGTTGGTATTCAGAGCCTTCTCCGACCTAGGAGCCCCCACTGTTTGATCGAACCGTTGACGGTTGAGTCTAGGCACACACTGAAAACTTTTTGAGTCCTATATTATATCGGAGAGTAGGAATTCTTTGCTTCTCATCCCCTTTCTCTCTGGTGAGGACTCCTGACGTCTACTCTTGTCTCTCCTATCTTCAAAATTTGCACAAATTTTTTTTTAGGATTCTCGCGAGTATTCTGGGATTGTTTCGATGTTCTTGTGACAAGGATATTGTTCCCGATGCCTCCTGTTACCGAGGAGTTGAGCTTCGGGGTATCATTGTAACAAGCATATCGCGACAGTACTAAATACTTAAGACGGCCGACATCGAAAATCTCCCCTATACGGCCAGTGGCAAGATAACCCCGACATCACCCAGTACTGGGGAGGTAGTTCGGGAGTATTGCCATAGCTTGTTATAGTGGATGCTTTTCGAAGGTCCGAGGTACACAGTTTCCGAGAAAGACTGGTTATGTGTTGAAGGATGGATACACCTGGATGTAGGTTAGAGTTGATTGCGCGGTGCTTCCCGTGTATCCCCAACACCTGATTGCATAACTGGAATCTTTCGGAAAGCTATAGGTGGGTTTTATCCAGTAGATCGTAGGCATTCTTCCAACGAATGCAGGTTAGTGAGTTCGGGGTTCGACATTGAGTGAAGGAGTTATATGACCGAGGTTACTATCAGGAGTTGCATCTTAAAGGGTCCTTGGCTATGCTGATCCGGGGATTGCAAAACCTTTTCGTAACGCGTTCATATGCTTTCAGCACGAAGATGTTAGAACGAAACTCCTCTCTTGTGTTTGTTCCTTTCCGTACCTTGTTGTTTTATTATTTTATCCTTTTAATCCCTATGTGGCTTCTCGTGAAGACTGATGTTATCAATTAACTAAGAAATTCATTCGTTCCTCTTGTTCGGATGATTTCATTCGTTCTTATTGTTCGAATGATTATTGTGAAGACTTGTTGCAATTCATTCCATTGATTCAGCTTATTCCTTTTGTCAATCAATTGCTGATTCGTGGTCATCTCTTACAGGATGGCTCCGAAAAAGGTTCCGAATGCCAACCCAGAGTTGGAAGAGGTTCCAGAACGTCCTCCTTCACCTCCTCCTCCGCCTGAGGCTTGGAGAGCAATTATGCAGACTACTGCTCAGAACACTCAGTTGATGATGCAGATGATGCAGATGATGCAAGCTAATCAAGCTAATCTGGGCATTCCAATGAACCAAGGCAACTTCTTCCAGCAGCACCATGCTACCCTCAACCAGTTCTTGGCCAACAATCCTAAAGCTTTCAGTTACTGTGTCGACCCTCTTGATGCTGAGGATTGGCTGACCGATATCAAGAAGCATTTTGAGTGCAGTAACGTGAAAGAAGATGACTATGTGAAGTTTGCAGCCTTCCAACTGAAAGATCAAGCAGCTGATTGGTGGCAGCAGTACAAAGACTCAAGGCCGGGTCAAGTGATCTCGTGGGAGAACTTCTGCAAGGATTTCCGCTCGCATCACATTCCTACAAGTGTTATTGAGGGTATGCGTGAGCAATTCCGCAACCTCAAGCAGGGCTCCATGACAGTCTATCAGTATAATGTCAAGTTCCAAAACCTCGCTCGCTATGCAAAGCAAGACATACCTGATGCAAAGAGCAAAATCTATCAGTTCCGTGGAGGTCTCAAAGATGAACTTCAGCTTGCTCTCACTTTGTTCGAGCCAGACGAATTCGATAAGTTCTATAATATGGCTTTGAAACAAGAAGCAGCTCAGCTTAAGATGGAGGCTTCTAAGAAGAGAATTCGAGATGCTGTTCACTCTACCTCATCGTCTCAGTTGGCTGCGAAACAACAGAAATTCTGGCTTCCTCCTCCTCCAATGATTCGAGCTCCTTACAACAACTCCACCAACTTCAACAACTCCAACAACAAGAACTCTAGTGGCCGTGGTTTCTCCCACCCACCCAACCCAAGCAACCAGTCGAAGAAGCAGTTTCAGTCTCAAGGCTCCAAGTCCAGTGGCTCTCAGTTCCGTCCTCTCTCTGAAGTGGTGTGCAACAAGTGTGGCCAGAAGGGTCATTATGCCAACAGATGTCCGAATCCGAAGCGTCTTCCTCCTCCACCACCTGTGAGTTCAGCTATTGTCAAGCATGATCCAAAGGCTGCAAGGGTCAATCTGATGAATGCAACACAAGCAGAGGCTTCTTCTGATGTCATTCTGGGTAACCTTCCAGTGAACTCTTTTCCAGCTAAAGTGTTATTTGATTCGGGTGCATCATGCTCTTTCATGTCTCAACCTTTTGCATCCAAGCACAGTATTGCCACTTCAAATTTGCCTCAGAGGTTGGAAGTTATTTCTCCAGGGAGACGTATGTCTTCTACTGTCTATGCTCCGGATGTTTCTATTCGCATGGGAGATTATCGTTTTATGGCTAAACCGGTGGTTCTTGGTCATTCTGACATCGACCTCATTCTCGGAATGGATTGGCTTTCTCAGCACGATGCTCACATTGATTGTGCTCAAAAGGAAGTCAAATTGACTCATTCTGATGAAGATGTGATTATCTTCGCCTCCAGGGATAATACTATTCGGCTTTTCTCTCTTAATGATAAGGGTGAAATTAATGCCATAGAGCAAATTCCAGTGGTGAATGAATATCAAGACGTTTTTCCAGAAGAACTTCCAGGCATGCCTCCACACCGTCAGGTGGAGTTTGTCATTGAACTCGAGCCGGGCACCGAACCTGTTTGTCGGCGTCCTTACAAGCTCTCTTCAGATGAATTGAAGGAATTGAAGAAACAGTTGGATGAACAGGAGCGTATGGGTCTCATCAGACCGAGTACATCTCCGTGGGGCTGTGGTGTCTTATTTGTCAAGAAGAAAGATGGCACGGAGCGTCTCTGTGTTGACTACCGGCCATTGAACAAGAAGACGATTAAGAACAAGTATCCGCTCCCCAACATCAATGAACTCTTTGAGCAGCTCAAAGGAGCTAAAGTATTCTCTAAGCTTGACCTCCGAATGGGCTACCATCAAATTCGCATTCGCGAGGAAGACATTCCCAAGACGGCGTTCAGAACGAGCTACGGTTCATATGAGTATACCGTCATGTCCTTCGGTCTCGCCAATGCTCCTCCTACCTTCTCAAGGATGATGCATTACATCTTCAACCCCTATACTGGCGAGTTTGTGCTTGTGTATCTGGATGATATTTTGGTGTTTTCCAAGAATGAAGAAGATCACGAAAAGCACTTGCGTCTGGTTCTTGATCGACTCCGAGAACACAAATTCTATGCCAAGTTCTCAAAGTGCGAGTTTTGGCTCGATAAGGTTCTCTACCTGGGCCACATTATCTCAGCTGACGGTATTGCGGTTAATCCCGAGAAAGTTGAAGCAATTGTCAACTGGGAAGCTCCTCAGAACGTCAAGCAGCTCCGCAGTTTTCTGGGTCTTGCCAGCTATTGCAGAAGGTTTGTGGAGAACTTCTCCAAGATTGCCAAGCCTCTTTCCAACCTCCTTCAGAAGAATGTCAAATACTTTTGGTCTCCCGAGTGTGAAGTGGCTTTCAAAACCCTCAAAGAGAAGCTTGTCTCAGCTCCAGTTCTGATTCCTCCTGATGAATCCAAGCCCTATGAAGTGTTCTGTGACGCTTCTCTTCAAGGTCTTGGTGGTGTGCTTATGCAAGAGAAGAGAATTGTGGCATACACTTCACGTCAGCTCAAGCCAGCTGAGAAGAACTATCCCACACATGATCTCGAGCTTGCAGCTGTGGTACATGCTCTGATTACATGGAGACATCTGTTGTTGGGCAGAAAGGTCGACATCTTCACTGATCACAAGAGCTTGAAGTACATCTTCACGCAGCCGCATCTGAACCTCCGCCAGACTCGTTGGGTCGAGATGATCCAAGAGTACAACCCCAGCATTGAGTACACTCCAGGCAAGGCGAATGTGATTGCAGATGCTTTGAGCAGAAAGGCATATTGCAACAGCCTTCTTATCAAGCCACACCAGCCTGAGCTTTGTGAAGCTTTCAGGAAGCTCAACCTTCAGGTTGTTCCGCAGGGTTTTCTTGCTAATCTCCAAATTGCTCCTACCTTGGAAGATCAAGTCCGTGAGGCCCAGCTCAGTGACACCATGGTGAAGAAGGTGAAACATGGGATTGCAAAGGGAACTCCAAAATATAAGTGCTTCCGTGTTGATGAGAGAGATACCTTGTTCTTCGAGGACAGACTCGTTGTTCCCAAAGGTGATCTCAGGAAGCTCATAATGGAAGAAGCTCATGACTCTCTCCTTTCCATTCATCCTGGCAGTTCCAAGATGTATCAAGACCTCAAGCAATCTTACTGGTGGACACGCATGAAAAGGGAGATTGCCCAATTCGTGAACGAATGTGATGTATGCAGAAGAGTGAAAGCAGAACATCAACGTCCAGCCGGTCTTCTCCAACCTCTTCCTATTCCTGAGTGGAAGTTCGACCACATTGAAATGGACTTCGTCACTGGTTTTCCTAAATCCAAGCGAGGCAATGATGCTATCTTTGTGGTGATTGACAAGCTTACCAAAGTTGCTCACTTTCTTCCAGTCAAAGAA
>LR738710.1:19977136-20014908 GCA_902687465.1 Secale cereale | reverse complement strand
CCTAAACATCCCTAATCTCCAAACCCTAGTCTTAACTGCTATATATAGACCCCTAGTCTATTTGGCATGTCTCCTTCTTCTTCCCCTTCTCCTTTTTCTTTTTTTTTTCTTTTTATCAGATCCTTTCGCACTGTTCCAGATCTGGGATCCCGTAGGATCCCTGGGTTCGAGCCAGCGCCGCCGCCGGGTTCTCCCTCGAGCCCCGCGCGGGTCAACGCCTCCGTCGCCAGGTCGCTCGCGCGCCGCCAGGAGCCGCGTCGGCCTTCGCTCGCATCGGCCGCAGCCGGGCCGTACCCCGACCCCGTGGACCACATCACCCGCGGGCCAGGCGCATCACCGCCGCGCGCACGCCGCACCGCACTCGCCCGCTCACCGCCCCACGGGCTCCCTCCCGCCGGCCCGTTCGCCTTCCCCGTAGGCCAGCAGCGCCCCGCTCGGGCCGGCCCTCTCCTCCGGGCCGCCGGCCGCTCGCGCCGCGCGCTCGGGCCGCGCCACCGCGGGGCCTTCCGCGGATCTCCACCGGGCCGCCACCTCCCTCAGGCCACCGGGCCTCCTCGCCACACGGGCCGCCACCTCCCTCCGAGGCCGCGCCGGGCCCCTTCCGCCTCTCCGCCGGGCCAAGCCAGCCGCCGCGCCGGCTGGGCCGCACCGCCCGCGGGCCGCCGCCGTTCTCTTCCCCGTGGGCCGCACTGTAGCGCCGCCGGCCCGTTCCTCTGTTCCAGATCTGGATCCCCGAAGGTTGACCTAACCCTAGTCCCTGATGCTTTTGATCTGTGATGCTAACTTTGACCTGCCCTAACTTTTTATCTGCTGCTCCGTTTTGCGCGTGTAGCATGTCCAGATGATCGTGGAGATGCCCTCTACGTTTTACCTGTTGTAGTCATGCATGTTAGATGTCATCTTGACACATGTTTTGCTGTTACAAGAGTGCATGATGTTATAAACTGCTGTTATGTGTTATTTTCATGCCACCTTTGACTTGTGATAACTTTTAGCTCGTTTGTCCAAACGATGCAAATGACATGTCCACGTGTTCGTCTTGCCACGAACTACGTGTTGAGTGTGATAGGTTGCATGGTAGATGTTTTGTTTCCTTGTTATCATCGTTGCAAGATGCCATGTTCATATGTTGTGTTTTTACTTGTTATGAAATGCCACCTTGTTGAGCTCGTTGTAATCGGTGTGTTCACCACTTTGATGCATGCTTGTGTGTTTCGGGATCACCGTCATATGTACTTTGATGAGGTGCTTACCCTTTGCCATGTTTAGATTCGAGGTGACTTAAACATGCTCTTTTGTGTGCTATGATGATGTTGCTGTTTTAGGACCTAGTGAAATTTCACTAAGTCTGAAATCTGTAACGTTCCGATGCCATGTTCGTGTGATGTTGTAGGACAAAGCATGATAGTTTTGGGGTGGATTTTGATTGTTCCATGAAGTATATATTGTTGTCTTTCCATCCATGTCCTCACATGTCCATTTGAGTGGCTGTAGCATGCTTATCTTTTGCTCCAAACTTTCAATAAAATTCTGCTGCCAGAATTTTATTTCAAAGTTCAATATGTCCAAGATCATTGCTATTGATCCGTGACTCCGTTGGGGGTGCACTTTGGACCTAGTTGCTGTACATTATATCTAGTTTATGTTCAAGTCCTTTGCCATGCTTTTTGGGTGCTGTAGATTATTTATTTTGAGCTCCCAAGATGCTATGTTGCTGTAATTTGCAGTTTTCGCTCAAATCTTGTTTCGGGCATAACTTTTAGCCCGTAACTCCGATTTCAGCGAATCTTATATCAAACTTGGGTGATTTTCAGTGTAGATTAATAATATCAGCTTGTTATCTTGTTTTGAGGTGTTTTGCTTGAGTGATGTTTTACGTGCTCCATGTGCATCACTAGTGCATCCTCATGCATACATGTTTTTCGAGTGCGCATTGCATCGTGTTGATTGGTGCTTGGTGTGTTTGTCTTGTTTAGAGCACGAAGTTGAGCACGAGTTTTCCAACGAGGTTGAGCACGAGGTTTCCAACGAGTTTGAGCAAGAGGACCCTTCTTTCGATCCGAACGTCTTCTCTTCAGGCAAGATGACCGAACCCCGATAACTTTACTATCTTCGTCTTTTGCTAGTAGTCTCGATCTATAGTTTTGCCTCGATGCCCATGTTCTTCTTGTCAGCCTCCTACTTGTAACCAATTGCCATGTTTAACCACCCTACCTACGCAAACCGTTGCATGGCTAAGTACGCTTCGCTCAGCCCTTCTTATAGCGTTGCTAGTTGCAGGTGAAGTGAAGATGCTTGCCCCATGTTGAAGTTTGGTTGGGTTATATCACACTATATAAATGCTTTAAATGAAATCACCTATATATTGGCAAGGGTGGAAGGCTAAGCCTTTTGCTTGGTGTTTTGTTCCACTCATGCCGTTAGGATCCGTATAAGCCGGTTTTATGTTCCTTGATTATGCGTTCCTAACACGGTTGGGGTGTATGGGACCCCCTCGATAAACCGCTATGTGCTAAGTCTTTTCCAGCAAGTCCCAACATTGGTACTATTTGCCTAATAACAAACTAAACTTGCATAGGGAGTTATAAACCCTTTTTCTTAATCAACAACCCCGGGCCAGTGCTCCACATGAGTGTTGGTCCGAAACGGGGGTTACGCGGGGCCACCTCGAGGAAACTCAAGGTTTGGTAAAAACCCGTGGGATCGCCCATCCAGTCGTGTCCTGAGACCTAGATACGCGCGGCTACGATCAGAGTGTCGACACGCCGGGAGGATTTGCTGGATTAGCCTTACCTTAGCTCGGTATATCTTGAGCACGGGATTCCGAGGATACTCGGGTCTTCCCACTTTGGAGTTGCGACTCCGCGGATCGTGGGCTTGTAATGGGTCAAGTTGGAACACCCCTGCAGGGTTTGAACTTTCGAAAGCCGTGCCCGCGGTTATGTGGCAGATGGGAGCTTGTTAATTCCGGTTGTAGATAACTTGACACAATGTTACTAATACACTACCAGCGTGTGTTCCGTGACTGTCAATTTCCGAATAGGGATTCGGGAGTTGAACACGGAGGGGTTATGTTTGTGAGCTTGTAGCTAGGATCACTTCGTGATCACTTCTTGCCGATGCCTTCTCTTCTCGCTCTCACTTGCGTAAGTTAGTGCTAGATGCTGCTGCAGACTCTTTGTTGTTCCTTCACCTCATTTCTTTCTTCAGCCTTTCCTCACCTAAAGGCTTTGATAGTTCTGTTACCCGGGAACGGGATTGCTGAGTCCTCTGTGGCTCACAGTTACTTCACACACCAGATGCAGGTCCAGCCGTGAGCTATCCAGGTGATGGCACCGAGCTGGATTGGGAGTACGACGAGGAGCGTAGTCGTTACTACGTGCGCTACCCGGACGATCAGTAGTGGAGTCTCTTACTAGGATTCGATCCGCCTGTGGTTGTTTTATTCATCTGAGTTTGGTACTTTGACTTTTGACTTTTGCCCTTAGAGGGTTGTAGTGCTCTTATGTATGATGATTGAGACTTGTATTGTTATTCTGTGACGTGGCGATTGTAAGCCAACTATTTTAAGTTTACTATCCCCTCTTTTACATGAGTTGTGCAAAGTTTACCAGACTTGAGATCATTCTAGGATGGAATTATGCCTTTAAGTCGGGCCTCGACCCGTAGGAGGTATAACTCCATCCTGGGCATTACACCCCCCCCCCTTGTATTCGCCCAATATATGAGCTGGGGTATAGGGGGGCGCCGGATGGCCCGGATGTATAGGGCCGGTTTGAGGGGTCCAATTGGATTGGATTTTCGTGACCGGTTGTAGATACTCTTATCTATGTTGCAGTGTTGCCAAATGTTTGGTCCTAGGTGGCATTATGGCCAAAAATGCGGAGGGGGAACATTTCAGTTTTGAGAACTTTCTTATGTTCCTTTCCTTGTTGCACTTTAGCCACCATGCATGGTTTCAACTTGCGCATTTCCTATCATGTGACTATGATTACTTTGGCAAACCGAGAGGCTAGAGCATTACACCGTTTTCCCCCTCCAACATTGACGGTGAAACTTGAAAAGCGGTGACATTGTTCAATCCAAATACATGTCGATTGTGATGAATGATCTGACATTTTAATTCCAAGGAGGTGACGAAAAACAAGCAACCATATTCAAAATTAGTAGGGTGAAAAAGGAATTTCAAATTCCAAAGGATTGCACCAGCAATGAAGAGGAAAGGAGAAAAGAAAAAAATGCATGGGAGAGAAGCTTCAAGCCTCCAACCAGCCCAGCGCTTTGTCGCCACCTGCTCCAAGCCTCGCAAGCGAAAGCAAACCATCCCCCACGTACGCGCACGCCGTCGCCGTGGCAACCAAACCAACCACCCAAGCCAAGCCCCGAACCCTCTTCCAATTCGGTTCTCTCCCCCCACCGCCTCGAATCCGCCCTCCCCACCGGCGCCGCGCCGCCCGAAACCGACGCCCTCCCCGTGCCGCGCCTCCGCGTCGACGGGGCCGACCTCTCCCCCTCCGGCATTCCGAAGCGGCCCGCGGCTTCTTCCCCGCTCCCGACCCCCTTCCCTCCCGCCATGAGCAACACTGGGTCCACCCCGTCGAAGAGAGGCAGCGGGCGAGGGGCCGCGAGGGGGCATCGTCCGAGCGACGACATGGGCGAGGCGCTCGCGGACGCGCCGAGCTCACCGCCGGCGACCGCTGTCGTCGTCAACGATCCACGAGCGGCCGCGTTGGCTCTTCGTCGAGACGAAGACGCGGGGGAGGATCTGGCCCGCGACCAGGTGCTCGCAGACGCGCCGCCCTCATCGTCGGCAACCCTGATCGTTGGGGGGAACCCAGGAGCGGCTGGGACTCGTCGTCGTCAAAACGGCGACATCGACGATGAGGAGGTGCTTGCCGAGGCGAACCCCACCATGGCTTCATCTTCCCCGACCCAGATCGTCCTCAGCAAGCAAGCGGGCGCCGCGAAGACGCTGGCGCAAGAGCACGAGAAGGTGCTTGTTGCCGAGGCGCAGCTCACCAAGGCTGAGCACGAGCACGAGGAGGTGCTTGTTGCCGAGGCGCAGCTCACCAAGGCTGAGCACGAGCACGAGGAGGTGCTTGTTTCCGAGGCGCAGCTCACCAAGGCTGACGCGCTCGCCGAGTCATCGGCGACCAAGGGCGTCACTAGGAAGCAGCGCGCCAAGATCCGTCAAGAGGGCGAGGCTACGGCCATCAGAGACCGATGCCGAGAGGCTGCGAAGCTTTTGTACGGCGAAGGGGGCTTGACCGAGGCGCTGCCAGTAGCCGAGGCGCTCGTCACCGCCCACCCGCGGTCCACGGTAGCGCTCAACGCAGGAGATCTCCATAGCAAGATGAGTTCATAGCTGTTCGAGACTGGGTCCAGGACCGAAGATGCGAATGTGCTGTGCCGGTTTTTGGTCGTAGCCTACTTCAGCAAAGCCAAGCGGTTCACGCCACGCTGCATCGTGACTCCTGTCTCCCCAGGCAACGAGCTGCTGTGCCTTGCAAAGCTCGGTGAGCTTGAGAAGGAAGTCCTCCCGGAGATAAAGCTTCCCTTGACACGGATGTTCCATCCGTTGTGTTTCTTCATGCCAATGGGTTCACTGACCGAATTGCTGATGTCCAGTCCGACTTTGTTCGTGCCAATACGATGATTGACCCGGATGACCCAACAAAGCACCACGTATGGTATGATATTCGCCGGCGCACCCAAAGCGAGAACAAACGGCGGACCAAGCACGCCAGAGACAGGCTTGACGGGCTTGAAACTGCCTACCTGCTTATCCATTCGTCGCCCAAGGACAACATTACCAAAGCAAGATCAGAGGCTACAGATAGGCTACACAAGATCATGGGATTTGTGTGCGATCAGTTTATTCCTAGTAAACTGGCGGAGATCTTACGTAAGGATGTTGCTGGTGACATTGCTTCTGCTAGAGAGGAAGCAAGAAATTTAGCTGCAACATATGGCTACTGTGCCAGAGCACGCATGCTTGCAGGCTTTGTGGATTTAAAGCACACTACAACAGTTGGTGGACCACAGTTTAAGGCAATGTTAAGAGAGCTGATAGCAATGGTACATGAAGCAGCTGCTGCTTTCAAAGGTTCGTTCATCATCGCTAAGTTTCTCGCTGAGCTTTATTGTGCACTTGACCAAGATGAGTTTACAGTGAGCGTTATTCGAAGAGCCCTGCTTGTCCATAACCCTGACGACCCGGGGGAACATGATGTGCCTGTTGGTTGCACCCCAGGGAACTGCTCTGAAGAGAGAATTTCCAATGTCCAAGAACAACTTCGTCAACGGTGCTGCCTGCCTGTGTGCTGTGTTGACATCCCTTTATTTGGTGATGGGTCCCACCCAAGTCGGTAGTACTACATGCAACGTGCAAACACGGGATGACGCTTCCTATTCTCTCTCGCCTCTCTGCCCAAACAAACCCATTCCATTTAATAAATAATTCAGATCACTGATGTCTTCTAAACTGAAATTCCGATTTTAGTTTTATTTTTCCATATTTGAACTCCTTTCGACAAGATCTACGAAACAAGAGCAATCTTGGATGCATTTGAATCTCAGCTGTGTCCCGTTGCTTTAGCCATACTTCAATTAATTGGAGTATATAGTACAGTATATAGTAGTGTGGATATGCCTCATATCCATACTTCTACATGCAACCTGAAATTCATCCACGTGCATAGTTAAAAAACAAAGATAATATATACTCCCTCTGTTCCATAATGTAAGAACGTTTTTACCACTATACTAATGTCAAAAACGTTCTTATATTATGGGACGGAGGGAGGGCGGCCTCCATTTCCACCTAGTGGGCTCCAAATGGACCATTGGCTTTCTGTGTGTGCCCCGCCCGTCCGATGTGGCGGGCGAGTCCACCCCCCTTGTATTTGCCCAATATATGAGCTGGGGTATAGGGGGGCGCCGGATGGCCCGAATGTATAGGGCCGGTTTGAGGGGTCCAACTGGATTGGATTTTTGTGGCCGGTTGTAGATACTCTTATCTATGTTGCAGTGCTGCCAAATGTTTGGTCCTAGGTGGCATTATGTCCAAAAATGCGGAGGGGGGACATTTCAGTTTTGCGAATTTTCTTATGTTCCTTTCCTTGTTGCACTTTAGCCACCACGGTTTCAACTTGCGCATTTCCTATCGTGTGACTATGATTACTTTGAAAAACCAAGAGGCGAGAGCATAACACCGTTTCCCCCCTCCAACATTGACGAAGAAACTTGAAAAGCGGTGACATTGTTCAATCCAAATACATGTCGATTGTGATGAATGATGTGACATTTTAATTCCAAGGAGGTGACGAAAAACGAGCAATCATATTCAAAATTAGTAGGGTGGAAAAGGAATTTCAAATTCGAAAGGATTGCACCAGCAATGAAGAGGAAAGGAGAAAAGAAAAAATGCATGGGAGAGAAGCTTCAAGCCTCCAGCCAGCCCAGCGCGCTCCCTTGTCGCCACGTGCTCCAAGCCTCGCAAGCGAAACCAAACTATCCCCCACGCACGCGCACGACGTCGCCGCGGCAACCAAACCAACCACCCAAGCCAAGCCCCGAACCCTCTTCCAATTCGCTTCTCTCCCCCCACCGCCTCGAATACACCCTCCCCACCGGCGCCGGACCGCCCGAAACCGACGCCCTCCCCGTGCCGTGCCTCCGCGTCGACGGAGCCAACCTCTCCCCCTCCAGCATTCCGAAGCGCCCGCGGCTTCTTCCCCGCTCCCGACCCCCTTCCCTCCCGCCATGAGCAACGCTGGGTCCACCCCGTCGAAGAGAGGCAGCGGGCGAGGGGCCACGAGGGGGCGTCGTCCGAGCGACGACATGGGCGAGGCGCTCGCGGACGCGTCGGGCTCACCGCCGGCGACCGCTGTCGTCGTCAACAATCCAGGAGCGGCCGCGTGGGCTCTTCGTCGAGACGAAGACGCGGGGGAGGATCTGGCCCGCGACCAGGTGCTCGCGGACGCGCCGCCCTCACCGTCGGCAACCCTGATCGTCGGGGGGAACCCAGGAGCGGTTGGGACTCGTCGTCGTGAAAACGGCGACACCGACGACGAGTAGGTGCTCGCCGAGGCGAACCCCACCAGGGCTTCATCTTCCCCGACCCAGATCGTCCTCAGCAAGCAAGCGGGCGCCGCGAAGACGCAGGCGCAAGAGCACGAGGAGGTGCTTGTTGCCGAGGCGCAGCTCACCAAGGCTGAGCACGAGCACGAGGAGGTGCTTGTTGCCGAGGCGCAGCTCACCAAGGCTGAGGCGCTCGCCGAGTCATCAGCGATCAAGGGCGTCACCAGGAAGCAGTGCGCTGATACGTCCAAAACGTATCTATAATTTCTGCTTGCTCCATGCCACTTTTGGGTGATATTGCTATGATATTCATACACTTCCATACACTTTTGATCATATTTGGACTAACTTACTAATCCAGTGCACCCCAGTGCCAGTTTCTGTTTTCGGCTGTTTTTGTATTTCAGGTTTTCACATTACGAGAACTGCCAGGAAAAATCCAGAAAAAATATATAAAAAATCAGCGTTTCAGGAGCTACCGTGCGGCCAAAGTACAACCGGGGGGGGGACCCACAGGGGCTCCAGGCGCCCTGTGGGCGCGCCCCCCCCCCCTAGGCCGCGCCGGGGGGGCACCTGGGCCCCCCGAGGCACCTCTGATGCCCCCCTTTGGCATATATTTAAAGCGTGTCGAGGAAACCCTGATTCCAGACCCCTTTTCTCCAGACGCGATTCCGATCTCCGCCGCCATCGCCATCAAGCTTCGGGGGACCAGAATTCCGTCGCCGGCACCCTGCCGGGACGGGGAAGTGCCCCCGGATTCATCTCCATCGACGTTGATTCCTCCCTCCATGATGCGGGAGTAGTTCCTCCTCGGGGCTGAGGTTCTTACCAGTAGCTATGTGGTCAATTCTCTCTCCCATGATGTGATCTTCGTTGTGATCATAGGCTATGTTAATCTAGGGTGATCCCGTGATATTTCCCCTTCCCCTATGTATTGGATTGATGTACTCACTTGTCTTTATCTAGTATAATCCCCGAGACCAAGGTGACAGCGGTCTATTGGACATGGATTAGAAAAGTATTTTCATGAGTGATTTCCTCTCTTGTGTGTTGATTGATGATTGAGAGTCTCTTGGTGCTTGTCTTTGACTATCCTTTAGATATGTTGTGGTGATTGTGGTACTCTCTTTGGATGGCCGCGGTGACATTGGGAAATCCTTAGATTGAGAACTACGAACTTTGAGGTGTGCTTTTGTAGCCCTACATAATTCTCGTCCTCTCTTGACCACGAAGGAATGACCTCCGAGTGTGTCCCCTTTGCATGTTTTATGGGAAATATCATGTGATTCGATTATGTTAATGTTGTTGGGAGTTGCCACTAGTGAAAGTATGAACCCTAGGCCTTGTTTCCACCATTGCAATACCATTTGTGCTCACGTTTACCACTTGTTTCCTTGCTGCACTTTTTATTACAGATTTATATTACTTTGTTTTGCCATCCATATCACTTGCCATTTAACATCTCTTCGCCGAACTAGTGCACCTATACATTGATAGAGGCGAGGGGTCCCGATCTTTCGATGAGATGATAACTATCGATTTGGTGGAGACGACTTTGACGATCCGACTACAAACGTGCACGACGTTGCGCCTTAGCAATCGCTAAACCAATCTTCAGCGGTTACTGACAATGCCAGAAGCACGATCAGCCTGACCACGAAGGTCTATTCCTGCATGCAGTCGAAGAACAAGCAAGAATATGATAAAGCAATCTGAATATTGCAAATATAAATGATGTATTGTTAAAGGTGGGGATCCGTAAGAGGTCTTGGTCTGGTCGTTGGACACAAACGAAGTACACGAAGTTGCAATGGCTAACTTTTGACTAAACAAATCCCTAAGAAAAAGCTACTAGATGGATCTACTTATATAGGAGCAAGGGGTGGCGGCCAAGGAGGTGGAAGGACGTCCCAAGGCATCCTAAAACTAACCCTAGGTCGTACAAGGCTCATGGGCCCAAGTGGAGGTGATGTAACACCTTTGGACTTGTAGTTTGACTCGGATTCTGCTGCAGCGTCAGATTGTTTCGTCGGTATCTCAACGCTCCGGACGAATTTGAAGGTGAATCCAATTGGGTTGGAAAGTGTATGAAATCTAGTTTCCAACAAAAAAAGAATCACCCAATTCGGAGTCCGTATGGAGGAGTTCTTGCCGTTTTGAGTCAGGTATGTCTGTGCAGTCCGAATCTGGATGCAGAACGTGAGAGACTTGGACTCTATCTTCTCTTGGCCCAAAAGTGACGTGAGAGAACTTTTTAAACAGCACCTAAACTTCTCTTTTTCCCTTATCTTCATATGTGGATTGTACAAATGTCCCATACACCTGAAATTAGACATGGCACAAAAGTCTGTGAAGTATTTTTGTTCTGGATGACATAAATAAATTGTTGCATAGTTTGCATTAGAAATCACCTCACAAATATACATGTATGCAATATTTTTGGTCGTATCCAAGGTAGTCATGTCCTCATCATCCTTCCTTTTTTGAAAATAAAGCCGTCCTCGGCGTTGCTTAATCTGAAATGTGGGTAAGAAAATAAACAAGGTGTACATGTTGTATATGTATATGTCATCCATTTTTACTTCCCCTAATTTTCGCACATATGACACATGTATAGATGAGTAACTTTCGTAGTTCATAAAATATAATGCCAAAATATTATCACAAGAAGTAGAAGGCATGAAAATATTGCAACTCAATTTGCACATATAAGTGAAGCTCTTAATCGTTACAAAAGATTGGCAATGCTCATCATTACACCATCCCAACCTTGATGAACCATCACCAAGATTAGAGATCATATCAAAATGATTAAATATTGGCACAACTATTTTCACACGTATTTGATCCAAATCTGATTTATTCCCTGATTCAAATGGTTCTTTCGCATCAATAGTTAATTCAATTGGTTCACTCACAATTGTTTGATCGCATGGCAAAGTCAAATCACGAACATATTCCTCTAAAATAGTTGGTGTGATCAAAGTAGTGGATAGCTCATCGCATGGTTCATTTAAATTGACAAGGCATTCACCATACTCATGTGGAGGTGGAAGATCGGTACCTTTGTCATTACCTCTTATGATCAACTCAGAT
Organism: Secale cereale; assembly: GCA_902687465.1. Classification (NCBI taxonomy): domain Eukaryota; kingdom Viridiplantae; phylum Streptophyta; class Magnoliopsida; order Poales; family Poaceae; genus Secale; species Secale cereale. Next base: position 20,003,730 of record LR738710.1, on the reverse strand, counting down.
GATGTAGGCACTGTCGGAGGTGATGTGTCACATGGTGGAGGTGATGTAGTCCTCACAACAACGGATGTGTCTGTCATAGTACGCCTAGTAGTGGAAGGAACAACCGTATCATTTCTTGGAATGTGCACCTGGCGCTTATTCTCCTTACGGACAATACGTCGTTTTATTTCCTGTTCAGCACTACAAGCAAGACGAAACAAATGGTCCATAGGATAACACTCTTCATGAATTTGTAACTCCTGAATATCACGATTTAATCCTGCCCAAAATCTATCCATAAAATCGTCTTCACTTTCTTGTAAAGAGGAATGCAACAAGGTAGTTTGTAAATCATCATAATATTTCGTTACGGTGTCACTACCTTGTTTTAAATGTTGCAACTTTGTAAGCATGTCACGAGTATAATAAGCAGGGACGAATGTATGTCGCATGGCAACTTTCAAATCAATCCAAGTAGTAGGTATATAATTAGGGTGTAACCGACAATATTCACTCCACCAAACTAAAGCATAACCAGTGAAAGAACCAACCGCAACCTTAACTTTTTTACGTTCATCAAAACTATGGGAAGCAAATATATTATTTATGTCAAACTCCCATTCAATATATAAAGCAGGTCTAAAACGGCCATTAAACGGTGGTATAGAAACATTAACCTGATCATGTGCATTGGGATGTTTGTGCACCTCTCGTGATGGTTGTGGTATGTCCTTAGGTGGTGGCACATCTCCCGCGATCGACAAAGCCCATGAGTTGACTCTGGATCCTGTCATGATTAGTAGAAAAAAGAAACAAAATTCGAGAATAATGTTCCTATGAACTACTAGGATTTGGTGGAGACGACTTTGACGATCCGACTACAAACGTGCACGACGTAGCGCCTTAGCAATCGCTAAACCAATCTCCAGGGGTTACTGACAATGCCAGAAGCACGATCAGCCTGACCACGAAGGTCTATTCCTGCATGCAATCGAAGAACAAGCAAGAATATGATAAAGCAATCTGAATATTGCAAATATAAATGATGTATTGATAAAGGTGGGGATCCGTAAGCGGTCTTGATCTGGTCGTTGGACACAAACGAAGTACACGAAGTTGCAATAGCTAACTTTTGACTAAACAAATCCCAAAGAAAAAGCTACTAGATGGATCTACTTATATAGGAGCAAGGGGTGGCGGCCAAGGAGGTGGAAGGACGTCCCAAGGCAGCCTAAAACTAACCCTAGGTCGTACAAGGCTCATGGGCCCAAGTGGAGGTGATGTAACACCTTTGGACTTGTAGTTTGACTCGGATTCTGCTGCAGCGTCAGATTGTTTCGTCGGGATCTCAATGCTCCGGACGAATTTGAAGGTGATTCCAATTGGGTTGGAAAGTGTATGAAATCTAGTTTCCAACAAAAAAAGAATCACCCAATTCGGAGTCCGTATGAAGGAGTTCTTGCCGTTTTGAGTCAGGTATGTCTGTGCAGTCCGAATCTGGATGCAGAACGTGAGAGACTTGGACTCTATCTTCTCTTGGCCCAAAAGTGACGTGAGAGAACTTTTGAACAGCCCCTAAACTTCTCTTTTTTCCTTATCTTCATATGTGAATTGTACAAATGTCCCATGCACCTGGAATTAGACATGGCACAAAAGTCTGTGAAGTATTTTTGTTCTGGATAACATAAATAAATTGTTGCATAGTTTGCATTAGAAATCACCTCACAAATATACATGTATGCAATATTTTTGGTCGTATCCAAGGTAGTCATGTCCTCATCATCCTCCCTTTTTTGAAAATAAAGCCATCCTCGGCGTTGCTTAATCTGAAATGTGGGTAAGAAAATAGACAAGGTGTACATGTTGTATATGTATATGTCATCCATTTTTACTTCCCTTAATTTTCGCACATATGACACATGTATAGATGAGTAACTTTCGTAGTTCATAAAATATAACGCCAAAATATTATCACAAGAAGTAGAAGGCATGAAAATATTGCAACTCAATTTGCACATATAAGTGAAGCTCTTAATCGTTACAAAAGATTGGCAATGCTCATCATTAAACCATCCCAACCTTGATGAACCATCACCAAGATTAGAGGTCATATCAAAATGATTAAACATAGGCACAACTATTTTCACACGTATTTGATTCAAATCTGATTTATTCCCTGATTCAAATGGTTCTTTCGCATCAATAGTTAATTCAATTGGTTCACTCACAATTGTTTGATCGCATGGCAAAGTCAAATCACGAACATATTCCTCTAAAATAGTTGGTGTGATCAAAGTAGTGGATAGCTCATCGCATGGTTCATTTAAATTGACAAGGCATTCACCATACTCGTGTGGAGGTGGAAGATCGGTACCGTTGTCATTACCTCTTATGATCAACTCAGATGATGTAGGCACTGTCGGAGGTGATGTGTCACATGGTGGAGGTGATGTAGTCCTCACAACAACGGATGTGTCTGTCATAGTACGCCTAGTAGTGGAAAGAACAACCGTATCATTTCTTGGAATGTGCACCTGGCGCTTATTCTCCTTAAGGACAATACGTCGTTTTATTTCCTGTTCAGCACTACAAGCAAGACGAAACAAATGGTCCATAGGATAACACTCTTCATGAATTAGTAACTCCTGAATATCACGATTTAATCCTGCCCAAAATCTATCCATAAAATCGTCTTCACTTTCTTGTAAAGAGGAATGCAACAAGGTAGTTTGCAAATCATCATAATATTTCGTTACGGTGTCACTACCTTGTTTTAAATGTTGCAACTTTGTAAGCATGTCACGAGTATAATAAGCAGGGACGAATGTATGTCGCATGGCAACTTTCAAATCAATCCAAGTAGTAGGTATATAATTAGGGTGTAACCGACAATATTCACTCCACCAAACTAAAGCATAACCAGTGAAAGAACCAACCGCAACCTTAACTTTTTTACGTTCATCAAAACTATGGGAAGCAAATAGATTATTTATGTCAAACTCCCATTCAATATATAAAGCAGGTCTAAAACGGCCATTAAACGGTGGTATAGAAACATTAACCTGATCATGTGCATTTGGATGTTTGTGCACCTCTCGTGATGGTTGTGGTATGTCCTTAGGTGGTGGCACATCTCCCGCGATCGACAAAGCCCATGAGTTGACTCTGGATCCTGTCATGATTAGTAGAAAAAAGAAACAAAATCAAAAAATAATGTTCCTATGAACTACTGGGAAGTGATGGTCAAGCGCTCACAGTATAGCAAATCAAAGTCTTACAAGTTCTTACCATGCAGCAGGTGATGACCGGCAACCAGCAGTGTCAAATAACTCCAAAAGTTGGGTAAAGTGATTGCCAGGTGAACGTATGTATACATGGTGTAGAAATATGTGGAGCTGGGTTGGCTATATATGGTAGCAAAAGATTAGCAATAATCAATTCAGAGATGCAATGTTGAATACACGCTCAACGACGGTACTGTGCTGGTCCTAGGCTAGACCGGACTAGAGACGCGAGCCTAGAACACTAATGATGTCACGGTGTAGCACAACTAGCATCAATAAAGGATACAAATTAGCTCTGGACAGCAAGATATAAGTGAAGATCACAACGGCAGTAAAGATAATGATGAAAACAACTGCCAAGCAGAATATACAACAACACTCTCTCCAACTTTCTTTTCCTTCTTTTTCTTTTTCTTTTTTTTCTCACAATTTTTTTTTCTTTTTCTTTCTCTCCTCTTTTTTTTTTACTTTTTTTTCTTTGTCTTTTTTTTTCTTTCTCACTCTTTCCAAGACAAACTAGATAAGATGCAGATTGGATCAAGCAAAGATGCGAACGACTTCAACTATGATTGTGACAATGAACGATGGGTTGCACGAGGTGGAAATTGATGGATGAGGTGGTGGACAGCGGAAGGGATAACGATGCAGCGGCGACGTGACTAATGTGAACAGAACTCGAAACTCTAACGAACTAGACACTAAGACCAGCAACTCGACACGCCGATGCAACCGATAATTCAATAATGCAAACAATGAAAAGAAAATTGCAAAGGCTCAGACTGGCTATGACAAAGGATGAATAGATCTAACTTTTTTTGTGGCTTTTCCTTGGACAATAGGTAAGAAAATAAATCTTATCTAGGAATAACTGGAAATTCTCACCGAGCAACCTGAAAACTGATACCACTTGATAGAGGCGAGGGGTCCCGATCTTTCGATGAGATGATAACTATCGATTTGGTGGAGACGACTTTGACGATCCGACTACAAACGTGCATGACGTTGCGCCTTAGCAATCGCTAAACCAATCTTCAGCGGTTACTGACAATGCCAGAAGCACGATCAGCCTGACCACGAAGGTCTATTCCTGCATGCAATCGAAGAACAAGCAAGAATATGATAAAGCAATCTGAATATTGCAAATATAAATGATGTATTGTTAAAGGTGGGGATCCGTAAGCGGTCTTGGTCTGGTCGTTGGACACTAACGAAGTACACGAAGTTGCAATGGCTAACTTTTGACTAAACAAATCCCTAAGAAAAAGCTACTAGATGGATCTCCTTATATAGGAGCAAGGGGTGGCGGCCAAGGAGGTGGAAGGACGTCCCAAGGCAGCCTAAAAATAACCCTAGGTCGTACAAGGCTCATGGGCCCAAGTGGAGGTGATGTAACACCTTTGGACTTGTAGTTTGACTCGGATTCTACTGCAGCGTCAGATTGTTTCGTCGGTATCTCAACGCTCCGGACGAATTTGAAGGTGAATCCAATTGGGTTGGAAAGTGTATGAAATCTAGTTTCCAACAAAAAAAGAATCACCCAATTCGGAGTCCGTATGAAGGAGTTCTTGCCGTTTTGAGTCAGGTATGTCTGTGCAGTCCGAATCTGGATGCAGAACGTGAGAGACTTGGACTCTATCTTCTCTTGGCCAAAAGTGACGTGAGAGAACTTTTTAAACAGCACCTAAACTTCTCTTTTTCCCTTATCTTCATATGTGGATTGTACAAATGTCCCATACACCTGGAATTAGACATGGCACAAAAGTCTGTGAAGTATTTTTGTTCTGGATGACATAAATAAATTGTTGCATAGTTTGCATTAGAAATCACCTCACAAATATACATGTATGCAATATTTTTGGTCGTATCCAAGGTAGTCATGTCCTCATCATACATCTACCAAGTGTATTAGGTGTGTTGGGGACACAAGAGACTTCTTGTATCTTAGTTGCAGGGTTGCTTGAGAGAGACCATCTTCAACCTCTACTTCCCTGAGTTCGATAAACCTTAGGTCATCCACTTGAGGGAAAGTTGCTGCTGTCCTACAAACCTCTGCGCTTGGAGGCCCAACATAGTCTACAAGAGTAGAAGCGTGTGTAGACATCAAGCTATTTCTGGCGCCGTTGCCGGGGAGGTGAGCGCTTGAAGGTATATCTTTAGATCTTGCAATTAAATCTTTTTGTTTCTTGTTTTTTTTATTATTTCACTAGTTATGCTTATGGAAAACCTTGTTATTGGATCGTTGCTTGCAGGAGGACACCCCACACATGTGGTGGTTGCTCCTCCTCCTACTGAAATTGTGCCCTATAAAATACCGGTTGGTATTATCAATTATGTTTTGGCTAATCGTTATGCAGGAGACAGACGTCCCGGTGAACACTTGCTATATCTGTCACAACTATGTTCATTATTTAAGCTTGCAGGTGTATCGAGGGAGTTTGTCATGAGGAAATTATTTGCCTTGTCACTGAAAGGAAAAGCATTGGAATGGTATAGGCTACTAAATGACTCTCACCTGCTGGAGTGGGAAGAGATCCAGTCTCTCTTTCACTCCAAGTTTTATCCTCTTCATGAAGTCCATGAGAATAGGAATTATGTTTATAATTTTTATCCTCATGACGGAGAGAGCATAGCTTAAGCTTGGGGGAGACTGAAAACATTAACGCTAAAATGTCCTAACCATGGGCTCCCCAAAGATATTATTATTACTAACTTCTATGCGAGGCTCTCTCGACAGAATAAAGATTTGCTCGATGCTTCCTCTATGGGTTCTTTCACAAACAAAAATATTGATGCTAAATGGGAACTCCTTGAAAGAATTCAACGCAACACTGAAGATTGGGAGATCGACAAAGGTAAAGAGTCAGGTATAATTTATGAGTATGATTGCATTAAGTCCTTTGTTGAAACTACAAGTTTTAATAAGTTTAGTGCTAAGTTTGGGCTTGATTCTCAACTCCTTGTTGATTTCCTCAAATCTTTTGCTTCACATCTTAATATGCCTAAGGAGGATTGGATCAAGTATCATAAACCTTTTAAAGAGACTTGCAAAGAAAATGAAATTGTTCATGATGATTGCAACATGCATGATCCAATTCCTAAAAATGAAGTTTTATATAAGCATGTTAATTTTTGTGGAGTGGATAGACCTTGTGAAAGGCCTATGATTGAAGAAGAGAAGTATTGTAAGCAACATAAGCATGAAAGAACAATCACTTGGGTCAAAGATTTAAATGAAATTGCTAGAGAATTGTGTGACCTTTATCCTTTTACTTGTGAACTTTGCCATACAGAGGGTCACTTTAATTTTCAATGCATGAACTTTCAAAACATAACTGTTAACCGGTTGTGTGATGACATGATCACCTCTGATCTTTATGATGAGCTTATGTTATTTTTGATGTGTGAAGAGTTATCAGAAAAGACTTCTTGGCTGGATGATAATGCCATAGGAATAAAAAACACTTTGCAAAATTGCCATCTCTATTGTGTTGTTAATTGCCATGAAAATGATTATATAAGTAAGATTAGAAAGGAGGGAACTTTACCAAAGTATAAAAATGTCTCTTATATTTCTGCTAATAAAAAGGAGAGTATCTCCCAAGTTTCCCCTATTGTTTCTAATGATAAACCAGGATACGTGGAGAAGCTTCATCTCCAACCACCCCCTCCTAAGGAGAAGAAGAAGAAAAAGAAGAGGAGGAGGAAGAGGAGCAAGAAGGAAGAAGAATGGGCATCAACCTGGGCTGAGCATATTCCTCCTAACAACTTTTATCCTAACGGTTGTAAGTTTAAAGAAGAAGGTGAAGTTTATTGCCTTAATTATCATCTTGATGATACGTCCGTAGGTACTATTGAAGATGATTTTGATTATGATATGCATGTTACTTATTGTGATTGGGAAAATGATGATAATGCTGCTTATGATCTTGAAAATCTTTTTGGTACCAACTCTGAAAGTGAAGATATGGGAAGCTCTAAGCTTGGGGATGATAGGATTGCAAATCCTATCCCCACTAGTGATGTGATAATTGATAATTCTCTTGCTAGTAAGAATAAAGACAACATGTTTACAAATATAGTTGCTAGCAATGATAATGCTCTTCTCTACCATGATGATGTTATAACTCCAATCTATAGTGATTATAAAGGTACCTATGACATAAGGAGAAATTATCCTTATGAAACTTGTCATAATCATGAAAGGAATTACTCCCTTGTTGAACACCACCCTCCTAATATACAACTAATCTATAGTGTTCAAGTTGTTTATGATAGTCCTACTCCCACTATTACCAATGAGAAAAAATATGCTTATGTGGGGAGTGAGAGTACCTTTTTGCATGTGGATCATGGTAACAATGCTTTATGTGATGCTTATATTGTTGACTTCATCCATGATGCCACTGAAATTTATAATGAGAGAGGGAGGCTTGGTTCTAAATATCTTAATAATAAGAAGTTTCATCTCTTTATGGTGAATATTTTGAAGTTATGCTTGTTTTGCCTTCCTATGCTAGTTGCTTCGTGCTTTAATGAATTATTCTATTGCAATATTCCTATGCATAGGAAGCATGTTAGGCTTAAATGTGTTTGGTATTTGCTTCTTGATGCTCTCTTTTGTTCTTCAGCTCTTATTCTTGAGAGAGCATCATTAAAGTCCTATGCCTAGCTTAAAGGCATAAAAGAAAGCGCTTTTGGGAGGCAGCCCACATGAATAAATTTTTGCTTTTGTTGTGTCTTGATGTTGTTTACTGCTGTAGCATCATCATTGTATCTTTGCTTTTCATATTTGTGCCAAGTATAGCCTCTGATTGCTAGAAAGTTCAAAAGTTGTGAGGTGCTGTCCAGGAAACAGATTCTATCCTTGGATAGAGAAATTCGTATAAAATCACCAGATCATCTTTTTGGTCTGAATTTTTTCGATAGCGTTCTCTATATAATTGTATTTCGTGCATCTGTTCTGAGTTTTTTGATTTGAGTTGCAGAAGTATCCCGAACAGATCAATTACTACCTGCTGTTCTGTTTTTCACAGATTCTGTCCTGTTTTGCTTTTCCTTCATTTTGCAAACCAAGAGCTTGCTTTTTCTTTGCAAAAACCTTTTGGCAATCTTGAGAAACAGTAGAACTTCAAGAATATCTTTATTTCCAGCAAGGTATAATTATTTTATTAAGGGTACTAACCTCGCTAATCAGATTATGATGAGTTATGTATGAAGGGAGTTTTCAAGTGTGCGAGGGAAGATGATAAAAAAGATTCATGAGTGTCAAGCGCTCAAGCTTGGAGATGCCCCCGTGCACCCCCAAGAAATATTCAAGGAGACTCAAGCGTCTAAGCTTGGGGATGCCCCCGTGCATCCCCTTCTCCATCAACACTATCAGTTCGTCTTTCGTTTCGCTATATTTTTATCACTTCATGTGTTATGTGCTATGCTTGGAGCGTCTTGCTTTTAGTTTTCTTTTTAGTTTTTCATAACGAGTCGGAACCCAGCATTCCTTTATGTGGGAGAGAAACACGCTCCACCTCTACCTAGAACATTACATAGAATTTTCATGTCTATCTATGATGTGTGTGTTCGTTGTCTTTTAATAGCTACTATCATACTCTGCTCTTAGTATTCATGCTTATCTTTTCAAGAGCTTTTATTTAGTTGGTTGCTTGAACTCTCTTTAATTACCATGCTCACCTTATTAAGAGAGTTTGCTTCCGTTGCATTGGTTAATGTGTCTATGATAAAGATGCTACTTTCATGATGGTGCTTAGTAGTTCAGGTTTTCTTATGGTTAATCTCAAATAGCTGGGGGGTTCCCAATGTGTTATTGGAGTACCAACTTGGTTTGTTTGCCTATGATGTGGTATGGTTTAGTAATATCTTCCTTCGAGAATTTATTTTGATTGACTTAGCGTATGCTCACGCATATTCAAGACTGTAAAGAATGTCTGTCAAGCCTTGATGATCTTTTGTTTCTAAGTAGCGATATAACTACCATGCGTGATTCAATATTGCTTTGTCGCTCTGCATGATTATGACCGTCATTGCTCTCTTAGTTGGTCGCTCCCAGTCTTTTGCTAACCTCCACCTGCACTAAGCAAACTAACCATGCAATACATAGCTCATGGGAAAGTATCCTAAAAACTATTGTGGTAAAGAATGTGTTGCTTATGTATCTTATTTCTTATAAGTTGCTTGCTGAGCGGTAACCATGTTTCTGGGGACGCCATCAACTGTCACACTTTTGTTGAATATCATGTGAGTTGCTATGCATGTTCGTCTTGTCTGAAGTAAGGGTGATTTACCGTGGGTTGAATAACTATGCATATTGTTAGAAAAGAACATTGGGCCGCCAACCAAAGCCATGCATCATGGTGGAAGTTTTAGCTTGGACATTAATCCTCAATCTCTTATGAGAATATGCTTATGCATTTAAGAGGAGTCCATCATCTATTTTCTATGTTGTCCCGGTATGGATGTCCTCAAGTTGAGATCTATCAAAAACGAGAAATCAAATGCGATCTATCTCCTTGGACCTTTGTACAGGTGGTATAGAGGTACCCCTTTGTGACACTTGGTTAAAACATATGTAATGCAATTATAACCCATGGGGATCCGAGCTAATTAGGACAAGGAGCGAGCACTATTAGTATTCGATGCATGAGGCTTGCAACTTATAGGATGTTTTATGCATGACACATATGAAGTACTACTACCGTTGACACAATTGCTTCCATGTTTTCAAAATAAAAAGCTTTAGCACTTAACCTTTCTTTTATCTTTATGTTGAAGCACCAACTACTGAGAGCATGATTGTCATTCTGAGTGTAATGTGCATTGTCCCAAAGTAGCATTGTCTTTTGCATGATTGTGATATCGTTTATTCTGAAATGATTGTATCTAGTCATCACTTAAACCTTGAGGGAGCCCCTGCATTTATGTTTTGCATCACTAAAGGGGGCAAGCTAGATATCACTTTATCATATTTGCACATCATGTTCATTGCAAATCTTTTGACGTTTCAGTTTCATGTTGTAAAACTTTCAGTTCTTTGTGATTTTCTCATGAGGCAACTTAATTACTATAGATTCATTGTCTCAGTAAGCTTTTGTCATATGACTATGAAAAAGTCCTATATGGTTAATAGCATGTCACCACAAAAATTATTCTTGTTATCATTTACCTACTCGAGGACGAGCAGGAATTAAGCTTGGGGATGTTGATACGTCCAAAACGTATCTATAATTTCTGCTTGCTCCATGCCACTTTTGGGTGATATTGCTATGATATTCATACACTTCCATACACTTTTGATCATATTTGGACTAACTTACTAATCCTGTGCACCCCAGTGCCAGTTTCTATTTTCGGCTGTTTTTGTATTTCAGGTTTTCACATTACGAGAACTGCCAGGAAAAATCCAGAAAAAATATATAAAAAATCAGCGTTCCAGGAGCTACCATGCGGCCAAAGTACAGCCGGGGGGACCCACAGGGGCTCCAGGCGCCCTGTGGGCGCGCCCCCCCCCCCCTGGGCCGCGCCGGGGGGGTGCCTGGGCCCCCCGAGGCACCTCCGATGCCCCCCTTTGGCATATATTTAAAGCGTGTCGAGGAAACCCTGATTCCAGACCCCTTTTCTCCAGGGCGATTCCGATCTCCGCCGCCATCGCCATCAAGCTTCGGGGGACCAGAATTCCTGCGCCGGCACCCTGCCGGGATGGGGAAGTGCCCCCGGATTCATCTCCATCGACGTTGCTTCCTCCCTCCATGATGCGGGAGTAGTTCCTCCTCGGGGCTGAGGTTCTTACCAGTAGCTATGTGGTCAATTCTCTCTCCCATGATGTGATCTTCGTTGTGATCATAGGCTATGTTAATCTAGGGTGATCCCGTGATATTTCCCCTTCCTCTATGTATTGGATTGATGTACTCACTTGTCTTTATCTAGTATAATCCCCGAGACCAAGGTGACAGCGGTCTATTGGACATGGATTAGAAAAGTATTTTCATGAGTGATTTCCTCTCTTGTGTGTTGATTGAAGATTGAGAGTCTCTTGGTGCTTGTCTTTGACTATCCTTTAGATATGTTGTGGTGATTGTGGTACTCTCTTTGGATGGCCGCGGTGACATTGGGAAATCCTTAGATTGAGAACTACGAACTTTGAGGTGTGCTTTTGTAGCCCTACATAATTCTCGTCCTCTCTTGACCACGAAGGAATGACCTCCGAGTGTGTCCCCTTTGCATGTTTTATGGGAAATATCATGTGATTCGATTATGTTAATGTTGTTGGGAGTTGCCACTAGTGAAAGTATGAACCCTAGGCCTTGTTTCCACCATTGCAATACCATTTGTGCTCACGTTTACCACTTGTTTCCTTGCTGCACTTTTTATTACAGATTTATATTACTTTGTTTTGCCATCCATATCACTTGCCATTTAACATCTCTTCACCGAACTAGTGCACCTATACATCTACCAAGTGTATTAGGTGTGTTGGGGACACAAGAGACTTCTTGTATCTTAGTTGCAGGGTTGCTTGAGAGAGACCATCTTCAACCTCTACTTCCCTGAGTTCGATAAACCTTAGGTCATCCACTTGAGGGAAATTTGCTGCTGTCCTACAAACCTCTGTGCTTGGAGGCCCAACATAGTCTGCAAGAGTAGAAGCGTGTGTAGACATCAAGCGCCAAGATCCGTCAAGAGGGCGAGGCTACGGCCATCAGAGACCAATGTCGAGAGACTGCGAAGCTTTTGTACGGCGAAGGGGGCTTGACCGAGGCGCTGCCAGTCGCCGAGGCGCTCGTCACCGCCCACCCGCGGTCCACGGTCGCGCTCAATCTGGCAGGAGATCTCCATAGCAAGATTAGTTCAGAGTTGTTCGAGACTGGGTCCAGGACTGAAGATGCGAACGTGCTGCGCCGGTCGCGGTATCACTCAGTTTTGGTCGTAGCCTACTTCAGCGAAGCCAAGCGGCTCGCGCCACGCTGCATCGTGACTCCTATCTCCCGAGGCAACAAGCTGCTGTGCCTTGCAAAGCTCGGTGAGCTTGAGAAGGAAGTCCTCCCGGAGATAAAGCTTCCCTTTGACACGGATGTTCCATCCGTTGTGTTTCTTCATGCCAATGGGTTCACTGACCGAATAGCTGATGTCCAGTCCGACTTTGTTCGTGCCAGTACGATGATTGACCCGGATGACCCAGCAAAGCACCACGTATGGTATGATATTAGCCGGCGCACCCAAAGCGGGAACAAACGGCGGACCAAGCACGCCAGAGACAGGATTGACGGGCTTGAAATTGCCTACCAGCTTATCCATTCGTCGCCCAAGGAAAACATTACCAAAGCAAGATCAGAGGCTACAGATAGGCTACACAAGATCATGGGATTTGTGTGCGATCAGTTTATTCCTAGTAAACTGGTGGAGATCTTACGTAAGGATGTTGCTGGTGACATTGCTTCTGCTAGAGAGGAAGCAAGAAATTTAGCTACAACATATGGCTACTGTGCGAGAGCACGCATGCTTGCAGGCTATGTGGAACTAAAGCACACTACAACAGTTGGTGGACCACAGTTTAAGGACCATAGTTCGTAGGTTCATCATGGTCTAGTAACATGACTTCCAGAATAGGGTTACCATACCACTCTGGTGCGGAACGTACTCTGGTTGACCTACGAGGTTCAACAGTAACTTGATCTGAAGTTTCATAATCATCATCATTAGCTTCCTCACTAATTGGTGTAGGAATCACTAGAACTAGTTTCTGTGATGTACTACTATCCAATTCGGGAGAAGGTACAATTACCTCATCAAGTTCCACTTTCCTCCCACCCGCTTCTTTCAAGAGAAACTCCTTCTCTAGAAAGGATCCATTCTTAGCAACGAATATCTTGCCTTCGGATCTGTGATAGAAGGTGTACCCAACAGTTTCCTTTGGGTATCCTATGAAGACACATTTCTCCGACTTGGGTTCGAGCTTATTAGGTTGAAGCTTTTTCACATAAGCTACGCAGCCCAAAACTTTAAGAAACGACAACTTTGGTTTCTTGCCAAACCACAGTTCATAAGGTGTCGTCTCAACGGATTTAGATGGTGCCCTATTTAACGTGAATGCAGTTGTCTTTAATGCATAACCCAAAACTATAGTGGTAAATCGGTAAGAGACATCATAGATCGCACCATATCTAATAAAATACGGTTACGACGTTCGGACACACCATTACGTTGTGGTGTTCCGTGTGGCGTGAGTTGTGAAACTATTCCACATTGTTTCAAATGAATACCAAACTCGTAACTCAAATATTCACCTCCACGATCAAATCGTAGAAACTTTATTTTCTTGTTACGATGATTCTCTACTTCACTCTGAAATTCTTTGAACTTTTCAAATGTTTCAGACTTGTGCTTCATCAAGTAGATATACCCATATCTGCTCAAATCATCAGTGAAGGTCAGAAAATAACGATACTCGCCATGAGCTTCAACACTCATCGGTCCACATACATCAGTATGTATGATTTCCAACAAATATGTTGCTTGCTCCATTGTTCCGGAGAACGGAGTTTTAGTCATCTTGCCCATGAGGCATGGTTCGCAAGCACCAAGTGATTCATAATCAAGTGATTCCAAAAATCCATCACTATGGAGTTTCTTCATGCACTTTACACCAATATGACATAAACGGCAGTGCCACAAATAAGTTGCACTATCATTATTAACCTTGCATCTTTTGGCTTCAATATTATGAATATGTGTATCACTACGATCGAGATCCAAATAACTATTTTCATTGGGTGTATGACCATCGAAGGCTTTATTCATGTAAACAGAATAACAATTATGCTATGGCTTTAAATGAATAACCGTATTGCAACAAACATGATCAAATCATATTCATGCTTAACGCAAATGCCAAATAACATTTATTTAGGTTCTACACTAATCCCGAAAGTATAGGGAGTGTGCGATGATGATCATATCAATCTTGGAACCACTTCCAACACACATCGTCACTTCACCTTTAACTAGTCTCTGTTCATTCTGCAACTCTTGTTTCGAGTTACTAATTTTAGCAACTGAACTGGTATCAAATACCCAGGGGTTGCTATGAACACTAGTAAAGTACACATCAATAATCTGTATATCAAATATACCTTTGTTCACTTTGCCATCCTTCTTATCCACCAAGTATCTAGGGCAGTTCCACTTCCAGTGACCATTTCCTTTGCAGTAGAAGCACTTAGTTTCAGGCTTGAGTTTAGCTTTGGGTCTCTTCACGGGAGTGACAACTTGCTTGTCATTCTTCTTGAAGTTCCCCTTCTATCCCTTTTCCCTTTACTTGAAACAAGTGGTCTTGTTAACCATCAACACTTGATACTCTTTCTTGATTTCTACCTTCGCCGATTTCAGTATCGCGAAGAGCTCGGGAATTACTTTTGTCATCCCTTGCATATTATAGTTCATCACGAAGTTCTACTAACTTGGTGATAGTGTCTAGAGAACTTTGTCAATGACTATCTTATCTGGAAGATTAACTCCCACTTGATTCAAGCAATTGTAGTACCCAGACAATCTGAGCACATGCTCACTGGTTGAGCTATTCTCCTCCATCTTGTAGGCAATGTACAGTCAGAGGTCTTATACCTCTCGACACGGGCATGAGTATGAAATACTAATTTCAACTCTTGGAACATCTCATATGTTCTGTGGCGTTCAAAACGTTTTTGAAGTCCCGGTTATAAGCCGTAAAGCATGGCGCACTAAACTATCAAGTAGTCATCATACCGAGCTTGTCAAACATTCATAACGTCTGCATCTGCTCCTGCAATAGGTTCATCACCTAGCGGTGCATCAAGGACATAATACTTCTGTGCAGCAATGAGGATAATCCTCAGATCACGGACCTAGTCCGCATCATTGCTACTAACATCTTTCAACTTATATTTCTCTAGGAACATATAAAATAAACGTGGAGCTATATCGCGAGCTATTGATCTACAACACAGATATGTTAATACTACCAGGACTAAATTCATGATAAATTAAAGTTCAATTAATCATATTACTTAAAGAACTCCCACTTAGATAGACATCCCTCTGGTCATCTAAATGATCACGTGATCCAAATCAACTAAACCATGTCCGATCATCACGTGAGATGGAGTAGTTTTCAATGGTGAACATCTTATGTTGATCATATCTACTATTTGATTCACGCTCGACCTTTCGGTCTCCAGTATTCCGAGGCCATATCTGCATATGCTAGGCTCATCAAGTTTAACCCGAGTATTCTGCGTGTGCAAAACTGGCTTGCACCCGTTGTATGTGAACGTAGAACCTATCACACCCGATCATCACGTGGTGTCTCAGCACGAAGAACTTTCGCAACGGTGCATACTCAGGGAGAACACTTGTACCTTGAAATTTTGTAAGGGATCATCTTATAATGCTACCGCCGTACTAAGCAAAATAAGAAGCATAATAAGATAAACATCACATACAATCAAAATATGTGACATGATATGACCATCATCATCTTGTGCTTTTGATCTCCATCTCCAAGGCACCGTCATGATCACCATCGTCACCGACGCGACATTTTGATCTCCATCGTAGCATCATTGTCGTCTCGCCAACTATTGCTTCTATGACTATCGCTACCGCTTAGTGATAAAGTAAAGCAATTACATGGCGATTGCATTTCATACAATAAAGCGACAACCATATGGCTCCTGCCAGTTGTTGATAACTTTACAGAACATGATCATCTCATACAAAACCGTATAACTCATCATGTCTTGACCATATCACATCACAACATGCCTTGCAAAAACAAGTTAGATGTCCTCTACTTTATTGTTGCAAGTTTTACGTGGCTGCTACGGGCTTAGCAAGAACCGTTCTTACCTACGCATACAAAACCACAACGATGTTTCGTCAAGTATGTGCTGTTTTAACCTTCACAAGGACCGGACGTAGTCACACTCGATTCAGCTAAAGTGAGAGAGACAGACACCCGCTAGTCACCTTTAAGCAACGAGTGCTCATAACGATGAAACCAGTCTCGCGTAAGCGTACGCGTAATGTCGATCCGGGCCGCTTCATCTCACAATACCGCCGAAGCAAAGTATGACATGCTGGTAAGCAGTATGACTAGTATCGTCCACAACTCACTTGTGTTCTACTCGTGCATATCATCTACGCATAGACATGGCTCTGATACCACTGTTGGGGAGCGTAGTATTTCAAAAACTTCCTACGATCACGCAAGATCTATCTACTAGAAGCATAGCAACGAGAGTGGAGAGTGTGTCTACGTACCCTCGTAGACCAGAAGCGGAAGCGTCTAGTGACGCGGTTGATGTAGTCGAACTTCTTCGCGATCTAACCGATCAAGTACCGAACGTACGGCACATCCGTGTTCAGCACACGTTCAGCTTGATGACGTCCCACGAGCTCTTGATCCAATTGAGCTTCACGGGAGAGTTTTGTCAGCACGACGGCGTGGTGACGGGTATGATGAAGTTACCGGCGCAGGGCTTTGCCTAAGCACTGCAACGGTATGACTGAGGTGTGTTTCTGTGGAGAGGGGCACCGCACACGGCTGGGAGAGATCAACTGATCAACTTATCAACTTGTGTGTCTATGGGGTACCTTTACCCCCGTATATAAAGGAGTGGAGGAGAGGGAGGGCCGGCCCTCTCTATGGCGCGCCCTAGGGGAGTCTTACTCCCACCGGGAGTAGGATTCCCCCTTTCCTAATAGAACTAGGAGCCCTTCCAAGTAGTAGGAGTAGGAGAGAAGGAAAGGGAAAGAGAAGAGAAGGAAGGAGGGGGCGCAGCCCCTCTTCCTAGTCCAATTCGGACTAAGCCATGGGAGGGGCGCAACCTCCTCTCTCCCTTTCCCCTAAAGCCCAATAAGGCCCATATACTCCCCGGCGAATTCCCGTAACTCTCCGGTACTCCGAAAAATATCCGAATCACTCGGAACATTTCCGATGTCCGAATATAGTCGTCCAATATATCGATCTTTACGTCTCGACCATTTCAAGACTCCTCGTCATGTCCCCGATCTCATCCAGGACTCTGAACTACCTTTAGTACATCAAAACACATAAACTCATAATACCGATCGTCATCAAACGTTAAGCGTGCGGACCCTACGGGTTCGAGAACTATGTAGACATGACCGAGACTCATCTCCGGTCAATAACCAATACCGGAACCTGGATGCTCATATTGGCTCCTACATATTCTACGAAGATCTTTATCGGTCAAACCGCATAACAACATGCGTTGTTCCTTTTGTCATCGGTATGTTACTTGTCCGAGATTCGATCGTCGGTATCACCATACCTAGTTAATCTCGTTACCGGCAAGTCTCTTTACTCGTTCCGTAATACATCATATCGTGACTAAATCATTAGTCATTTGCTTGCAAGGCTTATTATGATGTGTATTACCGAGAGGGCCCAGAGATACCTCTCTGACACTCGGAGTGACAAATCCTATTCTTGATCTATGCCAACACCACGAACACCTTCGGAGACACCTGTAGAGCACATTTATAATCACCATGTTACGTTGTGACGTTTGATAGCACACATGGTGTTCCTCCGGTATTCGGGAGTTGCATAATCTCATAGTCATAGGAACATGTATAAGTCATGAAGAAAGCAATAGCAGTAAAACTAAACGATCATAGTGCTAAGCTAATGGATGGGTCTTGTCCATCACATCATTCTCCTAATGATGTGATCTCGTTGATCAAATGACAACTCATGTCTATGGCTCATAACCATCTTTGATCAATGAGCTAGTCTAGTAGAGGCATATTAGGGACACTCTGTTTTGTCTATGTATTCACACATGTACTAAGTTTCCTGTTAATACAATTCTAGCATGAATAATAAACATTTATCATGATATAAGGAAATAAATAATAACTTTATTATTGCCTCTAGGGCATATTTCCTTCCGTGTCGGCGGTGGCATGAAGCGTGACGCCAAGATCCATAGTGCCACAGATATAACGGAGAATCCGCATGACGGCAGCCCAGTGAACGTCTCGAGGAGCATGCATATGAAGACACACCTGCTGCACGGCATACTGGACCTCCGGTCGAGTTAGAGTGAGGTACTGGAGAGCACCAATGATAGACCGATAGAAAGCAGCATCCGAAGCAGGACAATCATCCGTGGCAGAAATCTTGGCCTTCGTATCAACAGGCGTAGCGGCGGGCTTGCAGTTAAGCATGCCGGCGCGCTCCAGGAGCTCGTGGGCGTACTTCCGCTGATGAAGGAAGAAGCCATCCAGACGGCGCACCACCTCGACATCGAGGAAGTAGTGCAAAGGATCCAAGTCCTTGATGGTAAACTCAGCGTGAAGACGAGCCGTGAGCTGACTGAGGAGACCAGCCGTACATGCCGTCAGAATGATGTCGTCGACATAGAGCAGCAAGTAGGCCGTGTCAGAGCCCTGATGATAGACAAAGAGCAAGGCGTCCGAGCGGGTTGAGCGAAACCCAAGCTGGTGGAGAAACGCCGGGATGCGATGGTACCAAGCGCGTGGAGCCCGCTTGTGTCTGTACAAAGACCGCGAAAGCAGGCACACGTGGTCGGGAAGCGTCAGGTCAACAAACTCGGTGGGCTGCTAGCAGAAGACCTGCTCCTCGGGATGACCATGAAGGAAGGCGTTGGAGACGTCCATCTGGTGCACCGGCCAAGCACGGGAGACTGCAAGGTGGAGAACCGTGCGTATCGTGCCGGGCTTGACGACCGGAGCGAAGGTGTCGGTGAAGTCGATGCCAGCACGCTATCGAAAACCACGAACGACCCAGCGCGCTTTGTAGCGATCAAGGGTACCATCAGGACCGAGCTTTTGTTTAAAGACCCACTTCCTGATAATCACGTTGGCGTGCCGAGAGCCCGGGACGGCGAACAAGCTGTCACGTTCGGTTGCGCAATAGGGCGTCAAACTCCTATTGCATCGCAGCCATCCAGAGCGGGTCACGAAGAGCGGCTCGAACAGAGGACAGTATCGGCGATGGCTCAGAAGTGGACGCCGCATGGACGTAGTCATCCGAGACGTTGCGCGAGCCCGGGCGAAAAACGCTCATATGGGCCCGGATGACCGAACCGGCAACAGGCGCCGAGGGCGCGGGGGCCGCGAGGGCTGCGGGCGCCAACGTCTTGGGCGCCGAGGGGGCCGTGAGGGCCAAGCTGCAAACAGGAAATACGTCAGGATGAGTAAAATAAAATAAATAAATAGATCTTATTAGAGGAGGACTCCTCCGCCGGGATCGGCGTTTATGTTCGTTGCAGCGTACACGAGTTCCCATAGATACAGAATTCAAGGCGTGGTTTCTGCTGGATTCAGATCTATTTGCTGCTTCACCCTCGGCTGCTGATCCACAAGCCTGCCTGCAATCTCCGTGCCGTTCTCCGTCAATCAAAGAAAGCTTCATTAGCAATTCACACGTCTCCCCAATTCCCCATGCATTGAGATGGAGGACGGTAGTAGGATGGAGACGACGCCGAATCTGCCGCAGGACATCTTGATGGCCATCTTGGCCACGTTCGAAATCCCCGACCTCCTGCGTGCTGGCTCCGTATGCTCCTCCTGGCGCTCCGCCTACCAAGCCCTGCGCAACCATGGCCTCTACAACCAGTCCCAGACGCCATGTCTGCTCTACACCTCCGAGTCCGACGGCGAGAGCACCGCGCGTCTCTACAGCCTCGTGGAGAAGAAGACCTACATGCTGACCCTCTCGAACCCGCCCATCCGCACCAGGTCTCTGATCGGGTCCTCCCCTCAAGGCTTGCTGATTACAGTCGACGACAGGTCCGAGATGCACTTCTCAACCCCATCACCGGTCAACAGATCGCCCTCCCGTCGGAAATCACCATCCGGCAGGTGAGCCCCATCTACGATGACTCCGGCGTCCTCAGCATGTATAGATACTCGGCCCACACCAGGCATACTCTTCTCGCGCTGCCGGCAAACCTTGCTCTTAGTGAGCTGCGCCACCAACTCCATCACAAGGCTTTTGTGTTTTCTCTTTCTCATGATGATGCATCCTCATCCTCAGCAGCAGCAGCAGCAGCAGAAGCAGGAGGAGGAGGATACATTGTGGTGCTAATCCACCACCCGTCTTGCCAGCTCTCCTTTACGAGGGTAGGTTCCGAGGGCTGGACCTGGTTGCCACCACACACCTCCTACTACGACTGCATGTACAAGGACGGCCTCATGCACGCTGTGACTTCAAAGGGAGAAATCCATGGCTTCGATCTTACCAGCCCTGCCCCTGTGACCACCATGAAAATCATTTTGGAGGGACCAATGACTTACAGATATCTTCGTACCTACATCATACAAGCCCCATGGGGTGATCTTCTGCAGGTTTGGAGAAAATTCGGGGATCATGATTTAGGATCCACGCCCCAGTCATCCGAGTTTTGGATTACCGGCAAGATTAGAGTATACAAAGTTGATGTTGCGCTGAAGCAACTCGAGCAAACCAGTTGCCTGCCCGGCCATGCCTTGTTTCTTGGGCATAATCAGTCACTTTGTCTTAGTACCGAGGAATACCCGGCTCTTAAGGCCAACCACGCCTACTTCACCGACGATTGCAAATATTGGACAACGGGACTTCAGAATAATCGCCGTGATATGGGAATTCTCAATTTGGATGATAACTGCAGCGAGGAACTTTTGGCTCCTTGGCTTTGGTCCAACCGTCCGGCCCCCATATGGATTACACCACATCTTGGAGAGATATAGATTTTCCTTGGAATAATAATTACTAGTTTAGAGTTCTTCCTTTTCTACAAAGAAAACCATCTAGTTTTGTTAGTAATGGTAGTGATGGTTCTTCATCTGGATTTTAGTATATGTACACACGCCAGAAATTTCTAAAGAGAGAATGCTGCAAGTTTATTCTATGTCTTGTAATTCTCTGCTTTTCTTCATCTAATTCTTTGTTTTTCTTTTTGGGAAATCTTTTTGTTTCAAACACAAGCCGATTCAATTGTGAGAGAAGTCTTGTCTTGGATATTAGGTATATATTTCAGTACAAGTACACGCCAGGCAAAAAATTAACGAACAGCAATCAGCGTTGCATTCCGTTGGATAAAGAAGAAGTTGTTTCAAAGCTCAAGGTGCCGCAAGTTTATTCTACTTCTTGTAATTCTCTGTTTTTCTTTTTGAGAATTCTTTTTGTTTCAAACATAAGCCGGTTCAATTGTCAGAGAGGTCTTGGTCTTGGATCTTAGGTATATATATATTTCATTATTACTACTCTTGAATGGAGGTAATCCTTGTGTGGGCGAGGCGAAGCGGCAGGCCCCGGTGATGAAGCAGACGGCTCCGGGGAGGCAAAGGCTCCAAGAAGAACCGGCAGTGGCTGGTCGGAGAGGTAGCAGGGGCGAGAAGAAAGGTGGTATAGGATTTAGAGACCTATACAGAAGGAGACAGTTGCCTGAAAGAAGTAAGTCCACATAACCCCGGAGGTTTCACAAACTGGCCAGTGATGGGTGCTAGCCACGTCGGTTTCCAGAGATGGGATGGGCCGAGGACCCTCAAAGGTTTCAGAGCTGTTATTACCCAGCCGCTGCAGCATGGAATGAGGAGCTTATTCGGGCAAAATTCTTACCTTTTGGTGGTAATGCAATATTAATGATTCGGGCAACATGCTTGATTAACATTTTTGAAATCAGGTTTGCTATTTCACATCTAGATGTGAGATATTATCTCACATCTAACTCCCTCATCTTTAGAGACAAAAAAGAAAATCCATGGGAGACTTAAAAAAAATCAAGGATGAGATAGTCTAAGGGTGGAAGAGTTAGATGTGAGATAATATCTCACATCTAGATGTGACATAGACAAACCCTTTTGAAATACATGATTAACATGTTTCAAATGATTTGTATTAAATAAATACATGCTCAACCTTTTTCATAAAAAAAATATTTTTTCTATAAATTTTTCGTACACATGAGAAACATTTTTTATACACATTCAATTTTTTTCAAATGATTGATTAATATGTTTGAAATGTTTTACGTGATAGTGTTTTTTGTAATATACTATAAATCTAGAATGTTTGGAAGTATACACAAAACTATAAATAAAAACAATAGGCTATAACAAAGGACGACGATAACTGCCACCTTCTGACGAAGCCACGCGCACACCACCCCGCTGTCCCGCCGGTGGCGCCGCGTCTGCGACGGCGTGCCGGTCGTAGACCTCGTCCACCGCAAGACGGACCGCCGGGGGCGGGCAATCAGCCTCCCCATGTGCTTCGACAGCAAGGTGACGGTCGCGATCTTCTCCAAGGGGCCCAACACGCCGATCCGCGTCCTCAGGTTGCACGCGCGCCAACCGCCGGACGACCTGCTCGACGGCTGGATCGCCACCGCCGCCTCCTCCGGCGCCGAGGAGATCGACCTCGTCCTGCAGTACAGGCACTACTCCCGCCGCAGGCTCTGCCCCTTCGGCTGGTTCGGGAAGGCCGCCTCGGCCGACTTCGGCGAAGACTTCAGGGGCAGCTACACCAGGACGCCGCGCCAGCTCTTCCGATGCGCCACGCTGCGCCTGGCCAACTGGACGCTCGACCTGCCCTGGGGCGTCGTCGTCGCCGCGTCGCTCCAGACGCTCTGCCTGAAGCGGATCATGGCGCCGGCCGCGGTGCTGCAGCAGCTCGTCTCGAGCTGCCCGCACCTCGCGGACCTGACGCTTGAGGAGTGCCCGACCGCCACCACGATCACCGTGTCCAGCGATCGTCTCGGGAGCTTCGCCATGGTCTGCTGCCACACGCCCGCCGCGTCGTGCTGCGCACCCGGCACCTGCGTTCCCTGCGCTACAAGGGCGGCCTCCCTTCGGACACCATCCTCGACATCCCCAACTATGTCGAGGTCACGGCGCTGACAATCGATATCTGCGAGGACATCACCAGCAAAGCACCAATGGAGGTTGCTCCATTCTTGGAGCTCATCAGCCAGTGCAAGAAGCTGACGTACCTTCACCTCGCGTTGCGCCCCTCGATGGCATACTACAGCAGCGAGCTCGCGACCACCTACCCGAGCTCCGGCACCTGGCCCTCGAGGGCTTCTTGGCCGCCGATCACATCGTCCGGTCCGTGGCCGTCCTGGTAGCCAACACCCTACACCTGGAAGCGCTGTCGTTGTTTCCTCTGGGTGCCGAGACATCGAAGAGAAAGACTTACTACCCCGAAGATGACTACGAAGACTCAGATTCAGACCCCGAGCCGGAGATCTGCGACAACGACGATGACATCTATGATGATGACTTGATGTTCAGCAGCATGTGGGGATGGGGCATCCCTTGCTCCCACCATAGCCTCAAAAGGATCAACATCACAAACTACTATGGGAATGGCTTCGACAGTATACTTACAAATTTCCTCTTGTCCAATGGTGCAGCGCTGGAGGAATTCTCAGTGGCCTTAGCGGCTCCACTGTCGCCACGCAGGGAGCAAGTTGCAATGATATTCAGATGCTGGCGACATAATCCCAGGACAATATTAACTTCTACCTAGACAAAGGATAGAAATATATCCGACTTGCTCGGATATTTCTCCGATTTCGTTACACTTTGTTTTGATTTTGAGCATAATGTGGGCAACGAAGTAGCTAGACAATATGGCCTCAATGTATATGACACAGAAAGCTAGAGGTTCAACTGCCTTCCCACATCGTTGCAACATTTTCTCCCTTGGTGTGACAGAAGTGGTAGTACTAAAACTGTTGCAATATTTCAAACACATGAATGAAACAAAAGAATTAAATAGGAAAATAGATCCCCACTTTTTTTTAGAAAAGGGGGTATTCCCCGGCCTCTACATCAAAATGATGCATGCGGCCATCTTATTAATAAGCAAAGTCAAACACAAAAGGTCTCCAAGTATGCGGAACGAATAGATCCCCACTTGTTTGCAACAAGTCACTGGAAAGAGATGATTTTAGAGGTGTCCCTGATCTTTCACCGCACAAACAAAGCAAGAGGCAGCAGAGCGGAGTAGAAAACTAGAGTATTTGGTCTAGTAGAGAAAAATAGGTAACGGAGAACAACGGGGTATTCTTCGACCCTTGTAAAACAAATACAAGAAACAAGGCCTGGAGACTTTCCTGACGACAGCAACGGAGTTCAGATCCTGTCAATTTAATAATTGCGGTACCACAATAACTTGCAACTTGATGACAGCAAAATATATACGAGTTCCTTATTTTTTTCACAGGGACATAGGAGTATCTATTACTAAGCAGAGTTGGAAAAACGAAATGGCTTAATTGCTAGGCCTATTAGGCAGACACTGTTATTATTTACACCTCAATAAGCTCCCCGAGCTGCAACAAACAAACCTTGGGACTGCCAGTTATTGATTAATAAGATAGCATATAGGATACAGGAGCAAACCTTCATATACATCTGTTGAGCAATGCAATGATCGGTTTACAGAGATTTGGCTGTTGCAATGAGATTCTCCACCGTCAGACCAAGCTCCTTGTATATTCTTCCAGCAGGAGCACTTGAACCGAAACGGTCAATGCCGATTGATTTGCCCTTCTGTCCGATATACTTCTCCCATCCCAGTGTGACGCCAGCTTCGATGCTAATCCTGAAAGTGACCTCGCTTGGTAGTACACTCTCCTTGTATTCCTCAGACTGCTCCTCAAACAATTCCCAGCAAACAAGTGAGACAACCCGTACAGATTTCCCCTCCTTCCTCAGCTGATCTGCGGCTTTTTCCGCGATCTCGAGCTCAGAGCCTGTGCTGATGAGGATGAGGTCAGGTTTGTTGCCCGAGGAATTGTCAGAAATGGCATATCCTCCCTTAGCAACGCCTTCAACCGATGTACCTTCCAGCTGTGGGAGCTTCTGCCGAGAGAGTGCAAGAATAGAGGGCCTCTTCCTGTTGATAACCGCGATCCTATAAGCAGCAGAAGTCTCACTTCCATCAGCTGGGCGGAGCACTAATATGCCCGGCATTGCTCGGAGGCTGAATAACTGCTCAACTGGTTGATGTGTTGGCCCATCTTCTCCAAGCCCAATGTAATCATGAGTCATCACAAAGATAACTCCTGATTCAGACAAGGCCGAAAGGCGTATAGGAGCTCTCATGTAGTCAGTGAACACGAAGAACGTCGAACAGTAAGGTATCAGGCCAGGGCTGTGTACAGCAATGCCATTGCAAATGGCACCCATCGCGTGCTCTCTAACACCAAAGCGGATGTTTCGCTCTTCAGGGGTGTCCTTCTGGAAATCAGCAAACATCTTTAGCAGTGTCATGTTCGATGATGCAAGATCAGCACTGCCTCCAAGAAATCCAGGTATTACTTTAGCAAGAGCATTCAAGCACTGTTGAGATAAGTTCCTCGTGGCATCAGCTGGACTTTCAGGGGTATATTTCTGCAGAACAAACAAGGGAACAAAGTGAGACTTATAAATCATTCTGGCACTTGATGAATATTACATAGACATGACATTTAAGGTTTAGAGGAGAACTCACCGGAAGAGCATCTTCCCACCCAGCCGGAAGCTTCCCTGATATTATGCTATTTAGCTCGACAGCCTCACTACCAGAAAAACAGGGTTTGCCGACGGCCAAATATATGCCGACGGCTGCCGTCGGCATCTAGAGACCTATGCCGACGGCCAAGGGCAGGCCGTAGGCGTACAAAGGCCGTCGGCATACATCCATCTATGCCGACGGCCCCGTCGGCATAGATGAGGCCGTCGGGATCGCACGAGCTACGCCTACGGGTGCCGTCGGCATAGGACAGGCCGTCGGCATAGACCTGGCCCACCTGCCCGGTCAGCGCAGACCACGTGACAGCGTTGACCCTACGCCGACGGGCCGTAACGGCGCCCGTCGGCATATCTGTGGCAGAGGTATGCCGACGGTCCGGCCGTCGGCATAGGCCCCTCTGCCACGTCCACGATCCGTGCGCCAAGCCACGTCATCGATCCGTGAGACGAAGGCTGATATGCCGACGGCCAGGCCGTCGGCATACATTTATTTTAATTATTTTTTTAATTCCATTTCTGTTATCTGTGGCAGAGGTATGCCGACGGCACGGCCGTCGGCATAGGCTCACTCGCCACGTCATCGATCCCTGCGCCACGCCACGGCATCGATCCGCGGCACAACCTGCGTGGGGTGTAATGGTATGCCGACGGCTAGGTGTACTTTACTTTATTTTTATTTTTAGTTTGCTTTGTTGTTTTTACTTTGCTTTGTTGTTTTTACTTTATTTTAGTTTTTGTTTTGCATAAGATAATTATGCCTTATCTAAAAAAATTCCCGATGTATATCGATTG
>LR738710.1:19923466-19967220 GCA_902687465.1 Secale cereale | reverse complement strand
TTATGCCATTATGCTTCCATTATGCCATTATGCTTTTCATTATGCCATTATGCTTTTATTATGCTTTTATTATGCTTTATGCTTTATGCTTCCATAACACCAATTTGGACACACCTATATGCCATTATGCTTTTATTATGTAGGTGTGTCCAAATTGGTGTTATGGAAAAGACGAGTCCTGGGCGGCATTGGTTGATCTTTGGTGTGATGAGGCTGGAGCCTGGGCGGCTATGAGAACCAAAAATAAGGCTAACCGAGGGACGGAGGGAGTACATGCTCAGGGAAACCGAAACCACTATCTCCACAAGGCAGTTAATGTATGACTAACCCCATTAAACATTCTTCTTCTATTTACCATCAGTTTCTTATGTATGACTAACCTCTGTTTGGTGGTGCAGGAGGAGAAACTGAAGCGGCCGCTGTCAGACATGCAGGCGTGGGAGATCGCCCATACGCGGAAGGACCCCAAGCCTGGCGATAACAAGTACGACGGCAAGAAGACCGCGGGGAACATCCAAGCCTACTCTGAAGCCTATTTAAAGTTGCATCCTGACACACCTGACCCCATTGCGGCGCCTTTGGACGAAAGGGCGGTGGTGAGCATGGGGTCCAAGGAGCACGGTCGGGAGGCGGTTCTCGATGCTGTGATCACTCCTAGTATCTCCTACACACTGCTTCGTCGGATCGACCCGAGCCTGAGCCAGCGCACGAGCCAGCCAGTGACCAGTGCACAGTCCCTCTTCCAGGAGTAACAATCTGTAAGTATTTTCCCTCTTATCTTCATTGCTCATTTTATTTTCCGCATTTATTATTTTTATGAGTTCCATCATGGCATACCGTAGGCCTACCTGGAGTACACACGCCAGGAGACCATGGCGTGGCATAAGAGGCTTTATGAACACCAAGTGCAGAGGGATCTCCAGATGCAGCAGGCTTTTCAGGAAATGGCGGCCGGCAGGTGTCCTCAGTTGCAGCCAGCACAATGCCCTCCAGCGCAACCAGTGCTGCTGACCTTTGAGGAGTTTGTGGCACAGACCGCTGGCCCCTCGCCGGTTAGTTCATCCCCAATCTATTCATCCAAAGCATGTCATGCCTTTCAACATAGTCATATATCCCGTTAATATGTCTTTTCAACATCCAGGGAACAGGTGGATCTACCGTTGGCGGTGGTCTTCGCAGCATTCCGGAGACACGGAGCCCGACCACTCCGATCCACGGAGGCGGAGGCGGAGGTGGAGGTGGAGGCTTCGGCGGTCTTGGTGGTGGCTCTGCTGCTAGCAGTGACGACTTGGGCTTCGGCGGTCTTGGCGGTGACGACCTCCGTGGTGCTCGATGATAGTCCTAGATGACTTGCGTGCTTATCTATATGCTTATGTGATCACTATCGGCAGTGTTGGTTGTGTTGATGATCTTTTAGAGATTTGTGTGTGATGATGATCTTTTAGAGATTTGTGTGTGATAATGCTTAATTATGCATATATTGTTGTGATGGTGCCGGATGATATGTGCTGTTGTTTATATGTTTATCCTGTTATATATGTCTATTCTATCATATATATGTGCTGTTGTTTGAATTGAATTCATTTGAAACAAAACAGAAAAAAAAAGCAGAAGAAAACTATGCCGACGGCAAGGCCGTCGGCATAGGGATGCTGTGAGCTCCCAGTAGCTGACACGTGGCAGCTATGCCGACGGCCTGACCGTCGGCACACAATTTGTACTAAGCCGACGGCCGGGCCGTCGGCATACCTGCCACGCGTCAGCTACTGGGAGCTGCGTATGAATGAGTAAGCCGACGACGTCGCCGTCGGCTTATAATTCAATATATGCCGACGGCCGGGCCGTCGGCATATGCCTGGTCCACGACCAACGGCAGGCAGCCACGTGGCATGCCTATGCCGACGACGACCGTTGGCATAGCCCTGGTTCGCGAGCAACACCGGGCGGCCACGTGGCAGACTATGCCGACGGCTTGCCGTCGGCATAGCCCTGGTCCACGAGCAACGCCAGGCCGCCACGTGGCAGCCCTATGCCGACGGCAAGCCGTCGGCATAGCCATATGCCACGTGGCGGCCCGTCGCTGGGCGAACTTGACGGCTGTGGGCGCCGTTAGGCACGGACTTTGCCGACGGCCGTTGCCGTCGGCATTGATGTACGGCCGCCGTCGGCATAGCATATATGCCGACGGCTTTTCTATGCCGACGGCCAACCAGGCTATGCCGACGTATATGTTGCCGACGGCCCTATGCCGACGAGGGCCGTCGGCATAGGTCTGTCCCGACGGGAATCAGGGCTATGCCGATGGCCCTGGCCGTCGGCATAGGGGGCGATTCTGGTAGTGCCTCCTGGTGGTATTTCTTTTCATATTCTGCAAACCTTGCATTCCATTCAGCTTCAAGAGAAGCACCCTCGTCAAGATGCTGAGCCCAATGCCTGCAAGGGATGAATATTTAATCAAACTTCAGTGCAGACCAAACAAAGGTTCAGAACTGAGACTCTGCATCGGCATTCGCCAACAGTAGTATGCTATCTTGTCAAGACTGTTTCCTCGAAACAGACACCACTATGCCATAAAACGGGTATGTACTCCCTCCGTCCGGAAATACTTCTTGGAGAAATGGATGTACTTAGATCCATTTCTCCGACAAGTATTTCAGGGCGGAGGGAGTACCATTTTTTATGCATGTACAATGGAAATAAAAAAACCATGTTCATGACTGTATGAAGCATACAACATCCAGAAGAACTGCATAAGGAACAACTCCATGTTTGAATTTCTCGATAACAGAACAATTTGTTTGCGAGTAATGTAAAGCTCTGCAGCTTGAGTTCTACAAGAATTACACTGTACTTTTTCACCTCATCAGGCACATGGAAAGGCTCATGAGCCCAGGAAAGATTTTTTTTGGTTGCCTCTACTTCTTTGGAACCTAAAGCGCTCCCATGCACACTGTGTGTGCTCGCCTTGTTTGGCGATCCATAACCAATTGTAGTAGTCACCTACATATACAAAACCAGTTCCAGTTGTCACTTGTCTGATAAAACTGTATTAAACTGACAAACAAAAGAAATATTACTGCCAGTCTGATGATCACCTTGATAAGAGTTGGCTTATCTTTGAC
Source organism: Secale cereale (assembly GCA_902687465.1). NCBI lineage: Eukaryota > Viridiplantae > Streptophyta > Magnoliopsida > Poales > Poaceae > Secale > Secale cereale. Next base: position 19,964,098 of record LR738710.1, on the reverse strand, counting down.
TTCCTTTGCTTCTTTTATTGCTGCACGGATGTCATCATAGCCACGGTTGCCATTCTCCACCCAGATAGTATGCCATCCTAGGGCCTCATATCGGGCAATAACATCTTCAGTGAAAGCAATACCCGTACTTCCATCGATTGATATATGATTGTCATCATAGAAGGCAATCAGTTTTCCGAGACCCCAGTGGCCAGCAAGGGAGGCGGCCTCATTTGCAATACCTTCCATTTGACAACCATCCCCAAGTATAACATACCTATGATACCATGAAGAGACACAATTGTATTACCCCTGTCCCTATGCACATTAATTAGGTTAGTAATCACATCTTGTCTAGCAAGTAAATATTAACTTACGTGTAATGGTCCACGACAGTTAAATCGGGCTTGTTGAAACGAGCAGCCAAGTGTTTCTCAGCAAGTGCTAGTCCAACTGCGTTTGCAAAGCCCTGCCCCAGAGGACCTACATAAACATCAGAACAGTTCAGGCAAACATAGTTTTTTTTGTAGTAGAAGCTTTAAAATGTTCAAGAGGCAAACCGGTGGTGACTTCAACACCATCTGTCTCAAAATTTTCTGGATGGCCAGGAGTTCTGCTTCCCCACTGCCGGAAATGTAATGCCCAGGATGGAGTTATACCTCCTACGTGTCGAGGCACGACTTAAAGGCATAAGTCCATCCTAGAATGATCTCAAGTTTGGTATCTTTGCACGACTCATGTAAAAGAGGGATTAAAAAGCAAAAGAAGATAGTTGGCTTACACTCGCCACTTCACACAATACAATACATAAGCAATACATCATTCAAAACATCACAACCCGACTACGGGCGAAGATCCAAAGAAAGATACCAAAACAACATAAAGCCACAGGTCAGGATCGAATCCTAGTAGAAACCACTACTGAACATCGAAACGCCACAAGCAAACGGCCACACTCTTCATCGAACTCCCGGTGAAGAGCTGATCCAACTCCTGCATCAAACTCGGCTGAACCTGCATCTGGTGTGGTGAAGTAACTGTGAGCCACAGAGGACTCAGCAATCCCGTTCCCGGGTAACAAGACTATTTAAGCCTTGGGTGAGGATAAGGCTGAAGAAAAGAATAAGAGGTGAAGGAACAAACAAGAGTCTGCAGCAGCAACTAGCACTAACTTACGCAAAAGAGAGCGAGAAGAGAAGAGCATCGGTCGAAAGATGATCACGAAGTGATCCTAACTAAAGCCGGTCAAACATAACCCCACCGTGTTCAACTCCCGAATCCCTATTGGGAAATTGACAGTCACGGTACACACGCTGGTAGTGTATTGAAACATTGTGTCAAGTTATCTACAACCGGAATTAACAAGCTCCCATCTGCCACATAACCGCGGGCACGGCTTTCGAAAGTTCAAACCCTGCAGGGGTGTTCCAACTTGGCCCATCACAAGCCCACGATCCGCGAAGTCGCAACTCCATAGGTGGGAAGACCCGAGTATTCTCGGAATCCCGTGCTCAAGTTAAACCGAACTAAGGTAAGGCTAATCCAGCAAATCCTCCCGGCGTGTCGACACCCTGATAGTAGCCGCGCGTATCTAAGTCTCAGGACACGACCGGATGAGTCATCCTACAGGTTTTTACCAAACCTCAAGTTTCCTTGAGGTGGCCCCGCAGTCTGCTCGTTTCGGACCAACACTCATGAGGAGCACTGGCCCGGGGGGTGGAATTAAAATAAAAGAGGGTTTGCAAGGCCCTTATGCAAGTTTTATTAGTTTGTTATTAGGCAAATAGTACCAATGTTGGGACTTGCTGGAAAAGACTTAGCACTTAGCGGTTTATCAAGGGGGTCCCATACACCCCAACCGTGTTAGGAACGCGAAATCAAGGAACATAACACCGGTTTATACGGTTCCTAACGGCATGAGTGGAACAAATCACCAAGCAAAAGGCTTAGCCTTCCACCCTTGCCAGTATATAGATGATTTCATTTTTAAGCATTTATATAGTGTGATATAACCCAACCAAACTTCAACATGAAGCGAGCATCTTCAATCTTCACCTGCAACTAACAATGCTATAAGAGGGGCTGAGCGAAGCGTACTTAGCCAAGCAACGGTTTGCATAGGTTGGTTGGTTAAACATGGCAATTGGTTACAAGTAGGAGGCTGACAAGAAGACATGGGCATCGAGGCAAAACTATAGATCGAGACTTCTAGCAAGAGGCAAAGATAGTAAAGGTATCCGGGTTCGGTCATCTTGCCTGGGATTCCACAAGGGAGAAGAACGGATCCAAGAAGAAGACGAAGAAGAAGCCTCACAACTCCGGAACGAAACCGAAGCTAACAAGAGAAGCAAACCGGAAAGAAACAAACAACACGGTGAACACACACATCATAAACATGGCATACGATGCACATCCAAGTATGATGCATGTCCGGTTTAAATATGCAAGACATGGCAAAGTGCACAAACAAATACTACAAGTTAAGTGGAGATCAATATGCAACGAGTTGCATATTAACGAAACACCACATATTAATTATTTAGTTGACTCTCATTATTAACAAGACAAGTTTAATTGTTTTTAGCATGGCAAGAGGTGAAGCATAATAAAACTACACTAACTAGGCAATTTAAATGAGGCCGGAGAATAACAACAACACATCCGGAAAATCCCCATGAGCATGTTTAATAATTATAAGCAACAACAATTAACACATATTAATGTTGTTAACATGATGCGGATGACATGATCAAGTTTATGCAATTTTATTAAAAGGGTTAACATAAAAGAGATATGAAGCATTGTCACCGTGGTGGAATGAAAGGGTGCCACGGCAACGATCCGAAATGAGGCAATGGCATCATATCAGTACCGGTAACTCGGTGAGGGACCGGTGCAAAACAAAAGGTGGAGTGAACGAGTTGAACAAGATGATGGGGTGATCCCGTTGCCGGGTTCCCACGAGTCGGTGGCGAGGCAACCGAGGAACATGACAAAAGATGGAACGGACACGAAGCACACACGGGAGACATTTCATACAACACAAGCAAGCATGCATCACAAGGGTCATCGACGGGGTTATACCTTCGGAACCATCGTTCTCGGAGGGGTTCGAGGTCGTAGTGGAAGTAGCCGTAGTAGTGGAAGTAGTGGTACACGGCCGAAGAGGAAGAAGTCGTTCACGTGGCGGTAGTTGTACTCGGGCGACGGTAGAGGAAGTAGTGGTACTCGGCGACGGTAGTTGTACTCGGGGCGACGGTAGACGTTCGGGCCGTAGATGTACTCGGTCGTCGCGGTACTTGTTACTTCGCGGTCGTAGGGGTACTTGACACGCCACCGTGTAGTCGTACTCGAGGCTCGTAGCGGTCAAGTCACGTGTCGTGGAACTTGTTGCGTCGGGTCTTGGCGACGGTAGACGTTCGGGCCCAAAAGTAGTAATACTTGCAGCTCCATGATTATCTGAGATTAACATTACAGCAACAATACTACAAAAACCAAGGGAAAACTGCGGTCTCGGCAACGAAGTAGAGGCCGGGCAGCAGCACGGGGCGAACAAAACACAGTAGCAGCAGCGGTCTTAGCGGCGCCGGGAAAAACAAAGGCAGAAAAACGGCACGGCGAGCGACGGTACGAAGTGGCTGCAGCTCCTGGAGACGGGCGCCGGTTGTGCTCGAGGAGGGGCCGCACGGGGTCCCTTGGCTGGATGGCGCGGAGAGGCCGGAGAGGAGGGACGCCAGGGCGCTCGGAGGTGGGCCAGCTCGCGGGGCGACGGAGATCCCGCAAGGCGACGAGGAGGCCGGCGTTGGGAGGAGTGAGGGCTCTCGGGGAGCTGCTCTGCTGCGTCCTCGGCGAGGAGGCCAGGCCGCGCGGCAGGAGGAGCAAGAGGCCAGGGCGGTCGCGGCCTTGGCGCGTCGGGCTGGAGGCGAAGGGCGCCGGAGGTCGCGGCTGGAGGACCTCGCGTGCTGGGCTCGGGGCGGCACATCGAGGCGCAGAGGAGAGGTGAGGCCGCGGCCTGGGGATTGGGCAGAGGCGCGAACGAGGGGGGTCGGGCGACGAGAGAGAGAAGTGGGATCGAGGCAAAGCGAAAGAAAGGAGCGACGGCGGCTGAGGAAACGGGGAGAGGGCAGCGTCGATCTAGGGTTTGGTGGGGAGCTGCGGTCGGGCTAGATGGGCCTAAGGCCGGCGGGTTGAGGAGGGGCCCAAGAGGCTGGCGGCTGGGCCTGAAGGGAGGCCTGGGCTGGATGCTGGCTGCTCCTTTTTCCATTTAAAGAAAAAGAACAAAGAAATAGAAAAGCCCAGAGAGTTTGGAGATGATTTAGACTGAGATAAAAATATCCCTACAACCCTGGAATTGTGGGCTATTTTAATAAAGTGCTTTGGAAATTTTTAGAGACTACAAATTTATGCGAGTTCGGAAATAACTCGAACTTGCATAAATCCTTAGGCCAACCAAGCACTTCCAAAAGACATGGAAAAAAAAGGAGGAGGAGGTCTAGGCAAGGGATTGAGAAGAAAAGGGCATGGGGAAAAAATGCAAGTGTGTTACGGTGATTCCGAAGCCATGGAATATTTATTAATATAGCTCCATAAATATTAAGAGGCTTTTATATGTTATAAAGAGAAGTCACCTTCCCTCGATTTAAATGGACCGAAGGTCCACACGGTTTATTTAGGTTGAGAAGCAAAAATAAAATATGACATGATGGCATGATGACATGATGCAATGCAAAAAAAAATAACACAAGCACAAAGAACACACGGGCAACCCGGAACATCTGGAATCTTCTGGAATCTTCTGGGACATCGGTCTCGGGCGTCACAACTCTCCCACACTAACAGAGGATCTCGACCCGAGATCCTAGAGATATCACCGGGTAAAAACGGAAGAGGAAGAGGTAAAACAAAGTTGCTTCTTTGACAAACGAGTGAAAACCAAAGAACCTTGAGAGGTTGAACAAAGTGAAATAAGAATGCAACGGAGATGAACGAAGTTAAGAGCACTCCGGTAAAAAGGAGGAACAAGGAGCATTATGAGAACCTTGAAGGTTGAAAGACAAGAAACAAGAGCTCACGGCCAAAAGAATATGAAACTGCAACGGTATAGCCAAGGAATAAGAATGACAGAATTTGGACAGCACTCCGTTTGAAAATGGAAGGAATTAACAAGAACTAGCCAAGTTGGGAAGATACTTGAAGAAAACAAGAACATATAGCCACCGGAACATTAAAAGAATGGCACAAGGGGTAAGAAAGACTTCATATAGCACTCCGGTTAAAAGATAGGCAAAACTTGATAAATGACGGAACTTGAATGAAGAATACAACACTCCGGTTAAATGATAAGCAAGGGAAAAGAACATGATTCTCGATAAAAACGAGATGATGGTTTGAAGAGAGCAACATCACAAAACCTCCGGAACGAAAGAATAGCATATAACTCAATGAAGAATGAATGGAGAAGAAAATGACAACTTCTCCCAAAATGAATTTGAAAGAGCATCCTTACGAAGAAGGGTTGAATAGAGTTGTTGGAAAATCAACAACGAAAAGAATAAGCTCGTTGTGGCTTATGGAAAACATCTCAAAATTTTGAGGTGACAACCGGCCACTGACGAAAACAATTGATTGGATTGAGATCAACAAGGATATGAAAAACTTATTTCACCGGAATTGATAAATGAAGAACTAGGATCATTTATAAGCACCATAATAACAACAATTCTCAAGGAAAGCTTTTAGGTGAAATACAACCCAAGATAACTCCAACGAATAAATTGAAGGGCTGAAAAGATCTCCTGAACAAGGAAAATGATGGTTTTAAATATCTCATTCTTGAAAACTCGTGAATCATGAAACATGAAGGAATTGTCAAGAATGACATAACACCATCTGAAAAGATAAGGTAGAACGAATTGCAATTGGAAGCATGATACAGGGTGGAACCCTAATCAGCAGATCTTTCACGAAATGGAGTGGATCCCACGATGAACACGAAGAACACGAGAGGGAACACGAGGGGAAACACGAGAGAATCACTCAAACCAACAAGAACAAGTCACACATATGCTAGATCCTCGAAACACAAAGAGATACAAGATCCAAGATCAACAAGGGACGATACAAAGGGTAACCGGTTCTTCTCCGTGAGGAGGTCTTGATATCCCTGGGGATCTTCTCCGATGAAGGAGGTCCTGAATCCGTAGTGGATCTTCTCCGTAGAGGGGCCGCAGTCACTCACAAGGAGATGAACCACTAGATGAGCAAAGCTCTAGGTATCAAATGAGCTATCACTAAGCTAACCCTCAAATGGAGGAGGGGGAGGAGTATATATAGTTTAGGTCCACGAAGGGGTAAGTGGGAGAGGGATACATGGGCCTCAGGCCCGTCTCTGCGCGCAGGCAGGCGCCGGATGTCCGGGCCGGGGGCCGGATGTCCGGCGGCTCGCGAGGAGCCGGATGTCCGGGCCTCTGGCCGGATGTCCGGGCTGAGCGTGGCCGGCTTCGGTTGCCTTCTGTGATGAGGGGCCGGATTTCCGGCGAAGGGGCCGGATGTCCGGGGCTTCGAGTGGAGCCGGATGTCCGGGCTTGCGCTGCTAGCTTCTGTGAAGGGGCGCCGGATGTCCGGGCTTGGGGGCCGGATGTCCGGGGCCTGAAGATGCTGGTCCTTCTTCCTTCTCTTCCACGCGCACTTGGCCTTGGTCCTTGGGTTCTCCATGGTCCCCTTGGGTGTTCCTGAACATGCATAGCACATATATTTGAGGTAGTAGGCATGCCTCACATGTAGAAAGTGGAGGTTCAGAGAGGAGCGAGTGAACCTTGTGTCCAATTGTGTGTAGTTGAGGCCTCGTCGAGTGAACATGGGGATGATCATGGGATACTCCGTATCATTAGGGTTCCACCCTGTATCATATGGTATCATGAGCCACGGTTTCTCACGAATTTGGAGCCTCCCCACCGTTTTCTAGCCTTGTTTTGTTGTGTTCATCCCCAATTTCGAAAATTCCCGACCAAAAATAGCCCCAAAATTTTTTGTGATCTGTTGGTTTGATGAAGTTTTGTTGATTTTGATCCGTGGATTTGCTTGGTTTCAAGTGGATCTAGCATTTCCCCAAGTTTCCCCATCTTTCCTCCACAAAATCCCTCAAATTTTGAGCCCCAAATCATCAATTTCCGCCCCAAATTCGAAAAGTTCGTCCCGATTCAGATCTGGAATCTTCGGGCCGGACATCCGGGCCACTGGCCGGACATCCGGGCCATCGGGCCGGACATCCGGCTCCTGGAGGGCAAAATCGCGCAGGTTTCTGGACATCAGGCCCCGGAAATCCGGGCTCCACCCCGGATGTCCGACCCCTGGGATTTCAGACTTTTCCGTTTCACCGTTTTGTCCATAACTAATTCATCCGAACTCCGATTTCGACGTTCTTGAGCTCGTTTTGAAGCTCTTGACTTCCCCCATAACACAAAAATACTACCATCATCATTTGACTCCATCATATTTTATGGATTTTGGCATCTTTGCCTAGGGCTTCCGCCATATCATCCGCATAACCACCACCGACTTCCGCAACCTAACCATTTTGTCCCCCATAGCATTTGTGGTTGCTTGAGTAGTGATTTGAGTCTCCTAAGGTGTTTAGGCTACTTAGGGACCATTGCTTCTTCATCAACCACCACCACCACTTCCGCATACCCATTGCCCATTATACATAGCCAACCCAACTTAACCCAATTTTGTTCGAGCTTGTTTGAGTTGTGGCTTGTGTCTCCTAAGGTGTTTCGGCTACTTAGGGACCGTGACTTCAACTCCGACATCGTGTATAGCCCATCATTCCACTTCCGCAACCACCACGGCATTGCCGCTACCACCATTTGATATTTGTCCTTGAGATTTTGAGTTGTGGTTTTTCCGTTTCCTAAGGTGTTTCGGCTAATTAGGAACGGGTCTACATCAAGAGCACCACCTCTCATCATCGACACGGACGGTAACTTCGATGACATCATTGTATATTCCCTTGCAATTGCATTGTTAACCCCTAGCCCATTTTTGCGTCACTTACCCATCGAGACTTGCCATTCGAGTATTGCCGGCAACGTGACTTGTGCACATTAGTGATCATACTTCCCATATCATACATACCATATCACCGTGGTGAATCTCTTGTGACACAAGGTTGTCATCGCATATACTCAATTGCTATCTTGGTTCGTGAAGTTTTGCATGAGAAAAGAGCTCAAAAGAGAAAGAGCCAAACAAGCTTTTAAGCACAAAGAAAAAGATGAGCAAAGAGCTTTTAAGCAAGAACCATAGCATCATTCTACATTAAGATTGTCATACTCGATCATTTTGGATCATACCACCGGAATACCATACATATAGCATACTTGGGATAGAAGTCGTTGCATACATTTGCATCTTATAGGTTGTGCACAAGTGTCGTATCCGCCTATAGAGCAATCGTGCTAGCGTCTCTCTTGAGTTGTGCAACACGAGCGTTTTCCGTGGATTCCACATTTTGGCTCATTCCTTGGTTGCACGACCCCATCTATCTATCCGTGTGTGTGTTTCCGTGTGCCACCCATATTGCTATTGGTCTTCTTGTTTCACTTGCGAATTTGTGAATCTTTTTCAACATTATTGAGTCTTGCTAACATTTTGCATCAAATTTTTGTGCCACTATCCTCACCGAGCTCCACCATAAGCTTTACTTGTGTAGGTGTGAGAAACCGACGAGAATTGGTACCAATTGTGCTATTTCCTTGTTCCACATTTGAGTGATCATTGATCCATCTTCAACATCGGTCAAGGTACATTTGGTCTAGTTCTTCTCTTTCTCCCACTCATACTTGCTAGCGTCTTGTGATGGATAGGCAAGGCATTTCATCTCCGGTCTTCGACATCGACGGCGCGAACAAGGACATCCACGCGAAAACCATCGGACTACAACGAGAAATGCAAGAGTGCTTGGGCAACATCGCCATCGAACAACGACACTTCCAGACAAGGACAATGGCTTCCTTCGACGACATGTGCGACTCCTTCAACAAACAAATGGCGGAGCTCCGACACTTGGTGGTCGATTACAAGTCTTCTTCCCCTTCGTCATCCTCTCGGCGGCGACGTTCAAGTCACAAGTCTTCTGGTATAGGGTGGAACCCTAATCAGCGGACCTTTCACGATTTGGAGGATGGCACACGATGAACACGGGGAGAACACGGGGAAAGATCGGGAAAACACGAGAGAGAACACTCAAATCAACACGGAAGCAATCACACAAATGCTAGATCCGCGATACAAGGTCGAGATACATGATCCACAGTCAACAACGGTGATACAGATAGTCTTCTCCGTGAGGAGGTCTTGGAATCCCGTGGGATCTTCCCGTTAGGGGTCTTGAATCCAGAGGTGGATCTTCTCCGTAGAGGCGCACCGGTCTCGTGGGAGAAATCCACACAAGTATCAAATGAGCTAAAACCACAGCTAACCCTAAACGGGATGAGGAGAGGAGTATATATAGTCTACGGGGCGAATGGGTACATGGGCCTCGGCCCGGGGGATGCGCGCAGGCAATTCAGGGGCCGGACGTCCGGGCGGCGGGCCGGATGTCCGGGACTTCACAGGACGCCGGATGTCCGGGGCGGGGGCCCGGATGTCCGGGCTGGGCAGTCGAGCCTCGGGCGCTCTCTGGACAGAGGCGCCGGATTTCCGGACCCGGGGCCGGATGTCCGGGCCGTGCTTGGCCGGATGTCCGGGCCCTGGCCGGATGTCCGGGCCCTGTAGCTTCTGCTGCACGCGGCCTTCTGTAGCTGAACGCCCAGGGGCCGGATGTCCGGGCCAGGGGGCCGGATGTCCGGGGCCTGGAGCTCTCTTCTGCTCTTCTCGATGCATTGGCTCGTCCACGACCTTGGGGACTTGTCCATCTTCAAGCTCTTCTCCGAAGTGGTCTCCTTCACACCTGAGTACACAAAGCACACTCGCTTGAGGTAGCAACCATGTCTCGCAAGATTCATAAGGAAGTAGAGCTAGGAGTGACGTCACCTCGGTCTCGAAAGCTCTCGTATGAGCACGTGTCATCGGTCCTTGAGGCACTTGAGGGGGTGAAGGAGGGTCCATGGGGATGGCCCTAGGATACACCGTATCAAGATAGAGTCCAAGTCTCTCACGTTCTGCATCCAGATTCGGACTGCACAGACATACCTGACTCAAAACGGCAAGAACTCCTTCATACGGACTCCGAATTGGGCGATTCTTTTTTTGTTGGAAACTAGATTTCATACACTTTCCAACCCAATTGGAATCACCTTCAAATTCGTCCGGAGCATTGAGATCCCGACGAAACAATCTGACGCTGCAGCAGAATCCGAGTCAAACTACAAGTCCAAAGGTGTTACATCACCTCCACTTGGGCCCATGAGCCTTGTACGACCTAGGGTTAGTTTTAGGCTGCCTTGGGACGTCCTTCCACCTCCTTGGCCGCCACCCCTTGCTCCTATATAAGTAGATCCATCTAGTAGCTTTTTCTTTGGGATTTGTTTAGTCAAAAGTTAGCCATTGCAACTTCGTGTACTTCGTTTGTGTCCAACGACCAGATCAAGACCGCTTACGGATCCCCACCTCTATCAATACATCATTTATACTTGCAATATTCAGATTGCTTTATCATATTCTTGCTTGTTCTTCGATTGCATGCAGGAATAGACCTTCGTGGTCAGGCTGATTGTGCTTCTGGCATAGTCAGTAACCCCAGGAGATTGGTTTAGCGATTGCTAAGGCGCAACGTCGTGCACGTTTGTAGTCGGATCGTCAAAGTCATCTCCACCAAATCGATATTTATCTTCTCATCGAAAGATCGGGACACCTTTGCCTCTATCATCTTCTTCCACCATGGCCATCGCTTTGTCCATTGGAGGGACGGACTCATCGAGGGTAGGCATGTCCTCTTGTAGGAGATCTAGCACCAAAGAAAACACACTCGGAGTAGAGGTTAAGTCGTTAGAAAGCATAGTGGCCTCACATGCCCTATCAACTACCTCACTCACTAAGTGGTGTGACTCACTCACTCCCTCGTGGATGCGCTCACTCGTATGGTTGGTGGAGTCACTCAAATGGCTCTCAACCTCACATAGGAGAAGTGGCATGCTCTCATATGTGGGGCTAGTGGTGTGCACACTCATCCTCTCAAGGGAAATGCTCTCAAGCTCACATATGGTGGAGTCACTCGTATCACTCATGTGGTGGTGGCTCTCCTCACATGGGAATTGGGGCATCTCGTCATATGTGGATGTCGAAGAGGTGTAGGTGCAATAGTCTCCATGCTCAACTTCCTCATCCGTAATGCCTCCAAAGATGAATGCCGTAGGGTGTGGCAAACCATCACGCTCCTCCGAGGTCAAAGAGAAGGTCTCATGCTTGCTCGCGTAGCTTGACCCGGAGTAGTCCAATATGGGCGCCGTCTTCATGGTGTCGAAGAGGTTCATGCTCGTCGCCTTGGTCGAAGGGGATGGCCCATGCTCGACCGTCTTGTCGCCGTCGCTCGTAGATGATCGCCTTGATGATGAAGACGTCGATGTAGGCGAACTCATGGGAAGTAGGCGAAGATGCCGTACGTCCGAAGGCGAAGATGCCTTGATAGCACTTGGCGAAGATGCCGAAGTGGTGGTTGTAGCCGTAGCTCCGTCTTGGGTGTGCTTGTCTCGCGGTCTTCTCTTATGCTCTTGAAGCGTGGCCTTGGCGTGATGTAGAGCTTCTTCGGACTTGTAGGTATGCGCTTGTCGAGCATCTTCATGATGATGATGTCGTTGTGGTGCTTGAGCTCTTGGTAGATGTCGTCCGTCGTCGTCGTGTACATGATGCTTGGAGGTGACTTGTCCTTCATGACGATGTCGATGGTCGCCATGTCGGTGTGGCCGTGGAAGACTTGCACTTGCATCATGTTTGCGCTCCGAAGACTTGCGACTTGAACGTCGCCGTCGAGATGATGACGAAGGGGAAGAAGACTTGTAATCGACCACCAAGTGTCGGAGCTCCGCCATTTGTTTGTTGAAGGAGTCGCACATGTCGTCGAAGGAAGCCATTGTCCTTGTCTGGAAGTGTCGTTGTTCGATGGCGATGTTGCCCAAGCACTCTTGCATTTCTCGTTGTAGTCCGATAGTTTTCGCGTGGATGTCCTTGTTCGCGCCGTCGATGTCGAAGACCGGAGATGAAATGCCTTGCCTATCCATCACAAGACGCTAGCAAGTATGAGTGGGAGAAAGAGAAGAACTAGACCAAATGTACCTTGACCGATGTTGAAGATGGATCAATGATCACTCAAATGTGGAACACGGAAATAGCACAATTGGTACCAATTCTTGTCGGTTTCTCACACCTACACAAGTAAAGCTTATGGTGGAGCTCGGTGAGGATAGTGGCACAAAAATTTGATGCAAAATGTTAGCAAGACTCAATAAAGTTGAAAAAGATTCACAAATTCGCAAGTGAAACAAGAAGACCAATAGCAATATGGGTGGCACACGGAAACACACACACGGATAGATAGATGGGGTCGTGCAACCAAGGAATGAGCCAAAATGTGGAATCCACGGAAAACGCTCGTGTTGCACAACTCAAGAGAGACGCTAGCACGATTGCTCTATAGGCGGATACGACACTTGTGCACAACCTATAAGATGCAAATGTATGCAACGACTTCTATCCCAAGTATGCTATATGTATGGTATTCCGGTGGTATGATCCAAAATGATCGAGTATGACAATCTTAATGTAGAATGATGCTATGGTTCTTGCTTAAAAGCTCTTTGCTCATCTTTTTCTTTGTGCTTAAAAGCTTGTTTGGCTCTTTCTCTTTTGAGCTCTTTTCTCATGCAAAACTTCACGAACCAAGATAGCAATTGAGTATATGCGATGACAACCTTGTGTCACAAGAGATTCACCACGGTGATATGGTATGTATGATATGGGAAGTATGATCACTAATGTGCACAAGTCACGTTGCCGGCAATACTCGAATGGCAAGTCTCGATGGGTAAGTGACGCAAAAATGGGCTAGGGGTTAACAATGCAATTGCAAGGGAATATACAATGATGTCATCGAAGTTACCGTCCGTGTCGATGATGAGAGGTGGTGCTCTTGATGTAGACCCGTTCCTAATTAGCCAAAACACCTTAGGAAACGGAAAAACCACAACTCAAAATCTCAAGGACAAATATCAAATGGTGGTAGCGGCAATGCCGTGGTGGTTGCGGAAGTGGAATGATGGGCTATACACGATGTCGGAGTTGAAGTCACGGTCCCTAAGTAGCCGAAACACCTTAGGAGACACAAGCCACAACTCAAACAAGCTCGAACAAAATTGGGTTAAGTTGGGTTGGCTATGTATAATGGGCAATGGGTATGCGGAAGTGGTGGTGGTGGTTGATGAAGAAGCAATGGTCCCTAAGTAGCCTAAACACCTTAGGAGACTCAAATAACTACTCAAGCAACCACAAATGCTATGGGGGACAAAAAGGTTAGGTTGCGGAAGTCGGTGGTGGTTATGCAGATGATATGGTGGAAGCCCTAGGCAAAGATGCCAAAATCCACAAAATATGATGGAGTCAAATGATTATGGTGGTATTTTTGTGTTATGGGGGATGTCAAGAGCTTCAAAACGAGCTCAAGAACGTCGAAATCGGAGTTCGGATGAATTAGTTATGGACAAAACGGTGAAACGAAAAAGTCTGAAATTCCCAGGGGTCGGACATCCGGGGCCGGGTCCGGATTTCCGGGGCCTGATGTCCAGAACCGCGCGGGATTTTGCCCTCCAGGAGCCGGATGTCCGGCCGGGTACCCGGATGTCCGGCCCGATGGCCCGGATGTCCGGCCTATGGCCCGGATGTCCGGCCCGACGATTCCAGATCTGAATCGGGACTTCCAAACTCGTTTGTGGGCGGAATTTGATGATTTTGGGGCTCAAAATTTGAGGGATTTTGTGGAGGAAAGATGGGGAAACTTGGGGAAATGCTAGATCCACTTGAAACCAAGCAAATCCATGGATCAAAATCAACAAAACTTCATCAAACCAACAGATCACAAAATTTTTTGGGGCTATTTTTGGTGGGGAATTTTCGAATTTAGGGAAGAACACAACAAAACAAGGCTAGAAAACGGTGGGGAGGCTCCAAATTCGTGAGAAACCGTGGCTCATGATACCATATGATACAGGGTGGAACCCTAATCAGCAGATCTTTCACGAAATGGAGTGGATCCCACGATGAACACGAAGAACACGAGAGGGAACACGAGGGGAAACACGAGAGAATCACTCAAACCAACAAGAACAAGTCACACATATGCTAGATCCTCGAAACACAAAGAGATACAAGATCCAAGATCAACAAGGGACGATACAAAGGGTAACCGGTTCTTCTCCGTGAGGAGGTCTTGATATCCCTGGGGATCTTCTCCGATGAAGGAGGTCCTGAATCCGTAGTGGATCTTCTCCGTAGAGGGGCCGCAGTCACTCACAAGGAGATGAACCACTAGATGATGAGCGAAGCTCTATCTCAAATGAGCTAAACCTAAGCTAACCCTCAAATGGAGGAGGGGGAGGAGTATATATAGTCTAGGTCCACGAAGGGGTAAGTGGGAGAGGGATACATGGGCCTCAGGCCCGTCTCTGCGCGCAGGCAGGCGCCGGATGTCCGGGCCGGGGGCCGGATGTCCGGCGGCTCGCGAGGAGCCGGATGTCCGGGCCTCTGGCCGGATGTCCGGGCTGAGCGTGGCCGGCTTCGGTTGCCTTCTGTGATGAGGGGCCGGATTTCCGGCGAAGGGGCCGGATGTCCGGGGCTTCGAGTGGAGCCGGATGTCCGGGCTTGCGCTGCTAGCTTCTGTGAAGGGGCGCCGGATGTCCGGGCTTGGGGGCCGGATGTCCGGGGCCTGAAGATGCTGGTCCTTCTTCCTTCTCTTCCACGCGCACTTGGCCTTGGTCCTTGGGTTCTCCATGGTCCCCTTGGGTGTTCCTGAACATGCATAGCACATATATTTGAGGTAGTAGGCATGCCTCACATGTAGAAAGTGGAGGTTCAGAGAGGAGCGAGTGAACCTTGTGTCCAATTGTGTGTAGTTGAGGCCTCGTCGAGTGAACATGGGGATGATCATGGGATACTCCGTATCAAAGCATGATGAAGAATGCTTGAGCTCCAACAAGAATCTGATGAAAACTTCGAGGATGAATTAAATGAAGATGAACCACCATGAGAACTCCGGTAATGAAAGCATGAGAAGTGAAAGATGAAAAGAATAAGATTTAAGGCCTGCGATGCATT
The DNA here is from genome assembly GCA_902687465.1 of Secale cereale. Classification (NCBI taxonomy): domain Eukaryota; kingdom Viridiplantae; phylum Streptophyta; class Magnoliopsida; order Poales; family Poaceae; genus Secale; species Secale cereale. The sequence continues at coordinate 19,948,816 of LR738710.1, read as the reverse complement.
AGATGGAACTTGAAATGATAATTGAAATAACTTGGAACTCCGGAAAACAAGATGAAGAATTTAGAACCAAGGATATGATATGATGAACAAGCTCCAGACAAAAGAATTAAATCACCTGAAGGAACAAGAATAAGAATTATGCTATGCATCTCCTTCACCAATTAAATTGATGACAACCAAGGATTTGGCATACTACTTATTCTCGTTGGAAAGGATTAGAGAGATCTCGGACAAGCTTGGGTAAATCTTCAACGAACCACCGGTAGGATTATGAAAAGAACAAATGAATTGAAACGATAACAACGGAAGGGTAAACTTGAAAGAACCACCGTAAGAATATGGAGACGAACGAAGAGACATCAATGAAGAATAGTTGGAGGACGAAGTTGAAAACTGAGAACGAAGAAATCTTCTGAAATGATGGCCTTCGGAGGAACACAAGGAAAAGAATTCATGAAATGCTTCAGATGGTATGAAAATAATTCCACACAATCGAAACAATAATGAGGATGGCATGAAGCTAGAACCACGAATATTGAAGAGAACGGGCCAAGATTTAAGAGAAACACTTGTCCGGTCTTCAAATGTTGAGGATGAAGACGAGAAATGCCATAAGAATTGATGAGCACTCCGGGTTGAAGAATTGGAAGATTGAACCAATGATGAAAAAAAATTTGAAAGTAAACTTGGAGAAGGCAGTGACTGATGGAAATCATTCTTACGTCACACTTTGGAAAGACTTGAGTATAACTCAGGAATAATTAGAAGAGTCAGGTAAGATCCTGGGAAAAACCTGTGGGTTAGGGCCCACTCAAAGAAATCACCGTTGAAAAAGATTGCTTGAGAGATATTGCACCGGTTGAATTAAATGGCTTGAGTAAGAAGACAACCCTCAAAAATTGCTTGAACGGGTTAAGAATGGAATTATGAATCTTCAGCACTCTGGATATGAATAGCAAGAGGAGAATGACTAATTGGTGCACCGGAATAAGAAAGAATTGAAAAGAGGAAAAAAAGGATAAGATCAACACCGAAATCTTGAATTACATCCACCGGAAGAATCTGAGAACGAAAGAATAATGAACTTGAAGCTCTTGAGCATCTTCACGATAATACACCGGATAAGAACATTGGAGGAAAAGAATGAAGAAATATCACATGAATAAAATGGATATTTCATTTAAGAATTTATGGAACCAAGGAGAAGAAGGGTGGGAGGGTGGGGAAAACAAAGACAACTTGGGATGAACAAAATGGACACCGGTTGAAAAAGAATTTAGCATGACCATCTTGATGATCAAGAAGGAACTGCACTCCCATAGAAATATGAGAACACTGGTTAGGAAAGGTATGGAATCAACATTTGACATCGAAGCAACTCGAATACCAGAATCAAAACAAAACAAAGGATAGATATTGAACGAATAAATTCCGTAGGTACATCAACTTGACGAGAAGGCACTCGAAGAACAAAAAGTAAATAAAAAGGAACAAGGAACAGATGGAACAAATACAAGATAGAAGCTTCGTTCGACATTTTTGTGCTGAAAGCTCATGGAACGTGTTACAAAAGGGTTTTGTCATCCCCGGATCAGCATAGCCAAGGACCCTTTAAGATGCAACTCCCGATCAGAACAAGTCCATAAAACCACTTCACTCAATGTAGAACCCCAAACTTCATATCGAGCATCCGTTGGAAGAATGCCTAGAACTACTAGATGAACCCACCTATAGATTTCCGAAAGATTCCAGTTATGCAATCAGGTGTTGGGGATACACGGGAAGCACCGCGCAATCAACTCTAAACCTACATCCAGGTGTATCCATCCTTCAACACATAACCAGTCTTTCTCGGAAACTGTTTACCTCGGACCTTCGAAAAGCATCCACTATAACAAGCTATGGCAATACTCTCGAACTACCTCCCCAGTACTGGGTGATGTCGGGGTTATCTTGCCACTGGCCGTATAGGAGAGATTTTCGATGTCGGCCGTCTTAAGTATTTAGTACTGCCGCGATATACTTGTGTCAATGATACCCCGAAGCTCAACTCCTCGGGAACAGGAGGCATCGAGAACAATATCCTTGTCACAAGAACATCGGAACAATCCCAGAATACTCGCGGGATCCTAAAAAAAATTTGGTGCAATTTTTGAAAGTAGAAGAGAAAAGAGTAATCGTCAGGAGTCCTCACCAGAGAGAAAAGGGATGAGAAGCAAAGAAATCCTACTCTCCGATATAATATAGGACTCAAAAGTTTTCAGTGTGTGCCTAGACTCAACCGTCAACGATTCGATCAAACAGTGGGGGCTTCTAGGTCGGAGAAGGCTCTGATACCAACTTGTAATGCCCAGGATGGAGTTATACCTCCTACGTGTCGAGGCACGACTTAAAGGCATAAGTCCATCCTAGAATGATCTCAAGTTTGGTATCTTTGCACGACTCATGTAAAAGAGGGATTAAAAAGCAAAAGAAGATAGTTGGCTTACACTCGCCACTTCACACAATACAATACATAAGCAATACATCATTCAAAACATCACAACCCGACTACGGGCGAAGATCCAAAGAAAGATACCAAAACAACATACAGCCACAGGTCAGGATCGAATCCTAGTAGAAACCACTACTGAACATCGAAACGCCACAAGCAAACGGCCACACTCTTCATCAAACTCCCGGTGAAGAGCTGATCCAACTCCTGCATCAAACTCGGCTGAACCTGCATCTGGTGTGGTGAAGTAACTGTGAGCCACAGAGGACTCAGCAATCCCGTTCCCGGGTAACAAGACTATTTAAGCCTTGGGTGAGGATAAGGCTGAAGAAAAGAATAAGAGGTGAAGGAACAAACAAGAGTCTGCAGCAGCAACTAGCACTAACTTACGCAAAAGAGAGCGAGAAGAGAAGAGCATCGGTCGAAAGATGATCACGAAGTGATCCTAACTAAAGCCGGTCAAACATAACCCCACCGTGTTCAACTCCCGAATCCCTATTCGGAAATTGACAGTCACGGTACACACGCTGGTAGTGTATTGAAACATTGTGTCAAGTTATCTACAACCGGAATTAACAAGCTCCCATCTGCCACATAACCGCGGGCACGGCTTTCGAAAGTTCAAACCCTGCAGGGGTGTTCCAACTTGGCCCATCACAAGCCCACGATCCGCGAAGTCGCAACTCCATAGGTGGGAAGACCCGAGTATTCTCGGAATCCCGTGCTCAAGTTAAACCGAACTAAGGTAAGGCTAATCCAGCAAATCCTCCCGGCGTGTCGACACCCTGATAGGTAGCCGCGCGTATCTAGTCTCAGGACACGACCGGATGGGCGATGCTACAGGTTTTTACCAGACCTTGAGTTTCCTCGAGGTGGCCCTGCAGGACCCCCGTTTCGGACCAACACTCATGTGGAGCACTGGCCCGGGGTTGTGGAATTAAAATAAAAGAGGGTTTGCAAGGCCCTTATGCAAGTTTTATTAGTTTGTTATTAGGCAAATAGTACCAATGTTGGGACTTGCTGGAAAAGACTTAGCACTTAGCGGTTTATCAAGGGGGTCCCATACACCCCAACCGTGTTAGGAACGCAAAATCAAGGAACATAACACCGGTTTATACGGTTCCTAACGGCATGAGTGGAACAAATCACCAAGCAAAAGGCTTAGCCTTCCACCCTTGCCAGTATATAGATGATTTCATTTTTAAGCATTTATATAGTGTGATATAACCCAACCAAACTTCAACATGAAGCGAGCATCTTCAATCTTCACCTGCAACTAACAATGCTATAAGAGGGGCTGAGCGAAGCGTACTTAGCCAGGCAACGTTTTGCATAGGTTGGTTGGTTAAACATGGCAATTGGTTACAAGTAGGAGGCTGACAAGAAGACATGGGCATCGAGGCAAAACTATAGATCGAGACTTCTAGCAAGAGGCAAAGATAGTAAAGGTATCCGGGTTCGGTCATCTTGCCTGGGATTCCACAAGGGAGAAGAACGGATCCAAGAAGAAGACGAAGAAGAAGCCTCACAACTCCGGAACGAAACCGAAGCTAACAAGAGAAGCAAACCGGAAAGAAACAAACAACACGGTGAACACACACATCATAAACATGGCATACGATGCACATCCAAGTATGATGCATGTCCGGTTTAAATATGCAAGACATGGCAAAGTGCACAAACAAATACTACAAGTTAAGTGGAGATCAATATGCAACGAGTTGCATATTGACGAAACACCACATATTAATTATTTAGTTGACTCTCATTATTAACAAGACAAGTTTAATTGTTTTTAGCATGGCAAGAGGTGAAGCATAATAAAACTACACTAACTAGGCAATTTAAATGAGGCCGGAGAATAACAACAACACATCCGGAAAATCCCCATGAGCATGTTTAATAATTATAAGCAACAACAATTAACACATATTAATGTTGTTAACATGATGCGGATGACATGATCAAGTTTATGCAATTTTATTAAAAGGGTTAACATAAAAGAGATATGAAGCATTGTCACCGTGGTGGAATGAAAGGGTGCCACGGCAACGATCCGAAATGAGGCAATGGCATCATATCGGTACCGGTAACTCGGTGAGGGACCGGTGCAAAACAAAAGGTGGAGTGAACGAGTTGAACAAGATGATGGGGTGATCCCGTTGCCGGTTTCCCACGAGTCGGTAGCGAGGCAACCGAGGAACATGACAAAAGATGGAACGGACACGAAGCACACACGGGAGACATTTCATACAACACAAGCAAGCATGCATCACACGGGTCATCGACGGGGTTATACCTTCGGAACCATCGTTCTCGGAGGGGTTCGAGGTCGTAGTGGAAGTAGCCGTAGTAGTGGAAGTAGTGGTACACGGCCGAAGAGGAAGAAGTCGTTCACGTGGCGGTAGTTGTACTCGGGCGACGGTAGAGGAAGTAGTGGTACTCGGCGACGGTAGTTGTACTCGAGGCGACGGTAGACGTTCGGGCCATAGATGTACTCGGTCGTCGCGGTACTTGTTACTTCGCGGTCGTAGGGGTACTTGACACGCCACCGTGTTGTCGTACTCGAGGCTCGTAGCGGTCAAGTCACGTGTCGTGGAACTTGTTGCGTCGGGTCTTGGCGACGGTAGACGTTCGGGCCCAAAAGTAGTAATACTTGCAGCTCCATGATTATCTGAGATTAACATTACAGCAACAGTACTACAAAAACCAAGGGAAAACTGCGGTCTCGGCGACGAAGTAGAGGCCTGGCAGCAGCACGGGGCGAACAAAACACAGTAGCCGCAGCGGTCTTAGCGGCGCCGGGAAAAACAAAGGCAGAAAAACGGCACGGCGAGCGACGGTACGAAGTGGCTGCAGCTCCTGGAGACGGGCGCCGGTTGTGCTCGAGGAGGGGCCGCACGGGGTCCCTTGGCTGGATGGCGCGGAGAGGCCGGAGAGGAGGGACGCCAGGGCGCTCGGAGGTGGGCCAGCTCGCGGGGCGACGGAGATCCCGCAAGGCGACGAGGAGGCCGGCGTCGGGAGGAGTGAGGGCTCTCGGGGAGCTGCTCTGCTGCGTCCTCGGCGAGGAGGCCAGGCCGCACGGCAGGAGGAGCAAGAGGCCAGGGCGGTCGCGGCCTTGGCGCGTCGGGCTGGAGGCGAAGGGCGCCGGAGGTCGCGGCTGGAGGACCTCGCGTGCTGGGCTCGGGGCGGCACATCGAGGCGCAGAGGAGAGGTGAGGCCGCGGCCTGGGGATTGGGCAGAGGCGCGAACGAGGGGGGTCGGGCGACGAGAGAGAGAAGTGGGATCGAGGCAGAGCGAAAGAAAGGAGCGACGGCGGCTGAGGAAACGGGGAGAGGGCAGCGTCGATCTAGGGTTTGGTGGGGAGCTGCGGTCGGGCTAGATGGGCCTAAGGCCGGCGGGTTGAGGAGGGGCCCAAGAGGCTGGCGGCTGGGCCTGAAGGGAGGCCTGGGCTGGATGCTGGCTGCTCCTTTTTCCATTTAAAGAAAAAGAACAAAGAAATAGAAAAGCCCAGAGAGTTTGGAGATGATTTAGACTGAGATAAAAATATCCCTACAACCCTGGAATTGTGGGCTATTTTAATAAAGTGCTTTGGCAATTTTTAGAGACTACAAATTTACGCGAGTTCGGAAATAACTCGAACTTGCATAAATCCTTAGGCCAACCAAGCACTTCCAAAAGACATGGAAAAAAAAGGAGGAGGAGGTCTAGGCAAGGGATTGAGAAGAAAAGGGCATGGGGAAAAAATGCAAGTGTGTTACGGTGATTCCGAAGCCATGGAATATTTATTAATATAGCTCCATAAATATTAGGAGGCTTTTATATGTTATAAAGAGAAGTCACCTTCCCTCGATTTAAATGGACCGAAGGTCCACACGGTTTATTTAGGTTGAGAAGCAAAAATAAAATATGACATGATGGCATGATGACATGATGCAATGCAAAAAAAAAATAACACAAGCACAAAGAACACACGGGCAACCCAGAACATCTGGAATCTTCTGAAATCTTCTGGGACGTCGGTCTCGGGCATCACAGGAAATCTTTCAGATCATCTATCTGCATGAACAAACAACTTCAGAGTTCAGATTTTGTTGTTGTTCTATTTGTCAGAGTTCAGACAAAACCATCGTGCACCACCCATCATTTTCATAACATGCTCACCTAATAGAATTTGCTCCCATTTACTAAAGGAAAAGAGTAATTAGATGTTACCTTCTTACCTCATGTGTAAAAATAAGGGGTAAGAGGGACCATGTTAAAATTTGCCATAGTGGAAATGACTTCGATAGGATACTTGCATGTTCCCTGCTAAACAAGGCTGCTACATTGAAGGAATTTACTGTGAAATTATCAGTTCAACTTTCGGTTTGGAAGGAAGAGATTGCAATGGAACACGGATCTTGGTTATATAATCCCAGTGCCACAGTAACTTGTGAATAGACGACGCAAGGAATATATATGTATATCAAGTGCGGGGGAAAGCTTCCAAGAATTTTGCTATGTATCGGTTAAGCATCCGCCACTCATTGCCACATTGAGATTCATGTCAATTTTATAGGTTGAAATGAAGAAACTTTATGACCCTCGAGTGTCCTGCTAACGAACGCGTTATGTTGCTCAAATTTCTAATTTTGGTTCTTGTTTGTAAGGAAACAAAAGCTTTAGGCCGTTGGCTGCAAAACGTTGGGGCCTTCTTTGTAAGGAAACAAAAGTTTTAGGGTGTTAGGAGAACCACTCCAGCTTCTCAGCGGCGTCGCCACGGCAGCCCCGGGTCCTCCCACACCCAATGTGCTGGACGGCGAAATCGTCCAGCCATACCAGTAGGACTTCCACACAAGGTGGGTCCCCCCTCTCTGTCATTTTGCCCCAAGCATGAATGGATCAAAGAAATGTTAGCTAAAGAGAGCAAAAAAAAAAGTTAAATGAAACATGCTATCAAATCAACTAGAATGCTACAATACTCTTTTTGAAATATGATTGAATTTATATTGAACAATTGGTATCGAAATCAAAATTTACAAGCAAATGTTGGTCAGTTAAATAAAAATTTGTGAAGGATGTTGCTTTATGTTGGTTTACCCAAGGGGCCAGCATATATGAGTAACAACCATCGCTGATAAAGAGAAGTGTAGATAGGAAGAATCCAACATGCAGAGACACAAAGTCAGACGAATGACAATCGGATGCAAGCGGATCCGGCGAAGACCAACACCTATATGTGTTCATTGCTGAGTCGATATGGATCGAACGACTGCTCCGAACTAATGTCATGTGGCAGTTTCCCATAAGAAGAGTATCTAATAAAACCCATCTTGTTACAAGGAGGTGCCATCACTAGTGCAGAAAAGCCTCGTTATAGCGTGGCAAAATTGGCCTTGCTGGCGTTGGGTGCCAACGCCACCAATTTGACCCTAGTGATTTGGGCTTCAAGAAATAAATCAATGTGGATCGACTTCGCATAAGCGCAACACATAAGATGAAGTGGCGGAGTTATCAATGTATAATGGAGCGAGATTGGTTTTCGTTGGAGAATGTTACTAGAAAATCTCAAAAAGTTCACACAATTTTTTTTCGTGTTATCACCATAGTCGTTGGTCGTTCGTCCTGCATGTGATGGAGAAGTGATGACCATCGCACACAAATGAGGTTGATGACAAAGAGGAGGGACCCAACACAGTAGCACCAATTGCATTACAGTTTTCTACTAAGTCGGCTATGTTGCGAATGTGTCCGGTGCCTCATATTTGTATCCTTTTATTTGGTGTTGTTTGGGGATTTATATCTAAAGCCGGCCAGGAATGCATTCTATGTAAGAACCACAGTAAGGAAGAAAAAGGAAAATACATCTAAAGGTGTCGACATTTTTATTTAGAGTTGATAAAAGGCATAGTTGGTATCAATGCAATCCTATGTTATTTTGTCAAAAAAATGTTATCTTATAACTTGGCTTAGTGACATTTTCCACTATCTCAAATTACTTGGTCACATAGCTATAATCAACAAAGAGAGATTGTAGCGTCCAAAATTTTAAGTTTACTCTTAGAAAGACTGTCCATGGCATTTGTGACTTATTTGAAAGTTTCGGTCACTTATGATACTCGCCCTAGAAGTGCAATTGCACACAAGAACAAAATTATAACAAATTAAATTAAATTAAAAAATGTGGTGAGAGTGCAATTGCACCAAATAAGAAAAGTAAAATCAAAATATAATTTTACAAACTGTAAATACTAATAACTAAAACAGGACTGAACTTTGCAAAAATGAGTGGCTTATACTATAGAAAAAATTGCATTTCTTCTTGCTTTTAGAAATATGCCTCTGTGCTAGTATTACATTGAATAACTGAGTAAAAGTTGAATTCTTACAAGCTTATTTATAGCTTTTAGATGAAAAACCGCTACATTATCAAAACTTTGATAATGTGCTAAAACAATCTATCATGTTACGGCCATGTCTATCTGTGATAACTTATTTGTTTTACAGCCAACTATAAGAAAGTCTTTTTTGAGTCGGCCCTTGCCCAACTCTCGATCTCCTTTTTCAGACGAGTTTGCACCGGAAAACGCTCCGTTGTGAAGACCACACGCAATCTCTCAAGCACAATCGCATTGCGGAATAGGAGACGAGCCAGTGTCCTCTGTGTCTCGTTTCCATCGTAGTGCACCATGTTAATCTTCCTCATCCTCAGCCGCAAACACGTCGTCGAGAAACTCATGTCGTCAGGATCCACCACCACAACATCGTCGTCCATCCGACCATCATCATCACTTGTTGTTGTCACTTGTCGTTCCTCCTTCTCTGCCATGCACAATGACAGGACCTCCAGGTTTGGGGTCCGTTCCAGGATGTTGTGCAGAGCACGCACGAACCCACGGCTCTCCACACGGCCCTGCAACACGAGAGTCGTCAACTGAGGAAACAACGGGAGCCCGTCTGCCGCCGCAAGGCAGGCGGTGTGCAGGCGTCCATGGTGAAGGTGGAGGCGCTTCGAGGCTGAGAAACTGGACATGAACCGCCGGAATGCGGCGTGGTGCTTGGCATTCTTGGACAACGGTGTGCAAAGGTCGACGGTGCACAATGGGATCCCCTGCGGTGGCGAGCCATGAAGGGTCAGGAGTGACTTGGAGGGCGCACCGCCGTGATATTCGACCGTTACCAACTCTGAGGCATTGATCTGGATGGATTGGGCGTTGTGGCAGCACCGGAGCGCAAAGCGGCGTAGGTGTATGGGGAGTATGGAAAGTGTCTTGAGGCGGCGGATGTCTTCTAGCGTGAGATCGGTAAGGCGGGGGCAGCTCAATATAAGCCTCTGGATGCCCTTCCCGGGGTCATGGTGAATGCTGGTGAGGCGCAGCGTCTCGAGGGTCGGCAGGTGGACGGAGTCGGCATCAAGCACCTTCAGCCGGCAGTGGGCGAGGCAGAGCGTCTTGAGGGTGGCACAGGAGAAAAGCCTTGTCGGAAGGAGGTAGGCACCCTCCTTGGCAACGGAGTCGCCACCCGCCTCGTCGGTCCGGCTGTTAACGGCATCGGAGTATTGACTGCGTGTGCAGATGGGGCCAATGGTGAAGCGCAGGTCAAGGTGGAGCTCCTGGCCGGCGTACTCCAGCACGTAGCGGAGCCACTGGTTGACGTGGAAGTCATCCCAGCCCGGCAAGAATCTGTCGAAGGCGAACCGGAAGGTGCGCAGCGGCACGTGGCCACCGGCACACCGGCGGCGGCAGAGGAGCGCGGCGTTGATGCCGTCGAGGAGCGGGCCGCTGCAGCTCTTGCGCTCCGTGGCCTCGTAGTAGTAGGTGTCCCAGTCGGCGTCCCTCTGCCCCTCCGTCTCCTCGAAGGAGACGGTGTGGACGTGGCCGAAGATGTGGCGCCACCGCCGGCCAAGCGCCGCCGCGCGGCCCGCCTCGTCGTTCGGGAGGTAGGAGAGGATGTGGCCCAGCACGTCATCGGGGAGTTGGCTGATGCGGTCTCGGCTCCTGGGCGGCGGCCCCGCGACTATTTTGCTCGATGCAACCATGACGATGGGTCGTTCGTCCGCAGGGGTCTGTAACCTAATTTGGATCCGATCTTGGCTGCCAAGTTTGTAAACCAAGGAAGGCGGTGATCCGGGAGCGTGAGATTTCCTGCCAAACCTGGAGACACGCTAACAAACTTGAGGAGGTACGTGGGATTTCCTAACAAACTTGGAGACCTCTGCTACAAGTCTATACTCTATACAAGTACGAACGCATCTCACGTCTCATCGACGCGTACGTGGAGATATGGCGACGCGGCAGACGCAGGACTACGGCGGCGACCGGCTGAGCGCACTCCCGGACACGGCGTTGGTGCGCGTCCTGTCCCATCTCTCGTCCATTGAGGTGGCGCGCGCCTCCGTGCTGTCCCGCCGGTGGCGCCGCATCTTCGCCGCCGTGCCCGTCGTCGACCTCGTCGACCCCAGGACGGAGACAGGACGCCGGGGAGGGGACATCGCCGTGTGCTTCGACATGCTGGTGACGAGCGTGATCTTGTCCAAGGGTCTGGCGACGCCGATCCGTGTTCTCCGGCTCATCGCGCTCGACGCCCCGGTCGGCCTCCTCGACCAGTGGATCGGCATCGCCACCTCCTCCGGCGCCGAGGAGGTCGACGTCGATCTGCGCTACCCGTACCTCTCCGGCCGCGAACTCTGCCCATTCGGGTCCAAGAAGGCCTCGGCCGACTTCGACACGGTTGAACACGGCCAGTACACCAAGACTACGCAGCAGCTCTTCCGGTGTGGCACGCTGCGCCGCCTGCGCCTCACCAATTGGACGCTCGACCTGCCCTCATCCTTCGGGATCGCCGCGTCGCTGGACACACTCTGCCTTAAGCGGATCATGGCCACGAACGGGGTGATCCAGGAATTGCTCTCTGGCTGCCCCTGCCTCGCCGACCTGACGTTGGAGGAGTGCCCGGGCGCCAGGAAGATCACCGTGCCCAGCGATCGCCTTCGGACCTTCGCCATGGTCTGCTGCCACAAGGCCAAGCGTGTCGTGCTGCAGACCCCACGCCTGCGCTCGCTGCGGTACAAGGGCGGCCTCCCTCGGGACACCTGGTTAATCTACGCCGACGACTACAAGGACGTCGCGGCAGTGACCATCGACATCTGCGAGGACCTCACCAGCAAATCACCAAAGGAGGTCGCTCACCTCATGAAGCTCATCAGCCGGTGCAAGAACCTGACTTATCTCCACCTTGCGCTGCGCCCATCCATGGCCTATTACTGCAGCGAGTTCATGGCTGTCCTCGGCGGCCTGCCAAAACTCAGTCAGCTGGTCCTGAAGGGGTTCATGGCTGCCGATCACGCCATCCTGTCAGTCGCTATACTGCTCGTCAACGCCCAGAACCTGGAAGTGCTATCGCTGTTTCCTGTCGCTCCCACGGAGAAGAAGACTTACTCCTCGAGACACTACCCTGACACAGACGACGAGGAGGAGCCCGAGAACTGCAGTGTCATCGAGGAGGCCGTGGACTATGAGTGGACGGACAAGAACCTGCGGCGGATGAACATCCCGTGCTTGGGTCATAGTCTGAGGAGGATCAACATTGATATGTACAGTGGGAATGCCTTGGATAGGATACTTGCACGGTTCCTGCTGAGCAAGGCGGGGGCGTTGGAGAAATTCTCGGTGACATTATCAGCTCTAGTTTCGGCACAGAAGGAAGAGATTGCAATGGAATTAAGATCTTGGTTATATAATCCCAGTGCTATTGTAACTTGTGAATAGACGGCAGTGAGAAATATATATGCATATCAAGTGCGAGGTTCAGAAACTGTGATAAGAATCCAAATGCTGATGTTTCAAAAGAGATATGTGAGGTTGATGCCCCCTGTTTTTATGTTAGATAATCCTATCATGCTCCTCCACATTCTTAGTATGTCACTAGGTTTGTCATATTTTTTACTGACATTATGCACTATCATTTAGCTGTCTTCAACAGGGCTTAGGGCATGTACAATGGTTGATAAGATAGTCTTATCTTAAGTTTTGCATGTAAATTAGAGATGACAAAAAAATACTAAGTCTACAATGGGTCATCTCTTACTCTTATCTTCAATGATTAGTTCTTCTTGAAAACATGGTGAGACAAATTGTACTAAGATATCATCTCTTGTCTTCTCTTAAATAGGAGAAGATAAGCCTTCTCTTATGATTTCTCTCTTCTCCACCTCATCATTTATCTTACGTGGCACTCTTAAGATAGAACCATTGCACATGCCCTTACAGAATAGTGGTGGTTGATTCTTGTTGTTTTTGTCAAATTGTTTGAAAGAACTTCCATCTCACAGCTATGATACACTCTCTTATAATACGATTAAGAACGATGGGACCTACATCATCAAACTATAAGCTTTGGATCTGCCTGCCTCATTGGATGGATATATCTGGTGTGATGGATATGTTAATTATTGGAATAACCTTGCAATTTTTTTGTTCCCTATGTAATGATATTCTATTGTTACTCTTTGCAGGCTATGTATTGACGGCATGAGCTTATGAAGAGAACATAAAGTTATGAACATATCTTGTGCTTTTACTTCGTTGTTGTTGTTGCTTGCTGAAGTTCATAAAAAATAAAATATTTATGTAGGGAGTTTTAGTGTCAAATCAAAATGTTAAATATGCAAAGTGCTTTTAGTTGCATACATCTTTTTTACCCTTTTACACTTCTGCTGACTTCATTAATTTTTCCTAGTGACAGATCTTCTAATCGTTGTGTAGACAAAATCAATGATAATATTGATTCTCCCTAGCGTTACCTAATCAGATATACTCAGGTTTTTCTGACATGTTCATCGATAAACTGATGTATCAATATTATCATGTCTAATACACACACCTCAATAAATATTTCGTTTCATTTTGAACATCCCATTTGACTCAATTGCGGTTCTATAGAGCATTCTCGTGAATACCCTCACATGGCTTACGTTGTAATTCCTACATCCACGTGTGTGCCACACTACTAGGAAATACTACCTTATAAACCCACGCTACTACTAAGTTGATAGTAGTAGCGCGGGTTATAAACCCCACGCTACTACTAAGGCCCTGTTCGGGACAAAGAGTCCTAAAACACAAGAATTTATGAAGACATAGGAATGGAAAAGGAAGACTAGTGCAAACCATAGGATGTAGAAAACAGAGGAAAGCCTGGAAAAATGTGTTCGGGTGACCGTAGGAAAACGCAAGAAGCGAGCCTAGTGCATCTGACGTGAAAGGTAGAATGATGCATAATTTATGGAAAACTTTTAATTTTAGCCGGATGAAAACAGACAAACGCAAGCCTTCTCGTGCTTCCGCCACGTGGCCTGTACAAGACACATCGCTTTCCCATCCCAGGCTACCGACGCTATGAGGCGTGGGGGGATATCATGGTTGCTTCTAATCTGGACACCGAGGCGGCGGTGCTGCAATGGAGGTGCAACACGGGCGGGACACCAGTGCCGCAAACCAGGGCTAACTGCGTCATTGATCTCGCCATGATTACGGAGCTGCAATGGAGCACAAGTGGCATCGCGACCCATGGAGCTCGTTGGCGGCGGTGCTGCAGTGGAGCTCTCGCTGGCGGCTAACGGTGATGCAGTGCAGTGCTCGTCGGCGGCTCTCGAAGCTGCAGTGCAACACTCGATGCTCCAATGGAGCTCTCGCCAGCGGCTCTCGAAGTTGCAGTGCAGCGGTTGGTGCTCCAATGGGGCTCTCGCCGGCGGCTCCTGGTGTTGCGTTCCAGCGCTCATTGGTGGCTCTCGGAGCCGCGATGCAACGCTCGATACTCGGTGCTCCAATGGAGCTCTCGATGACCCCTGGTGTTGCGTTCTAGCACTCACCAACGGCTCCCGGATCTATGATGAAATGCTCGATGCTTGGTCCTCCAATGGAGCTCTCGCCAGCGGCTCCTGGTGTTGCGTTCCACCGCTCGCCGGCGGCTTTCGGAGCCGCGATGCAACGCTCGATGCTGGTGCTGCAGTGGAGCGCTTGTCGACGGATCTCAGGGCTGTGAGCGTCCAGCGGCGACTGCCGGCGTTGCAAACACATTGCTTGCCGGCGGGGACTCTCGGCGTTGCCGGCGGCAGACGTGATGCTTTTGTAGTGGTGGCGTGTTGCTACCTTGCTACGGCGATTTGGTGATCGAAGCAGTGGGTGGCTTGTGCGATGCGGGAGGAGGACGGTATGCTTGTGCCTTGATTTTTTTTAAGGGCTAAGATAAAAGCATCAGACGGCTGGCGACCGGGCTGATTTATCTAGGAAATCAACCGGTTGATTCGTAGCAGCTGGCATAATTTATTGGATGATGCCCAGCCTTTGTCGTCAACTGCTAGTACACATAATACATTTTTTGTTTACATATCTATACCTATACTAATTTGTGACTCCCTAGAAATTACCACGTTAATTAGAAATTATGAGCCGTTTATCATAGTGGGACCGGATTATTACGGTGGAGATCAACCCATCTAATCCTTGGGAGAAAAAAAAAACTAAACTAAACGCAACGATCCCTTCCCTCCGTTCTACGTTATGGCAGTCCCAACCTCCCACGACTCATGTCACAAAAAAGAAAACCTCTCATGAGTCAAAACTTAAATAGCAATACCAACAAGTCACGATTCTCAAAAAAAAAAAAAAAAATTATCACGAGCCCTCCAGGTTATGGCAGTCCCAGACTCTCAAGGGTCCTCTCCTTTTCCACCTCACGGAGCGGTTGCTAAACGGCAGCGTGTCCCGCCCTGAGTGGCACGCACGGCTGATGACCCACACGTCAATGATGCCAATCGCAAGTGCACACCGGTGGAGGAGCTTCTGTAGGAGCAGGAGAAGTCAGGAGCCCGGATCATCAGTGTGGCTTGATGCCTCTGTTGGATGTAGCCAGCAAGTAACAACAGCTAAACTCTTATGAGGACAAAATCTACCAGACGGAACTCCTTTCAGCACAACAACGAGGTATACAAAGTGGCCCTTTTTCTCTGCCTAGCTCCAATCTTGGAACATCTGTCTTCTTCTCCGAGCTGCACATGTTTTTCAGGTTGTGCATACTGAAAAATAGCTGGAGGAACAATTGCTGATGCTGATTGCTGAGATTTTTTTGGTAAGATATGTTATATCCAAATCGTATTTTCCACATTTGATTCTTACAGATCCTGACACTGCAAGTGAGACTTATTATTGCTAGATGCAATTTCTGAATAATACGAGCATGGAGTGCCCAAGAATCAAGACGTTCAAGAAAATCAATAGGCAGAACAACTACTGATCTATATTAGTGGTGGGTTATCTGGATATAATAAAGTACTCCCTCCGTTCCTAAATATTTGTCTTTCTAGAGATTTCAACAAGTGACTACATACGAAGCAAAATGAGTGAATCTACACTCTAGAATATGTCTACATGCATCCGTATGTTGTAACCATTTAAAATGTCTAGAAAGACAAATATTTAGGAACGGAGGGAGTACCAGGCATGGTGTCAAAGTATCTTAAAGTAAGAACGGGCCTATATGATCTTATCTGGAAACTCATCACTTGCTTTCTATATTCGATCAGACTAAAGAATAATTATAGATCATGTAGACCCAGGTAGATATGATGGCTTCGAAATTTCCTATTCTATCTTGGTAAAGGGCTCTTAATTATGAACTAAAATAAAATTCCATATCACTTACGGTTATAACAAATGCACGTGATAAATAGAAAAATCTTGGTTTGGTATACGACTATTACATATATTACATTTATTTTTTATGTTGGGGAAGGAAAATACAAGTATGGAGGGATTCTATAACTCGAATGACACAGTGATTTTCCTATAAAAAAAGAGAATTACGATGCGATAACTTAATAATAACATCCTTCCTTCACGCTGACATGATACAATTCATCCCATTAAAAATTTACCTCCAATTGTAGACCTATTGTTGTAGTAGCAGATATTTATATTAATAAGTATACATGGACATGAACTAAAATGAAAACTTTGCTTTTATGCATAGGAAAACTTGACAACCACAATTAGAATCATATTATAACATGTCAAGTTAGTGACACACTAATATTTCTAACCCCTTTTGCAATAGGATTATGGTCATTGTTATTATTATTCACCATACAATCCTTATTGGCTTCATTCTCTATCTGATAAAACTTTAGAGGTATACTGTCCATGGATTTTCCAGCTAAGTCCTAAATGTGTACATACTATGTTTTCACACTATTATTTTCCAATGAATAGAAAATACGAAAACATGAAGGTGAACTGTTAAAAAGTACATTGACCCTTAAGAATGTGAGAAATGCATTCCGTTCCTTGAGTGTTGATTAATGCTGTGGCTAATAAACTTTGAGTATTTTCTATTTTCTTCAATCTATAATTCAACAAATAATAAATGTTATAAAAACAACTTTTATATTTTTGTCCTTTAATAATGTCTAGCCCGTGTCGTTGCTGCATGTATCCATTAGATTTAGTTCTTTGAAAGATGGGCACACAAACAAGTTATGTTTATCTTCTACAGCGCATAAAATGTACCAAATTATGTCGTTGTTGTTTTCATGTTCCAAGCATTAATATGCGATTGATCTTTCCTTCTGATTCCGGTGCTAATTTTAGTCATGTATGTTCTCTATGTTTGCTTTCATTTCTTTGAACGACGACCTCTCGATTGATGAGTCCATTATATATATTAAACCAATGTGGTCATAAGACAAGATCGAACCATATATATTTTGATATACAATTTTAGAACTCTTGATTTGCATACTCCCGGTAAATGGAAAGTCACTTGAAACAAATGCATCGCATATTTTAGATATCTCCATATTTGATAGTGTATGACAAGTTAGAATAGTAGCTTACACAACTAGCCCGTGGAGCCCGTGCGACTGCACGGGTTGGCGACTAGTACAATACAATTGCCTGGCTCCTCACGTTCTCAACAGCGCTTTGCCTGGGTAATCCGCCCAAAACATGAGCTTGGGGTGGATTTTTACTTTCACGTGGAATCAGCACTGGACGACAAGAATTCCTTTGGTGCACTGTTCATGTTTCCTCCATCCCGAACGCAACCTAGCAAAGTTTTCCACAGGAATCGGTCCCTTTGGAGTTTCCGATGAAAATCCTTTGTACAAAACATGCACTAAGTGATCTCCATCATGCCCGAGAACAAGCCGTACTAGTAGCACGGGGTATAAACTCACGCTACTACTAATTAAATTGATAGTAGTAGCACGGGTTATAAACCCCACGCTACTAGTAAGTTTTCTCCACCATGCCTCCCGGGACATGTCATAGTAGTAACATGGGGTATTAACCTAGTGCTACTATTATCGACCCACCAGCACATGTATACACATAGCGTGCGAAGGCCCAAACCCAGAACCATACTCTCTCGATCCCAATTCTCCCTTCCACCCGTGATGCCCTTCCTCACGCACCGCCACTGCCGGCCTCGCACCTCGATGTCACCCCGAAATCTGGTGACCTCCTCTCCCGCCGCAGCCCCCTCCCCTGCCGCTCCTTCCTTCTCCTTCTCCACAGCTGGAAGGAGAGGAAGATCCAATAGTAACGTCCATTGTGATGGCCAGATCTGTCGTGGACGCAACCACTTGCACTTCCTGGTCGGGACAGGGCCTCGTGAGGACACGAGGTCCCAAGAAAAGCAGTAGAAGGTCACCAGGCATCTTCTAGGATTTCGGGCATCGGCTCCAACTCCATCGGCCAATGGTGAGTTGCTGCTCCTACTCCTCTCTATCTCTTTCGTCCTCTTCTAATCCTTTTCACTTTTTTTGTAGAAGTAGCAAATCAGAGGTGTGGGGAAGAGTTGGATGGGGAAGCACCATCACCATGGACGACTTCACCCCCTCTACGATCAACATAAGCCATGGATTGAGAGGACGATGGTGAAGGAAATATGCCCTAGAGGCAATAATAAAGATGTTATTTGTATTTCCTTATACCATGATAAATGTCTTTTATTCACGCTAGAATTGTATTAACCGGAAACTTAGTACATGTGTGAATACATAGACAAAACAGAGTGTCCCTAGTATGCCTCTACTAGACTAGCTCATTGATCAAAGATGGCTATGTTTCCTAGCCATAGACATGAGTTGTCATTTGATCAACGGGATCACATCATTAGGAGAATGATGTGATGGACTAGACCCATCCGTTAGCTTAGCACTATGATCGTTTAGTTTTACTGCTATTGCTTTCTTCATGACTTATACATGTTCCTATGACTATGAGATTATGCAACTCCCGAATACCGTAGGAACACCTTGTGTGCTATCAAACGTCACAACGTAACTGGATGATCATAAAGATGCTCTACAGGTGTCTTCGAAAGTATTCGTTGTGTTGGCATAGATCAAGACTAGGATTTGTCACTCCGAGTGTTGGAGAGGTATCTCTGGGCCCTCTCGGTAATACACATCATAATAAGCCTTGCAAGAAAATGACTAATGAGTTACGAGATGATGTATTACAGAACGATTAAAGAGACTTACCGGTAACGAGATTGAACTAGGTATAGAGATACCGACGATCGAATCTCGGGCAAGTAACATACCGATGACAAAAGGAACAACGTATGTTGTTATGCGGTTTGACCGATAAAGATCTTCGTAGAATATATAGGAGCCAATATGAGCATCCAGGTTCCGCTATTTGTTATTGACCGGAGATGAGTCTCGGTCATATCTACATAGTTCTCGAACCCGTAGGGTCCGCACGCTTAACGTTTGATGATGATTGGTATTATGAGTTTATGAGTTTTGATGTACCAAAGGTAGTTCGGAGTCCCGGATGAGATCACGGACATGACGAGGAGTCTCGGAATGTCCGAGACGTAAAGACTGATATATTGGACGACTATATTCGGACACCGGAAGTGTTCCGTAAAGTTTCGGAATTAACCGGAGTACCGGGGGTTACTGGAACTGCTAGGGAAGCTATGGGCCTTAATGGGCCGTAGGAGAAAGAGGGAAGGAGGGCCAGGGCTGGGCCGCGCGCCCCCCACCCCTTGGTCCGAATTGGACAAGGAGGGAGGGGGGGCCGGCGCCCCTTTCCTTCTCCTTCTCCCTCTCCTTTCCTTTCCCCCTTCTCCCTTTTGGTAGTTCCTACTGAAGGAAATATGCCCTAGAGGCAATAATAAAGTTATTATTTATTCCCTTATATCATGATAAATGTTTATTATTCATGCTAGAATTGTATTAACTGGAAACTTAGTACACGTGTAAATACATAGACAAAACAGAGTGTCCCTAGTATGCCTCTACTAGACTAGCTCATTGATCAAAGATGGTTATGTTTCCTAGCCATAGACATGAGTTGTCATTTGATCAACGAGATCACATCATTAGGAGAATGATGTGATGGACAAGACCCATCCGTTAGCTTAGCACTATGATCGTTTAGTTTTACTGCTATTGCTTTCTTCATGACTTATACATGTTCCTATGACTATGAGATTATGCAACTCCCGAATACCGGAGGAACACCTTGTGTGCTATCAAACGTCACAACGTAACTGGGTGATTATAAAGGTGCTCTACAGTTGTCTCCGAAGGTGTTCGTGGTGTTGGCATAGATCAAGAATAGGATTTGTCACTCCGAGTGTCGGAGAGGTATCTCCGGGCCCTCTCGGTAATACACATCATAATAAGCCTTGCAAGCGAATGACTAATGAGTTAGTCACGAGATGATGTATTACGGAACGAGTAAAGAGACTTGCCGGTAACGAGATTAACTAGGTATGGTGATACCGACGATCGAATCTTGGGCAAGTAACATACCGATGACAAAGGGAACAACGTATGTTGTTATGAGGTTCGACCGATAAAGATCTTCGTAGAATATGTAGGAGCCAATATGGGCATCCAGGTTCCGCTATTGGTTATTGACCGGAGAGATGTCTCGGTCATGTCTACATAGTTCTCGAACCCGTAGGGTCCGCGCGCTTAAACGTTCGTTGACGATATAGTATTGAATGAGTTATATGTGTTGGTGACCGAATGTTGTTCAGAGTCCCTGATGTGATCACGGACATGATGAGGAACTCCGGAATGGTCCGGAGATAAAGATTAATATATGGGATAATAGTGTTTGACCTCCAGGAGGGTTCCGGAATTCACCGGAAGGGGTTCCGGATGTTTCCCGAAATGTTTGGGTACGAGAACACTTTATTTGGGCCAAAGGGGAAAGCCCACGAGGCTTTAGGAAAGTGCAAAAGGAAGTTTTGCGGAGACCAGAGGTTAGACGCCAGGAACCCTGGCGTCTAGGGGGTAGACGCCGGGAAGCCTGGCGTCTAGCCCTGGAGTCCGAGTGGGACTCTTTCCTTTTGGGAAAAACCGACTTTGAGGAGGCTTTTGCTCCAAGTTTCGACCCTAGGGCTTAACATATAAATAGAGGGGTAGGGCTAGCACCCTAGACACATCAAGATACACCAAGCTGTGTGCCGGCAACCCCGACCCTCTAGTTTATCCTCCATCTAGTTTCTGTAGTGCTTGGCGAAGCCCTGCAGAGATTGTTCTTCATCAACAACCGTCACCACGCCGTCGTGCTGCCGGAACTCATCTACTACTTCGCCCGTCTTGCTGGATCAAGAAGGCAAGGACGTCATCGAGCTGAACGTGTGCTGAACGCGGAGGTGCCGTATGTTCGGTACTAGATCGGGACGGATCGTGAAGGTGCACGACTACATCAACCGCGTTGATAAATGCTTCCGCTTTCGGTCTATGAGGGTATGTAGACACACTCTCCCCTCTCGTTGCTATGCATCTAGTAGATAGATCTTGCGTGATCGTAGGAAAATTTTGAAATACTATGTTCCCCAATAGTGGTATCAGAGCTAGGTCTATGCGTAGATGATATGCACGAGTAGAACACAATGAGTTGTGGGCGATACTAGTCATACTGCTTACCAGCATGTCATACTTTGCTTCGGCGGTATTGTGAGATGAAGCGGCCCGGACCGACATTACGCGTACGCTTACGCGAGACTGGTTTCACCGTTATGAGCACTCGTTGCTTAAAGGTGACTGGCGGGTGTCTGTCTCTCTCACTTTAGCTGAATCAAGTGTGGCTACGCCCGGTCCTTGTGAAGGTTAAAACAGCACATACTTGACGAAACATCGTTGTGGTTTTGTATGCGTAGGTAAGAACGGTTCTTCCTAAGCCCATAGCAGCCACGTAAAAGTTGCAACAACAAAGTAGAGGACATCTAATTTGTTTTTGCAGGGCATGTTGTGATGTGATATGGTCAAGACATGATGAGATAAACGGTTTTGTATGAGATGATCATGTTTTGTAAGGTTATCGGCAACTGGCAGGAGCCATATGGTTGTCGCTTTATTATATGAAATGCAATCGCCATGTAATTGCTTTACTCTATCACTAAGCGGTAGCGATAGTCGTAGAAGCAATAGTTGGCGAGATGACAACGATGCTACGATGGAGATCAAGGTGTCGCGCCGGTGACGGAAGGTGATCATGACGGTGCTTTGGAGATGGAGATCAAAAGCACAAGATGATGATGGCCATATCATGTCACATATTTTGATTGCATGTGATGTTTATCTTATTATGCTTCTTATTTTGCTTAGTACGACGGTAGCATTATAAGATGATCCCTTACAAAATTTCAAGGTACAAGTGTTCTCTCTGAGTATGCACCGTTGCGAAAGTTCGTCGTGCTGAGACACCACGTGATGATCGGGTGTGATAAGCTCTGCGTTCAAATACAACGGGTGTAAGCCAGTTTTGCACACGCAGAATACTCGGGTTAAACTTGACGAGCCTAGCATATGCAGATATGGCCTCGGAACACTGGAAACCGAAAGGTTGAGCATGAATCATATAGTAGATATGATCAACATAAGATTTCACCATTGAAACTACTCCATCTCACGTGATGATCGGACATGGTTTAGTTGATTTGGATCACGTGATCATTTAGATGACTAAAGGGATGTCTATCTAAGTGGGAGTTCTTAAGTAATATGATTAAATTGAACTTTAATTTATCATGAACTTAGTCGTGGTAGTATTAGCATATCTATGTTGTAGATCAATAGTTCGCGATGTTGCTCCCCGTATATTTTTTATATGTTCCTAGAGAAAACTAAGTTGAAAGATGTTAGTAGCAATGATGCGGACTAGGTCCGTGATCTGAGGATTATCCTCATTGCTGCACAGAAGTATTATGTCCTTGATGCACCGCTAGGTGACAGACCTAATGCAGGAGCAAATGCAGACGTTATGGACATTTAGCTAGCTCAATATGATGACTACTTGATAGTTTAGTGCACCATGCTTAACGGCTTAGAATCGGGACTTCAAAGACGTTTTGAACGTCATGGACCATATGGGATGTTCTAGGAGTTAAAGTTAATATTTCAAGCAAATACCCGAATTGAGAGATATGAAGTCTCCAACAAGTTCTATAGCTAAAAGATGGAGGAGAATAGCTCAAGCAGTGAGCATGTGCTCAGATTGTCTGGGTACTACAATTGCTTGAATCAAGTGGGAGTTAATCTTCCAGATAAGATAGTAATTGACAAAGTTCTCTAGACACTATCACCAAGTTAGTAGAACTTTGTGATGAACTATAATATGCAAGGGATGACGAAGGTAATTCCCGAGCTCTTCGCGATCCTGAAATCGGCGAAGGTAGAAATCAAGAAAGAGCATCAAGTGTTGATGGTTAACAAGACCACTTGTTTCAAGTAAAGGGCAAAGGGATAGAAGGGGGACTTCAAGAAGAATGACAAGCAAGTTGTCACTCCCGTGAAGAAACCCAAAGCTAAACTCAAGCCTGAAATTAAGTGCTTCTACTACAAAGGAAATGGTCACTGGAAGTGGAACTGCCCTAGATACTTGGCGGATAAGAAGGATGGCAAAGTGTACAAAGGTATATTTGATATACAGATTATTGATGTGTATTTTACTAGTGTTCATAGCAACCCCTCGGTATTTGATACTGGTTCAGTTGCTAAAGAGTAGTAACTCAAAATGGGAGTTGCATAATGAACAGAAACTAGTTAACGGATGAAGTGACGATGTGTATTGGAAGTAGTTCCAAGATTGATATGATCATCATCGCACACTCCCTATACTTTCGGGATTAGTGTAAAACCTAAATAAATGTTATTTGGCATTTGCGTTGAGCATGAATATGATTTGATCATATTTGTTGCAATACGGTAATTCATTTAATGTCATAGAATAATTGTTATTCTGTTTACATGAATAAAACCTTCGATGGTCATACACCCAATGAAAATAGTTTGTTGGATCTCGATCGTAGTGATACACATATTCATAATATTGAAGCCAAAAGATGCAAGGTTAATAATGATAGTGCAACTTATTTGTGGTACTGCCGTTTGGGTCATATTGGTGTAAAGCGCATGAAGAAACTCAATAATGATGGACTTTTGGAATCACTTGATTATGAATCACTTGGTGCTTGCGAACCATGCCTCATGGGCAAGATGACTAAAACTCCGTTCTCCGGAACTGTGGAGCGAGCAACAGAGTTGTTGGAAATCATACATACTGATGTATGCGGACTAATGAGTGTTGAAGCTCGCGACGGGTATCGTTATTTTATGACCTTCACTGATGATTTGAGCAGATATGGGTATACCTACTTAATGAAGCACAAGTCTGAAACATTTGAAAATTTCAAAGAATTTCAGAGTGAAGTGGAGAATCATCGTAACAGAAAATAAGAGTTTCTACGATATGATCATAGAGGTAAAATATTTGAGTTAGCGAGTTTGGCCTTCAGTAAAAACAATGTGAAATAGTTTCACTACTCACGCCACCTGGAACACCACAGTGTAATGGTGTGTCCGAACGTCATAACCGTACTTTATTAGATATGGTGCGATCGATGATGTCTCTTACAGATCTACCACTATCGCTTTTGGGGTTATGCATTAGAGATAGCTACATTCACGTTAAATAGGGCACCATCTAAATCCGTGGAGATGACACCGTATGAACTGTGGTTTGACGAGAAACCTAAGCTGTCATTTCTTTAAGTTTGGGACTGCGATGCTTATGTGAAAAAGTTTCAACATGATAAGCTCGAACCCAAATCGGAGAAGTAAATCTTCATAGGATACCCAAAGGAGACTGTTGGGTACACCTTCTATCACAGATCCGAAGGCAAGATATTCGTTGCTAAAAATGGATCCTTTCTAGAGAAGGAGTTTCTCTCGAAAGAAGTGAGTGGGAGGAGGTAGAACTTGATGAGGTAATTGTACCTTCTCCTGAATTGGAAAGTGGAACATCACAGAAACTAGTTCCAGTGATTCCTTCACCAATTTGTGAGGAATCTAATGATGCTGATCATGAAACTTCAGATCAAGTTTCTGCTGAATGTCGTAGATCAACCAGAGTACATTCCGCATCAGAGTGGTACGGCAACCCAGTTCTGGAAGTCATGTTACTAGACCATGATGTGTTGGGGAACGTAGCAGAATTCAAAAAAATTCCTACGCTTCACCAAGATCAATCTAAGGAGTCATCTAGCAACGAGCATAAAAGAGTGCATCTACATACCCTTTGTAGATCACGTGCGGAAGCGTTCGAAGGAAGGTGGATGATGGAGTCGTACTCGTCGTGATCATCGTCACCGATGATCCCAGCGCCGAACGGATGGCACCTCCGCGTTCAACACACGTACGGTACAACGACGTCTCCTCCTTCTTGATCCAACAAGGGGGGAGGAGAGGTTGACGGAGATCCAGCAGCACGACGGCGTGGTGGTGGATGCAACGGGAAAAGCTGCAGGGCTTCGCCAAGACCCTGCGGGAAGAGTTGGAGGTG
>LR738710.1:19852886-19923430 GCA_902687465.1 Secale cereale | reverse complement strand
AGGCTTGGGGTGCGGCTGCCCTCTCTCCCCCCCACTATATATAGGGGGCCAGGGGGGCACCGGCCCTAGGAGATCCAATCTCCTAGGGGGGCGGCAGCCAGGGGGGTATCTTGCCCCCCAAGGCATAGGGAGGCGCCGCCACCCCTAGGGTTTCAACCCTAGGCGCATGGGGGTTGGCCCATGTGGGGTGCGCCAGCCCACTAGGGGCTGCCCCCCTTCCCCTACGGCCCATGGGGCCCTCCGGGATGGGTGGCCCCACCCGGTGGACCCCCGGGACCCTTCCGGTGGTCCCGGGACACTCCCGGTGACCCCCGGAACACTCCCGATGGCCGAAACTGAACTTCCTATATATCATCCTTCACCTCCGGACCATTCCGGAACTCCTCGTGACGTTCGGGATCTCATCCGGGACTCCGAACAACATTCGGGTTTCCGTGTGCATATATCTCTACAACCCTAGCGTCACCGAACCTTAAGTGTGTAGACCCTACGGGTTCGGGAGACACGCAGACATGACCGAGACGACTCTCTGGTCAATAACCAACAGCGGGATCTGGATACCCATGTTGGTTCCCACGTGTTCCTCGATGATCTCATCGGATTAACCACTGTGTCAAGGATTCACTCAATCCCGTATGTTATTCCCTTTGTCCATCGGTACGGTACTTGCCCGAGATTCGATCGTCGGTATGCCCGATACCTTGTTCAATCTCGTCATGGCAAGTCTCTTTACTTGTTCCGTAATCCATCATCCCGTGACTAACTCCTTAGTCACTTTGAGCCCATTATGATGATGTCTTACCGAGTGGGCCCAGAGATACCTCTCCGTCATACGAAGTGACAATATCCCAGTCTCGGTTCGTACCAACTCAACAGACACTTTTGGAGATACCCATTGCGTACCTTTATAGCCACCCAGTTACGTTGTGACGTTTGGCACACCCAAAGTATTCCTACGGTATCCGGGAGTTGCACAACCTCATGGTCTAAGGAACAAATACTTGACACTGGAAAAGCTTAAGCATTACGAACTATACGATCTCGTGCTAGGCTTAGGATTGGGTCTTGTCCATCACATCATTCTCCCAATGATGTGATCCCGTTATCAATGACATCCTATGTCCATGGTCAGGAAACCGTGACCATCTGTTGATCAACGAGCTAGTAACTAGAGGCTTACCAGGGACACGTTGTGGTCTATGTATTCACACATGTATCGCTGTTTCCGAACAATACAATTCAAGCATGAATAACAGACAATTATCACGAACAAGGAAATATAATAATAATCCTTTTATTATTGCCTCTAGGGCATATTTCCAACAGTCTCCCACTTGCACTAGAGTCAATAATCTAGTTACATTGTGATGAATCGAACACCCATAGAGTTCTGGTGTTGATCATGTTTTGCCCGTGGAAGAGGTTTAGTCAGCGGGTCTGCCACATTCAGATCCGTATGCACTTTACAAATATCTATGTCTCCATCTTGAACATAATTCCGGATGGAGTTGAAACGACGCTTGATGTGCTTGGTCTTCTTGTGAAACCTGGGCTCCTTGGCAATGGCAATAGCTCCAGTGTTGTCATAGAAGAGAGTCATCGGGCTTGACGCGCTTGGAATGACTCCTAGGTCGGTGATGAACTCCTTCATCCAGACTCCTTCTTGCGCTGCTTCGCAAGCAGCTATGTACTCCGCTTCACATGTAGAATGTGCCACGACGCTCTGCTTGCAACTGCACCAGCTGACTGCTCCACCATTCAAAATATACACGTATCCGGTTTGTGACTTGGAGTCATCCAGATCTGTGTCGAAGCTAGCATCGACGTAACCCTTTACGACGAGCTCTTCGTCACCTCCATAAACGAGAAACATGTCCTTAGTCCTCTTTAGGTACTTTAGGATGTTCTTGACCGCTGTCCAGTGTTCCATACCGGGATCACTTTGGTACCTCCCTACCAAACTTATGGCAAGGTTCACATCAGGTCTGGTACACAGCATGGCATACATGATAGAACCTATGGCTGAGGCATAGGGAATGACACTCATCTTTTCTCTATCTTCTGCCGTGGTCGGGGACTGAGCCGTGCTCAATCTCATACCTTGCAAAACAGGCAAGAACCCCTTCTTGGACTGATCCATATTGAACTTCTTCAATATCTTTTCAAGGTATGTGCTTTGTGAAAGAACAATGAGGCGTCTTGATCTATCTCTATAGATTTTGATGCCTAATATGTAAGCAGCTTCTCCAAGGTCCTTCATTGAAAAAATCTTATTCAAGTAGGCCTTTATGCTCTCCAAGAATTCTATATCATTTCCCATCAGCAATATGTCATCTACATATAATATGAGAAATGCTACAGAGCTCCCACTCACTTTCTTGTAGATACAGACTTCTCCCCAAGTCTGTATAAAACCAAACGCTTTGATCACATCATTAAAGCGAATATTCCAACTCCGAGATGCTTGCACCAGCCCGTAGATCGAGCGCTGGAGCTTGCATACCTTGTCAGCATTCTCTGGATCGACAAAACCTTCCGGCTGCATCATATACAGCTCTTCCTTGAGGAAACCATTAAGGAATGCCGTTTTGACGTCCATTTGCCATATCTCATAATCATAGAATGCGGCAATTGCTAACATGATTCGGACTGACTTCAGCATCGCTACGGGAGAGAAAGTCTCATCGTAATCAATCCCTTGAACTTGTCGATAACCCTTAGCGACAAGCCGAGCCTTATAGATGGTCACATTACCATCCGCGTCTGTCTTCTTCTTAAATATCCATTTATTTTCTATGGCGTGCCTATCATCGGGCAAGTCCACCAAAGTCCATACTTTGTTTTCATACATGGATTCTATCTCGGATTTCATGGCTCCAAGCCATTTATTGGAATCCGGGCCCACCATCGCTTCTTCATAGTTCGAAGGTTCACCGTTGTCTAACAACATGATTTCCATGACAGGGTTGCCATACCACTCTGGTGCGGAACGTGTCCTTGTGGACCTTCGAAGTTCAGTAGTAACTTGATCTGTATCTTCATGATCATCATCATTAACTTCCTCCCTTGTCGGTGCAGGCACCTCAGGAACAATTTCCTGCGCTGCGCTACTTTCTGGTTCGGGAGGGGTAACTGTCACCTCATCAAGTTCTACTTTCCTCCCACTCACTTCTTCCGAGAGAAACTCTTTCTCCAGAAAGGATCCATTCTTGGCAACAAAGACCTTGCCTTCGGATCTGAGGTAGAAGGTGTACCCAATCGTTTCCTTTGGGTATCCTATGAAGACGCATTTTTCCGATTTGGGTTCGAGCTTTTCAGGTTGAAGTTTCTTGACATAAGCATCGCAACCCCAAACTTTTAGAAACGACAACTTAGGTTTCTTGCCAAACCAAAGTTCATACGGTGTCGTCTCAACGGATTTCGACGGAGCCCTATTTAAAGTGAATGCGACAGTCTCTAAAGCATAACCCCAAAAAGATAGCGGTAAGTCGGTGAGAGACATCATAGATCGCAACATGTCCAACAGGGTACGATTTCGACGTTCGGACACACCATTACGCTGAGGTGTTCCGAGCGGTGTCAATTGTGAAACAATTCCACAGTTCCTAAGGTGCGTGCCAAATTCATGACTTAAATATTCACCCCACGATCCGGTCGCAAGAACTTTATTTTTCTGTCACGTTGATTCTCAACCTCATTCTGAAATTCCTTGAACTTTTAAAAGGTCTCAGACTTGTGCTTCAACAAGTAGACATACCCATATCTACTCAAGTCATCTGTGAGGGTGAGAACATAACGATAGCCTCCGCGAGCCTCAACACTCATTGGACCGCACACATCGGTATGTATGATTTCCAACAAGTTGGTTGCTCGCTCCATTGTTCCGGAGAACGGAGTCTTGGTCATCTTGCCCACAGGCATGGTTCGCACATGTCAAATGATTCATAATCAAGAGACTCCAGAAGTCCATCTGCATGGAGCTTCTTCATACGTTTGACACCAATATGACCAAGGCGGCAATGCCACAAGTATGTGGGAATATCATTGTCACCTTTACATCTTTTGGCATTCACACTATGAATATGTGTATCATCACGATCGAGATTCATCAAAAATAAACCATTGACCAGCGGGGCATGACCATAAAACATATCTCTCAAATAAATAGAATAACCATTATTCTCGGATTTAAATGAGTAGCCATCTCGCATCAAACGAGATCCAGATACAACGTTCATGCTCAGAGCTGGTACTAAATAACAATTATTAAGGTTTAAAACTAATCCCGAGGGTAGATGTAGAGGCAGCGTGCCGACGACGATCACATCAACCTTGGAACCATTCCCGACGCGCATCGTCACCTCGTCCTTCGCCAGTCTCCGCTTATTCCGCAGCTCCTGCTTTGAGTTACAAATGTGAGCAACTGCACCGGTATCAAATACCCAGGAGCTACTACGAGCGCTGGTAAGGTACACATCAATAACATGTATATCACATATACCTTTGACGTTGCCGGCCTTCTTGTCTGCTAAGTATTTGGGGCAGTTCCGCTTCCAGTGACCCATTCCCTTGCAATAAAAGCACTCAGTCTCAGGCTTGGGTCCATTCTTTGGCTTCTTCCCGGCAACTGGTTTACCGGGCGCGGCAACTCCTTTGCCGTCCTTCTTGAAGTTCTTCTTACCCTTGCCCTTCTTGAACTTAGTGGTTTTATTGACCATCAACACTTGATGCTCTTTCTTGATCTCCACCTCCGCTGATATCAGCATTGAATACACCTCGGGAATGGACTTCTCCATCCCTAGCATATTGAAGTTCAACACAAAGCTCTTGTAGCTAGGTGGGAGCGACTGAAGGATTCTGTCAACGACCGCTTCGTCTGGGAGATTCATTCCCAACTGAGTCAAGCGGTTGTGCAACCCAGACAACTTGAGTATGTGTTCACTGACAGAACTATTTTCCTCCATCTTATAGCTGTAGAATGCGTTGGAGACATCATATCTCTGATGGCTTCTCGCCCCTCGTTGGTTACCCCAAGTGGAAGGTTTGAGATGTAGCGTAGCGGCAAGTTTTCCCTTGGCAATGATACCAAGGATCAAATCCCGTGAGACTCCGAGGGTCAACAAGAAGGTGTCAATAGCGCCAGAGACTTTTGCTTTACAGGACCTGCACACAGATACAAATAACTTTGCTCCCAACGAGTACAGAGAGGTTGTCAATCCCTCCGGCCTTGTCGTTTACAAAGGATCAAACGCAAGAGATAATAGTGATAGGTATGACTGCAACTAGGAAATAAAAAAAGTAAGTAAATAGCGGGTGTGATCAGTGATGGTAATATGGACCGGGGTCCCATGATGTTCACTAGTGATGTCTCTCTCCCAAAAGACGATAAAACAGCTAAGCGAGGTAAACGAATTACAGCTAGGCAATTGACAGGATTATGTGCGCAAACCAATGCTAACTATGCTGTAAGAAAGGTAGAGGCTCAAAAGCATGGGCGGTACGCCAAGGCAAGTAGACTGAAATCCATCTGCATCTACTACTAATCATCCACCTTGAGATATCTATCCAGAACATCTCGCTGGTATTAAGTTGCGAGTCCCACCCATAGTGTAAACTCAAAGCAACAGACAACTGCATTAAAAGAACTTTGCGTAAAGTAAACAATCCTTGCACCCGCAAGTACAAGCACCGTTGTTTTCCCCCTTGTGGCAACAGCACATCCCCTAGACTCATGTTTCTATCACTCAAGCTAGTCATCGAGGGGCATGAACCCACAATCAAGCATAACGTTCCCTCTTGGAGTTACTACCTACTACTCGGCCAAAGCAATAAATAGCAACGGAGAACATGCAAGAATTACTCAAGAACATAAATATAAAAGAGGTGAATCAAATATATTACTCAAACACAATCTGAACATAATCTCATAATCCATCGGATCCCAGCAAACTCAGCATAGCAACAGCATAAAGATTACATATGTGCCTCGATCATGTAGGGCAGCTCACGAGGTCTAATCGGTGAAGAACAAAGAGGGGAGGAGAACATCACATAGCTACTGGTCATGGACCCATGTGTTGGGGAACGTAGTATTTTAAAATTTTCCTACGATCACGCAAGATCTATCTACTAGATGCCTAGCAACGAGAGGGGAGAGTGTGTCTACGTACCCTCGTAGACCGGGAGCGGAAGCGTCAAGTGACGCGGTTGATGTTGTCGAACTTCTTCGCGATCCAACCGATCAAGCACCGAACGTACGGCACCTCCGCGTTCAGCACACGTTCAGCTTGATGACGTCCCACGAGCTCTTGATCCAGTTGAGCTTCACGGGAGAGTTACGTCAGCACGACGGCGTGGTGACGGATATGATGTATCTACCGGCGCAGGGCTTCGCCTAAGCACTGCAACGGTATGACCGAGGTGTGTTTCTGTGGAGGGGGGCACCGCACACGGCTAAAACAATTCAACTTGTGTGTCTTTGGGTGCCCCCTGCCCCTGTTGGGGATCGTAGTATTTTAAAATTTTCCTACGATCACGCAAGATCTATCTACCAGATGCATAGCAACGAGAGGGGAGAGTGTGTCTACGTACCCTCGTAGACCGGGAGCGGAAGCGTCAAGTGACGCGGTTGATGTTGTCGAACTTCTTCGCGATCCAACCGATCAAGCACCGAACGTACGGCACCTCCGCGTTCAGCACACGTTCAGCTTGATGACGTCCCACGACCTCTTGATCCAGTTGAGCTTCACGGGAGAGTTTCGTCAGCACGACGGCGTGGTGACGGATATGATGTGTTCACCGGCGCAGGGCTTCGCCTAAGCTCCGCGACGGTACGACCGAGGTGTGATTCTGTGGAGGGGGGCACCGCACACGGCTAAAACAATTCAACTTGTGTGTCTTTGGGTGCCCCCTGCCCCCGTATATAAAGGAGCAAGGGAGGAGGGGCTGGCCACCTCCTATGGTGCGGCTAGGGAGGGGACTCCTACTAGGAATAGGATTGCAATCCTATTCCTAGTAGGATTCACCGGAAGGAAGAAGGGGGAAAGGATTAGGAGAGGTGGCGCCCCCCAATCCTAGTCCAACTAGGATTGCTAGGTGGGGGCGCCGGCCAGCCCTATGGGCTGCCTCTCTCTCACCCTTTAGGCCCACTATGGACCATCCCCTCTCGTAGGGGGTTCCGGTAACCCCCTCCGGCATTCCCGATAAATCCGAAACTTTTCCGGTATACTTCCGGTGTCCGAATATAGCCGTCCAATATATCAATCTTTATGTCTCGGACATTCCGAGACTCCTCGTCATGTCCGTGATCTCATCCGGGACTCCGAACTACCTTCGGTACATCAATACTCAAAAACTCATAATACCGATCGTCATCAAACGTTAAGCGTGCGGACCCTACGGGTTCGAGAACTATGTAGACATGACCGAGACTCATCTCTGGTCAATAACCAATAGCGGAACCTGGATGTTAATATTGGCTCCTACATATTCTACGAAGATCTTTTATCGGTCAGAACCGCATAACAACATACGTTGTTCCTTTTGTCAAACGGTATGTTACTTGCCCGAGATTCGATCGTCGGTATCTTTATACCTAGTTCAATCTCGTTACCGGCAAGTCTCTTTACTCGTTCAATAACACATCATCTCGTGACTAACTCATTAGTCTTTTGCTTGCAAGGCTTATTATGATGTGTGTTACCGAGAGGGCCCAGAGATACCTCTCCGACACTCGGAGTGACAAATCCCAATCTTGATCTATGCCAACACCACGAATACTTTCGGAGACACCTGTAGAGCATCTTTATGATCACCCAGTTACGTTGTGACGTTTGATAGCACACAAGGTGTTCTTACGGTATTCGGGAGTTGCATAATCTCATAGTCATAGGAACATGTATAAGTCATGAAGAAAGCAATAGCAGTTAAACTAAACGATCATAGTGCTATGCTAACGGATGGGTCTTGTCCATCACATCATTCTCCTAATGATGTGATCCCGTTGATCAAATGACAACTCATGTCTATGGCTAGGAAACATAACTATCTTTGATCAATGAGCTAGTCTAGTAGAGGCATACTAGGGACACACTGTGTTGTCTATGTATCCACACATGTACTAAGTTTCCGGTTAATACAATTCTAGCATGAATAAAAGACATTTATCATGATATAAGGAAATACAAATAACATCTTTATTATTGCCTCTAGGGCATATTTCCTTCAGTCTCCCACTTGAACTAGAGTCAATAATCTAGATTACAAAGTGATGATCCTCACACCCATGGAGTCTTGGTGCTGATCATGTTTTGCCCGTGGAAGAGGCTTAGTCAACGGGTCTGCAACATTCAGATCCGTATGTATTTTGCAAATCTCTATGTCTCCTTCCTTGACCAGATCTCGGATGGAATTGAAGCGTCTTTTGATGTGCTTTGTTCTCTTGTGAAACCTGGATTCCTTCGCCAAGGCTATGGCTCCAGTGTTGTCACAAAATATTTTCATTGGACCCGATGCACTAGGTACTACACCTAGATCGGATATGAACTCCTTCATCCAGACTCCTTCATTTGCTGCTTCCGAAGCAGCTATGTATTCCGCTTCACACGTAGATCCCGCCACGACGCTCTGCTTGGAACTGCACCAGCTGACAGCTCCACCGTTCAATAAAAATACATATCCGGTTTGTGACTTAGAGTCATACGGATCAGTGTCAAAGCTAGAATCGACGTAACCGTTTACGACGAGCTCTTTGTCACCTCTTTTTAGAGAAACATATCCTTTGTTCTTTTCATATACTTTAGGATGTTTTTGACCGCTGTCCAGTGATCCACTCCTGGATTACTTTGGTACCTCCCTGCTAGACTTATAGCAAGGCACACATCAGGTCTGGTACACAGCATTGCATACATGATAGATCCTATGGCTGAGGCATAGGGAATGACTTTCATTTTCTCTCTATCTTCTGCAGTGGTCGGGCATTGAGTCTTACTCAACTTCATACCTTGTAAAACAGGCAAGAACCCTTTCTTTGACTGATCCATTTTGAACCTTTTCAAAATCTTATCAAGGTATGTGCTTTGTGAAAGTCCAATTAAGCGTCTTGATCTATCTCTATAGATCTTGATGCCTAATATGTAAGCAGCTTCACCGAGGTCTTTCATAGAAAAACTTTTATTCAAGTATCCTTTTATGCTATCCAGAAATTCTATATCATTTCCAATTAACAATATGTCATCTACATATAATATTAGAAATGCTACAGAGCTCCCACTCACTTTCTTGTAAATACAGGCTTCTCCAAAAGTCTGTATAAAACCATATGCTTTGATCACTTCATCAAAGCGTATATTCCAACTCCGAGATGCTTGCACTAATCCATAGATGGATCGCTGGAGCTTGCATACTTTGTCAGCACCTTTTGGATCGACAAAACCTTCTGGTTGCATCATATACAACTCTTCTTTGAGATATCCATTTAGGAATGCAGTTTTGACATCCATTTGCCAGATTTCATAATCATAAAATGCGGCAATTGCTAACATGATTCGGACAGACTTAAGCATCGCTACAGGTGAGAAAGTCTCATCGTAGTCAACTCCTTGAACTTGTCAAAAACCTTTCGCAACAAGTCAAGCTTTGTAAACAGTAATATTACCGTCTGCGTCGGTCTTCCTCTTGAAGATCCATTTATTTTCGATGGCCTGCCGATCATCGGGCAAGTCAACCAAAGTCCATACTTTGTTCTCATACATGGATCCCATCTCAGATTTCATGGCTTCAAGCCATTTTGCGGAATCTGGGCTCATCATCGCTTCCTCATAGTTCGTAGGTTCATCATGGTCTAGTAACATGATTTCCAGAACTGGGTTGCCGTACCACTCTGGTGCGGAACGTACTCTGGTTGATCTACGACGTTCAGTAGAAACTTGATCCGAAGTTTCATGATCATTATCATCAACTTCCTCACTAATTGGTGTAGGAATCACTGGAACAATTTCCTGTGATGTACTACTTTCTAATATGGGAGAAGGTACAATTACCTCATCAAGTTCTACTTTCCTCCCACTCACTTCTTTCGAGAGAAACTCTTTTTCTAGAAAGGATCCGTTCTTAGCAACGAATATTTTGCCTTCGGATCTGTGATAGAAGGTGTACCCAACAGTTTCTTTTGGGTATCCTATGAAGACACATTTTTCCGACTTGGGATCGAGCTTATCAGGTTGAAGTGTTTTCACATAAGCATCGCAGCCCCAAATTTTAAGAAACGACAACTTTGGTTTCTTGCCAAACCACAGTTCATAAGGCGTCGTATCAACGGATTTAGATGGTGCCCTATTTAACGTGAATGCAGCTGTCTCTAAAGCATAACCCCAAAACGATAGTGGTAAATCGGTAAGAGACATCATAGATCGCACCATATCTAATAAAGTACGGTTACGACGTTCGGACACACCGTTACGTTGTGGTGTTCCAGGTGGCGTGAGTTGTGAAACTATTCCACATTGTTTCAAATGAAGACCAAACTCGTAACTCAAATATTCTCCTCCACGATCAGATCGTAGGAACTTTATTTTCTTGTTACGATGATTCTCTACTTCACTCTGAAATTCTTTGAACTTTTCAAACGTTTCAGACTTGTGTTTCATTAAGTAGATATACCCATATCTGCTCAAATCATCAGTGAAGGTCAGAAAATAACGATACCCGCCGCGAGCATCAACGCTCATTGGTCCACATACATCAGTATGTATGATTTCCAACAAATCTGTTGCTCGCTCCATAGTTCCGGAGAACGGAGTTTTAGTCATCTTGCCCATGAGGCATGGTTCGCAAGCACCAAGTGATTCATAATCAAGTGATTCCAAAAGTCCATCTTTATGGAGTTTCTTCATGCGTTTTACACCAATATGACCTAAACGGCAGTGCCACAAATAAGTTGCACTATCATTATTAACCTTGCATCTTTTGGTTTCAATATTATGAATATGTGTATCACTACAATCAAGATCAAGTAAGAATAGACCACTCTTTAAGGGTGCATGACCATAAAAGATATTATTCATCAAAATGGAACAACCATTATTCTCTGATTTAAATGAATAACCATCTCACAATAAACAAGATCCAGATATAATGTTCATGCTCAACGCTGGCACCAAATAACAATTATTTAGGTCTAAAACTAATCCCGAAGGTAGATGTAGAGGTAGCGTGCCGACGGCGATCACATCGACTTTGGAACCGTTTCCCACGCGCATCATCACCTCGTCCTTAGCTAATCTTCATTTAATCCGTAGTCCCTGTTTCGAGTTACAAATATTAGCAACCGAACCGGTATCAAATACCCAGGTACTACTACGAGCATTAGTAAGGTACACATCAATAACATGTATATCACATATACCTTTGTTCATCTTGCCATCCTTCTTATCCGCCAAATACTTGGGGCAGTTCCGCTTCCAGTGTCCAGTTCCCTTGCAGTAGAAGCACTCAGTTTCAGGCTTGGCTCCAGATTTGGGTTTCTTCGTTGAAGTAGCAACTGATTTGCTATTCTTTTTGAAGTTCCCTTTCTTTCCCTTGCCCTTTTTCTTGAAACTAGTGGTCTTGTTAACCATCAACACTTGATGCTCCTTTTTGATTTCTACCTCCGCAGCTTTGAGCATAGCGAAGAGCTCGGGAATTGTCTTTTGCATCCCTTGCATGTTATAGTTCATCACGAAGCCTTTATAGCTTGGTGGCAGTGATTGAAGAACTCTATCAATAACACTATCCTCGTCAACATTGCAACCAAGTTGAGTCATATGATTGTAGTACCCAGACATTCTGAGCAAGTGTTCACTGATAGAACTATTCTCCTCCATTTTGCAGCTATAGAACTTATTGGAAATCTCATATTTCTCAATTCGGGCATTTGCTTGAAATATTAACTTCAACTCCTGGAACATCTCATATGCTCCATGACGTTCAAAACGTCGTTGAAGTCCCGGTTCTAAGCCGTAGAGCATGGCACACTGAACTATCGTGTAGTCATCAGACCGCGACTGCCAGACGTTCAAAGCGTCTGCATTAGCGGAAGGGGGCTTGTCACCTAGCGGTGCTTCAAGGACATAATTCTTCTGTGCAGCAATGAGGATAATCCTCAGGTTACGGACCCAGTCCGTGTAATTGCTACCATCATCTTTCAACTTAGCTTTCTCTAGGAATGCATTAAAATTCAAAGGAACGGTAGCACGGGCCATTGATCTACAACGACATAGATATGCAAAACTATCAGGACTAAGTTCATGATAAATTAAAGTTCAATTTAATCATATTAATTTAAAGAACTCCCACTTAGATAGACATCCCTCTGGTCATCTAAATGATCACGTGATCCAAATCAACTAAACCATGTCCGATCATCACGTGAGATGGAGTAGTTTTCAATGGTGAACATCTTATGTTGATCATATCTACTCTATGATTCACGCTCGACCTTTCGGTCTCCAGTGTTCCGAGGCCATATCTGTATATGCTAGGCTCGTCAAGTTTAACCCGAGTATTCTGCGTGTGCAAAACTGGCTTACACCCGTTGTATTTGAACGTAGAGCTTATCACACCCGATCATCACGTGGTGTCTCGGCACGACGAACTTTCGCAACGGTGCATACTCAGGGAGAACACTTATACCTTGAAATTCAGTAAGGGATCATCTTATAATGCTACCGTCGTTCTAAGCAAAATAAGAAGCATAATAAGATAAACATCACATGCAATCAAAATATGTGACATGATATGGCCATCATCGTCTTGTGCTTTTGATCTCCATCTCCAAAGCACCGTCATGATCACCTTCGTCACCGGCTTGACACCTTGATCTTCATCGTAGCATCGTTGTCGTCTCGCCAACTATTGCTTCCACGACTATCGCTACCGCTTAGTGATAAAGTAAAGCAATTACATGGCGATTGCATTTCATACAATAAAGCGACAACCATATGGCTCCTGCCAGTTGCCGATAACTTTACAAAACATGATCATCTCATACAAAATCGTATAACTCATGTCTTGACCATATCACATCACAACATGCCCTGCAAAAACAAGTTAGACGTCCTCTACTTTGTTTGTTGCAAGTTTTACGTGGCTGCTACGGGCTTAGCAAGAACCGTTCTTACCTACGCATACAAAACCACAACGATGTTTCGTCAAGTATGTGCTGTTTTAACCTTCACAAGGACCGGGCGTAGCCATACTTGATGCAGCTAAAGTGAGAGAGACAGACACCCGCCAGTCACCTTTAAGCAACGAGTGCTCGTAACGGTGAAACCAGTCTCGCGTAAGCGTACGCGTAATGTCGGTCCGGGCCGCTTCATCTCACAATACCGCCGAAGCAAAGTATGACATGCTGGTAAGCAGTATGACTAGTATCGTCCACAATCTCATTGTGTTCTACTCGTGCATATCATCTACGCATAGACCTGGCTCATGATGCCACTGTTGGGGATCGTAGTATTTTAAAATTTTCCTACGATCACGCAAGATCTATCTACCAGATGCATAGCAACGAGAGGGGAGAGTGTGTCTACGTACCCTCGTAGACCGGGAGCGGAAGCATCAAGTGACGCGGTTGATGTTGTCGAACTTCTTCGCGATCCAACCGATCAAGCACCGAACGTACGGCACCTCCGCGTTCAGCACACGTTCAGCTTGATGACGTCCCACGACCTCTTGATCCAGTTGAGCTTCACGGGAGAGTTTCGTCAGCACGACGGCGTGGTGACGGATATGATGTGTTCACCGGCGCAGGGCTTCGCCTAAGCTCCGCGACGGTACGACCGAGGTGTGATTCTGTGGAGGGGGGCACCGCACACGGCTAAAACAATTCAACTTGTGTGTCTTTGGGTGCCCCCTGCCCCCGTATATAAAGGAGCAAGGGAGGAGGGGCTGGCCACCTCCTATGGTGCGGCTAGGGAGGGGACTCCTACTAGGAATAGGATTGCAATCCTATTCCTAGTAGGATTCACCGGAAGGAAGAAGGGGGAAAGGATTAGGAGAGGTGGCGCCCCCCAATCCTAGTCCAACTAGGATTGCTAGGTGGGGGCGCCGGCCAGCCCTATGGGCTGCCTCTCTCTCACCCTTTAGGCCCACTATGGACCATCCCCTCTCGTAGGGGGTTCCGGTAACCCCCTCCGGCATTCCCGATAAATCCGAAACTTTTCCGGTATACTTCCGGTGTCCGAATATAGCCGTCCAATATATCAATCTTTATGTCTCGGACATTCCGAGACTCCTCGTCATGTCCGTGATCTCATCCGGGACTCCGAACTACCTTCGGTACATCAATACTCAAAAACTCATAATACCGATCGTCATCAAACGTTAAGCGTGCGGACCCTACGGGTTCGAGAACTATGTAGACATGACCGAGACTCATCTCTGGTCAATAACCAATAGCGGAACCTGGATGTTCGTATTGGCTCCTACATATTCTACGAAGATCTTTTATCGGTCAGAACCGCATAACAACATACGTTGTTCCTTTTGTCAAACGGTATGTTACTTGCCCGAGATTCGATCGTCGGTATCTCTATACCTAGTTCAATCTCGTTACCGGCAAGTCTCTTTACTCGTTCCGTAACACATCATCTCGTGACTAACTCATTAGTCTTTTGCTTGCAAGGCTTATTGTGATGTGTGTTACCGAGAGGGCCCAGAGATACCTCTCCGACATTCCGAGACTCCTCGTCATGTCCGTGATCTCATCCGGGACTCCGAACTACCTTCGGTACATCAATACTCAAAAACTCATAATACCGATCGTCATCAAACGTTAAGCGTGCGGACCCTACGGGTTCGAGAACTATGTAGACATGACCGAGACTCATCTCTGGTCAATAACCAATAGCGGAACCTGGATGTTCATATTGGCTCCTACATATTCTACGAAGATCTTTTATCGGTCAGAACCGCATAACAACATACGTTGTTCCTTTTGTCAAACGGTATGTTACTTGCCCGAGATTCGATCGTCGGTATCTTTATACCTAGTTCAATCTCGTTACCGGCAAGTCTCTTTACTCGTTCCGTAACACATCATCTCGTGACTAACTCATTAGTCTTTTGCTTGCAAGGCTTATTATGATGTGTGTTACCGAGAGGGCCCAGAGATACCTCTCCGACACTTGGAGTGACAAATCCCAATCTTGATCTATGCCAACACCACGAATACTTTCGGAGACACCTGTAGAGCATCTTTATGATCACCCAGTTACGTTGTGACGTTTGATAGAACACAAGGTGTTCTTACGGTATTCGGGAGTTGCATAATCTCATAGTCATAGGAACATGTATAAGTCATGAAGAAAGCAATAGCAGTTAAACTAAACGATCATAGTGCTATGCTAACGGATGGGTCTTGTCCATCACATCATTCTCCTAATGATGTGATCCCGTTGATCAAATGACAACTCATGTCTATGGCTAGGAAACATAACCATCTTTGATCAATGAGCTAGTCTAGTAGAGGCATACTAGGGACACACTGTGTTGTCTATGTATCCACACATGTACTAAGTTTCCGGTTAATACAATTCTAGCATGAATAAAAGACATTTATCATGATATAAGGAAATACAAATAACATCTTTATTATTGCCTCTAGGGCATATTTCCTTCATCCCCCGTATATAAAGGAGCAAGGGAGGAGGGCCGGCCGGCCTCCTATGGTGCGGCTAGGGCAATCCTACTAGGAATAGGATTGCAATCCTATTCCTAGTAGGAGTGCACCAAGAAGGAAGAGAGGGAAAGGAAAAGAGGGAGAGGTGGCGCCCCCCCAATCCTAGTCCAACTAGGATCCCTAGGTGGGGCGCCGGCCAGCCTCTATGGGCTGCCTCTCTCCTTTCCTCAAGGCCCACTATGGACCATCCCCCCTCGTAGGGGGTTCCGGTAACCCCCTCCGGCAATCCAGTTAAATCCGAAACTTTTCTGGAACACTTCCGGTGTCCGAATATAGTCGTCCAATATATCAATCTTTATGTCTCGGACATTCCGAGACTCCTCGTCATGTCCGTGATCTCAAAACTCACAAACTCATAATACCGATTGTCATCAAACGTTAAGCGTGCGGAGCCTACGGGTTCGAGAACTATGTAGACATGACCGAGACTCATCTCCGGTCAATAACCAATAGCGGAACCTGGATGCTCATATTGGCTCCTACATATTCTACGAAGATCTTTATCGGTCAAACCGCATAACAACATACGTTGTTCCTTTTGTCATCGGTATGTTACTTGCCCGAGATTCGATCGTCGGTATCTCTATACCTAGTTCAATCTCGTTACCGGCAAGTCTCTTTACTCGTTCCGTAACTCATCATCTCGTGACTAACTCATTAGTCTTTTGCTTGCAAGGCTTATTATGATGTGTGTTACCGAGAGGGCCCAGAGATACCTCTCCGACACTCGGAGTGACAAATCCTAATCTTGATCTATGCCAACACCACGAATACTTTCGTAGACACCTGTAGAGCATCTTTATGATCACCCAGTTACGTTGTGACGTTTGATAGCACACAAGGTGTTCCTACGGTATTCGGGAGTTGCATAATCTCATAGTCATAGGAACATGTATAAGTAATGAAGAAATCAATAGCAGTAAAACTAAACGATCATAGTGCTATGCTAATGGATGGGTCTAGTCCATCACATCATTCTCCTAATGATGTGATCCCGTTGATCAAATGACTACTCATGTCTATGGTTAGGAAACATAACCATCTTTGATCAATGAGCTAGTCTAGTAGAGGCATACTAGGGACACTCTGTTTTGTCTATGTATTCACACATGTACTAAGTTTCCGGTTAATACAATTCTAGCATGAATAATAAACATTTATCATGATATAAGGAAATATAAATAACAACTTTATTATTGCCTCTAGGGCATATTTCCTTCAGTCTCCCACTTGCACTAGAGTCAGTAATCTAGCTCACATCGCCATGTGATTTAATACCGATGGTTCACATCGTTATGTGAATAACACCCATAGTTCACATCGCCATGTGACCAACACCCAAAGGGTTTACTAGAGTCAATAATCTAGTTCACATCGCTATGTGATTAATACCCAAGAGTAATAAGGTGTGATCATGTTTTGCTTGTGAGAGAAGTTCAGTCAATGGGTTTGTCACATTCAGATCCGTATGTATTTCGCAAATTTCTATGTCTACAATGCTCTGCATGGAGCTGCTCTAGCTAATTGCTCCCACTTTCAATACGCATCCAGATTGATACTTAGAGTCATCTGGATTTAGTGTCAAAGCTTGCATCGGCGTAACCCTTTACGACAAACTCTTTATCACCTCCATAATCGAGAAACATTTCCTTAGTCATCCAGTTACTAAGGATAATTTTGACCGATGTACAGTGATCTACTCCTGGATCACTATTGTACCCCCTTGACAAACTCATGGCAAGGTACACAACATGTTTGGTACACAGCATGGCATACTTTATAGAACCTATGGCTGAGGCATAGGGAATGACTTTCATTCTCTCTATATTTTTCTGCCGTGGTCTGGCTTTGAGTCTTACTCAACTTCACACCTTAAAATTCAGGCAAGAACTCCTTCTTTGACTGATCCATTTTGAACTACTTCAAAATCTTATCAAGGTATGTACTCATCTAAAGTCTTATCAAGCGTCTTGATCTATCTCTATAGATCTTGATGCCCAATATGTAAGCAGCTTCACCAAGGTCTTTCTTTGAAAAACTCCTTTCAAACACTCCTTTATGCTTTCTAGAAAATTCTACATCATTTCCGATCGACAATATGTCATTCACATATACTTATCAAAAAGGTTGTAGTGCTCCCACTCACTTCTTGTAAATACAGGCTTCACCGAAAGTCTGTATAAATCTATATGCTTTGATCAACTTATCAAAGCGTATATTCCAACTCCGAGATGCTTGCACCAGTCCATAGATGGATCGCTGGAGCTTGCACATTTTGTTAGCACCTTTAGGATTGACAAAACCTT
Organism: Secale cereale; assembly: GCA_902687465.1. Taxonomy (NCBI): domain Eukaryota; kingdom Viridiplantae; phylum Streptophyta; class Magnoliopsida; order Poales; family Poaceae; genus Secale; species Secale cereale. The sequence goes on along the minus strand of LR738710.1, from coordinate 19,905,406 downwards.
CTGGTTGCATCATATACAAGTCTTCTTTAATAAATCCATTAAAGAATGCAGTTTTGTTATCCATTTGCCAAATTTCATAAAATGCGGCAATTACTAACATGATTCGGACAGACTTAAGCATCGCTACGGGTGAGAAAGTCTCATCGTAGTCAACTCCTTGAACATGTCGAAACCCTTTCGCAACAAGTCGAGATTTGTGAACAGTAACATTACTGTTTGCGTCGGTCTTCCTCTTGAAGATCCATTTATTTTCGATGGCTTGCCGATTATCGGGCAAGTCAACCAAAGTCCATACTTTGTTCTAATACATGGATCCCATCTCAGATTTCATGGTCTCAAGCCATTTTGCGGAATCTGGGCTCATCATCGCTTCCTCATAGTTCGTAGGTTCATCATGGTCTAGTAACATGACTTCCAGAACTTGGTTGTCGTACCACTCTGGTGCGGAACGAACTTTGGTTGATCTATGAAGTTCAGCAGAAACTTGATCTGAAGTTTCATGATCATCATCATTAGCTTCCTCACTAATTGGTGTAGGAATCACTGGAACGAGTTTCTGTGATGTACTACCTGTTGGGGAACGTAGTATTTTAAAATTTTCCTACGATCACGCAAGATCTATCTACCAGATGCATAGCAACAAGAGGGAAGAGTGTGTCTACGTACCCTCGTAGACCGGAAGCGGAAGCGTCAAGTGACGCGGTTGATGTAGTCGAACTTCTTCGCGATCCAACCGATCATGCACCGAACGTACGGCACCTCCGCGTTCAGCACACGTTCAGCTTGATGACGTCCCACGAGCTCTTGATCCAGTTGAGCTTCACGGGAGAGTTTCGTCAGCACGACGGCGTGGTGACGGATATGATGTATCTACCGGCACAGGGCTTCGCCTAAGCACTGCGACGGTATGACCGAGGTGTGTTTCTGTGGAGGGGGGCACCGCACACGGCTGGAACAATTCAACTTGTGTGTCTTTGGGTGCCCCCTGCCCCCGTATATAAAGGAGCAAGAGGGGAGGGCCGGCCGGCCTCCTATGGTGCGGCTAGGGCAATCCTACTAGGCATAGGATTGCAATCCTATTCCTAGTAGGAGTCCACCAAGAAGGAAGAGAGGGAAAGGAAAAGAGGGAGAGGTGGCGCCCCCCCAATCCTAGTCCAACTAGGATCCCTAGGTGGGGCGCCGGCCAGCCTCTATGGGCTGCCTCTCTCCTTTCTTCAAGGCCCACTATGGACCATCCCCCTCGTAGGGGGTTCCGGTAACCCCCTCCGGCAATCCAGTTAAATCCGAAACTTTTCCGGAACACTTCCGGTGTCCGAATATAGTCGTCCAATATATCAATCTTTATGTCTCGGACATTCTGAGACTCCTCGTCATGTCCGTGATCTCATCCGGGACTCCGAACTACCTTCGGTACATCAAAACTCATAAACTCATAATACCGATCGTCATCAAACGTTAAGCGTGCGGACCCTACGGGTTCGAGAACTATGTAGACATGACCGAGACTCATTTCCGGTCAATAACCAATAGCGGAACCTGGATGCTCATATTGGCTCCTACATATTCTAAGAAGATCTTTATCGGTCAAATCGCATAACAACATACGTTGTTCCTTTTGACATCGGTATGTTACTTGCCCGAGATTTGATCGTCGGTATCTCTATACCTAGTTCAATCTCGTTACCGGCAAGTCTCTTTACTCGTTCCGTAACTCATCATCTCGTGACTAACTCATTAGTCTTTTGCTTGCAAGGCTTATTATGATGTGTGTTACCGAGAGGGCCCAGAGATACCTCTCCGACACTCGGAGTGACAAATCCTAATCTTGATCTATGCCAACACCACGATTACTTTCGGAGACACCTGTAGAGCATATTTATGATCACCCAGTTACATTGTGACGTTTGATAGCACACAAGGTGTTCCTACGGTACTCGGGAGTTGCATAATCTCATAGTCAGAGGAACATGTATAAGCAATGAAGAAAGCAATAGCAGTAAAACTAAACGATCATAGTGCTATGCTAACGGATGGGTTTAGTCCATCACATCATTCTCCTAATGATGTGATCCCGTTAATCAAATGACAACTCATGTCTATGGTTAGGAAACATAACCATCTTTGATCAATGAGCTAGTCTAGTAGAGGCATACTAGGGACACTCTGTTTTGTCTATGTATTCACACATGTACTAACTTTCCGGTTAATACAATTCTAGCATGAATAATAAACATTTATCATGATATAAGGAAATATAAATAACAACTTTATTATTGCCTCTAGGGTATATTTCCTTTAGTCTCCCACTTGCACTAGAGTCAATAATCTAGCTCACATCGCCATGTGATTTAATACCGATGGTTCACATCGTTATGTGAATAACACCCATAGTTCACATCGCCATGTGACCAACACCCAAAGGGTTTACTAGAGTCAATAATCTAGTTCACATCGCTATGCAATTAATACCCAAGAGTAATAAGGTGTGATCATGTTTTGCTTGTGAGAGAAGTTTAGTCAACGGGTCTGTCACATTCAGATCCGTATGTATTTCGCAAATTTCTATGTCTACAATGCTCTGCATAGAGCTACTCTAGCTAATTGCTCCCACTTTCAATACGCATCCATATTGATACTTAGAGTCATCTGGATTTAGTTTCAAAGCTTGCATCGGCGTAACCCTTTACGACGAACTCTTTATCACCTCCATAATCGAGAAACATTTCCTTAGTCATCCAGTTACTAAGGATAATTTTGACCGATGTACAGTGATCTACTCCTGGATCACTATTGTACCCCCTTGACAAACTCATGGCAAGGTACACAACATGTTTGGTACACAGCATGGCATACTTTATAGAACCTATGGCTGAGGCATAGGGAATGACTTTCATTCTCTCTATATTTTTCTGCCGTGGTCTGGCTTTGAGTCTTACTCAACTTCACACCTTACAATTCAGGCAAGAACTCCTTCTTTGACTGATCCATTTTGAACTACTTCAAAATCTTATCAAGGTATGTACTCATCTAAAGTCTTATCAAGCGTCTTGATCTATCTCTATAGATCTTGATGCCCAATATGTAAGCAGCTTCACCAAGGTCTTTCTTTGAAAAACTCCTTTCAAACACTCCTTTATGCTTTCCAGAAAATTCTACATCATTTCCGATCGACAATATGTCATTCACATATACTTATCAAAAAGGTTGTAGTGCTCCCACTCACTTCTTGTAAATACAGGCTTCACCGAAAGTCTGTATAAATCTATATGCTTTGATCAACTTATCAAAGCGTATATTCCAACTCCAAGATACTTGCACCAGTCCATAGATGGATCGCTGGAGCTTGCACATTTTGTTAGCACCTTTAGGATTGACAAAACCTTCTGGTTGCATCATATACAAGTCTTCTTTAATAAATCCATTAAAGAATGCAGTTTTGTTATCCATTTGCCAAATTTCATAAAATGCGGCAATTACTAACATGATTCGGACAGACTTAAGCATCGCTACGGGTGAGAAAGTCTCATCGTAGTCAACTCCTTGAACTTGTCGAAACCCTTTCGCAACAAGTCGAGCTTTGTGAACAGTAACATTACTGTTTGCGTCGGTCTTCCTCTTGGAGATCCATTTATTTTCGATGGCTTGCCGATTATCGGGCAAGTCAACCAAAGTCCATACTTTGTTCTAATACATGGATCCCATCTCAGATTTCATGGTCTCAAGCCATTTTGTGGAATCTGGGCTCATCATCGCTTCCTCATACTTCGTAGGTTCATCATGGTCTAGTAACATGACTTCCAGAACTTGGTTGTCGTACCACTCTGGTGCGGAACGAACTTTGGTTGATCTACGAAGTTCAGCAGAAACTTGATCTGAAGTTTCATGATCATCATCATTAGCTTCCTCACTAATTGGTGTAGGAATCACTGGAACGAGTTTCTGTGATGTACTACCTGTTGGGGAACGTAGTATTTTAAAATTTTCCTACGATCACGCAAGATCTATCTACCAGATGCATAGCAACGAGAGGGAAGAGTGTGTCTACGTACCCTCGTAGACCGGAAGCGGAAGCGTCAAGTGACGCGGTTGATGTAGTCGAACTTCTTCGCGATCCAACCGATCATGCACCGAACGTACGGCACCTCCGCGTTCAGCACACGTTCAGCTTGATGACGTCCCACGAGCTCTCGATCCAGTTGAGCTTCACGGGAGAGTTTCGTCAGCACGACGGCGTGGTGACGGATATGATGTATCTACCGGCGCAGGGCTTCGCCTAAGCACTGCGACGGTATGACCGAGGTGTGTTTCTGTGGAGGGGGGCACCGCACACGGCTGGAACAATTCAACTTGTGTGTCTTTGGGTGCCCCCCTGCCCCCGTATATAAAGGAGCAAGAGGGGAGGGCCGGCCGGCCTCCTATGGTGCGGCTAGGGCAATCCTACTAGGAATAGGATTGCAATCCTATTCCTAGTAGGAGTCCACCAAGAAGGAAGAGAGGGACAGGAAAAGAGGTAGAGGTGGCGCCCCCCCCCCCCCCAATCCTAGTCCAACTAGGATCCCTAGGTGGGGCGCCGGCCAGCCTCTATGGGCTGCCTCTCTCCTTTCTTCAAGGCCCACTATGGACCATCCCCCTCGTAGGGGGTTCCGGTAACCCCCTCCGGCAATCCAGTTAAATCCGAAACTTTTCCGGAACACTTCCGGTGTCCGAATATAGTCGTCCAATATATCAATCTTTATGTCTCGGACATTCTGAGACTCCTCGTCATGTCCGTGATCTCATCCGGGACTCCAAACTACCTTCGGTACATCAAAACTCATAAACTCATAATACCGATCGTCATCAAACGTTAAGCGTGCGGACCCTACGGGTTCGAGAACTATGTAGACATGACCGAGACTCATCTCCGGTCAATAACCAATAGCGGAACCTGGATGCTCATATTGGATCCTACATATTCTACGAAGATCTTTATCGGTCAAATCGCATAACAACATACGTTGTTCCTTTTGTCATCGGTATGTTACTTGCCCGAGATTCGATCGTCGGTATCTCTATACCTAGTTCAATCTCGTTACCGGCAAGTCTCTTTACTCGTTCCGTAACTCATCATCTCGTGACTAACTCATTAGTCTTTTGCTTGCAAGGCTTATTATGATGTGTGTTACCGAGAGGGCCCAGAGATACCTCTCCGACACTCGGAGTGACAAATCCTAATCTTGATCTATGCCAACACCACGAATACTTTCGGAGACACCTGTAGAGCATCTTTATGATCACCCAGTTACGTTGTGACGTTTGATAGCACACAAGGTGTTCCTACGGTATTCGGGAGTTGCATAATCTCATAGTCATAGGAACATGTATAAGTAATGAAGAAAGCAATAGCAGTAAAACTAAACGATCATAGTGCTATGCTAACGGATGGGTCTAGTCCATCACATCATTCTCCTAATGATGTGATGCCGTTAATCAAATGGCAACTCATGTCTATGGTTAGGAAACATAACCATCTTTGATCAATGAGCTAGTCTAGTAGAGGCATACTAGGGACACTCTGTTTTGTCTATGTATTCATACATGTACTAAGTTTCCGGTTAATACAATTCTAGCATGAATAATAAACATTTATCATGATATAAGGAAATATAAATAACAACTTTATTATTGCCTCTAGGGCATATTTCCTTCAGTCTCCCACTTGCACTAGAGTTAATAATCTAGCTCACATCGCCATGTGATTTAATACCGATGGTTCACATCGTTATGTGAATAAGACCCATAGTTCACATCGCCATGTGACCAACACCCAAAGGGTTTACTAGAGTCAATAATCTAGTTCACATCGCTATGCAATTAATACCCAAGAGTAATAAGGTGTGATCATGTTTTGCTTGTGAGAGAAGTTTAGTCAACGGGTCTGTCACATTCAGATCCGTATGTATTTCGCAAATTTCTATGTCTACAATGCTCTGCATAGAGCTACTCTAGCTAATTGCTCCCACTTTCAATACGCATCCAGATTGATACTTAGAGTCATCTGGATTTAGTGTCAAAGCTTGCATCGGCGTAACCCTTTACGACGAACTCTTTATCACCTCCATAATCGAGAAACATTTCCTTAGTCATCCAGTTACTAAGGATAATTTTGACCGCTGTACAGTGATCTACTCCTGGATCACTATTGTACCTCCTTGACAAACTCATGGCAAGGTACACAACATGTTTGGTACACAACATGGCATACTTTATAGAACCTATGGCTGAGGCATAGGGAATGACTTTCATTCTCTCTATATTTTTCTGCCGTGGTCTGGCTTTGAGTCTTACTCAACTTCACACCTTACAAGTCAGTCAAGAACTCCTTCTTTGACTGATCCATTTTGAACTACTTCAAAATTTTATCAAGGTATGTACTCATCGAAAGTCTTATCAAGCGTCTTGATCTATCTCTATAGATCTTGATGCCCAATATGTAAGCAGCTTCACCAAGGTCTTTCTTTGAAAAACTCCTTTCAAACACTCCTTTATGCTTTCCAGAAAATTCTACATCATTTCCGATCGACAATATGTCATTCACATATACTTATCAAAAAGGTTGTAGTGTTCCCACTCACTTCTTGTAAATACAGGCTTCACCACAAGTCTGTATAAATCTATATGCTTTGATCAACTTATCAAAGCGTATATTCCAACTCCGAGATGCTTGCACCAGTCCATAGATGGATCGCTGGAGCTTGCACATTTTGTTAGCACCTTTAGGATTGACAAAACCTTCTGGTTGCATCATATACAAGTCTTCTTTAATAAATCCATTAAAGAATGCAGTTTTGTTATCTATTTGCCAAATTTCATAAAATGCGGCAATTACTAACATGATTTGGACAGACTTAAGCATCGCTACGGGTGAGAAAGTCTCATCCTAGTCAACTCCTTGAACTTGTCGAAACCCTTTCGCAACAAGTCGAGCTTTGTAAACAGTAACATTACTGTTTGCGTCGGTCTTCCTCTTGAAGATCCATTTATTTTCGATGGCTTGCCGATCATCGGGCAAGTCAACCAAAGTCCATACTTTGTTCTAATACATGGATCCCATCTCAGATTTCATGGTCTCAAGCCATTTTGCGGAATATGGGCTCATCATCGCTTCCTCATAGTTCGTAGGTTCATCATGGTCTAGTAACATGACTTCCAGAACTTGGTTGTCGTACCACTCTGGTGCGGAACGAACTCTGGTTGATCTACAAAGTTCAGCAGAAACTTGATCTGAAGTTTCATGATCATCATCATTAACTTCCTCACTAATTGGTGTAGGAATCACTAGAACGAGTTTTTGTGATGTACTACCTGTTGGGGAACGTAGTATTTTAAAATTTTCCTACGATCACGCAAGATCTATCTACCAGATGCATAGCAACGAGAGGGAAGAGTGTGTCTACGTACCCTCATAGACCGGAAGCGGAAGCGTCAAGTGACGCGGTTGATGTAGTCGAACTTCTTCGCGATCCAACCGATCAAGCACCGAACGTACGGCACCTCCGTGTTCAGCACACGTTCAGCTTGATGACGTCCCACGAGCTCTTGATCTAGTTGAGCTTCACGGGAGAGTTTCGTCAGCACGACGGCGTGGTGACGGATATGATGTATCTACCGGCGCAGGGCTTCGCCTAAGCACTGCGACGGTATGACCGAGGTGTGTTTTTGTGGAGGGGGGCACCGCACACGGCTGGAACAATTCAACTTGTGTGTCTTTGGGTGCCCCCCTGCCCCCGTATATAAAGGAGCAAGAGGGGAGGGCCGGCCGGCCTCCTATGGTGCGGCTAGGGCAATCCTACTAGGAATAGGATTGCAATCCTATTTCTAGTAGGAGTCCACCAAGAAGGAAGAGAGGGAAAGGAAAAGAGGGAGAGGTGGCGCCCCCCCAATCCTAGTCCAACTAGGATCCCTAGGTGGGGCGCCGGCCAGACTCTATGGGCTGCCTCTCTCCTTTCCTCAAGGCCCACTATGGACCATCCACCCTCGTAGGGGGTTCCGGTAACCCCCTCCGGCAATCCAGTTAAATCCGAAACTTTTCTGGAACACTTCCGGTGTCCGAATATAGTCGTCGAATATATCAATCTTTATGTCTCGGACATTCCGAGACTCCTCGTCATGTCCGTGATCTCATCCGGGACTCCGAACTACCTTCGGTACATCAAAACTCATAAACTCATAATACCGATCGTCATCAAACGTTAAGCGTGCGGAGCCTACGGGTTCGAGAACTATGTAGACATGACCGAGACTCATCTCCGGTCAATAAGCAATAGCGGAACCTGGATGCTCATATTGGCTCCTACATATTCTACGAAGATCTTTATCGGTCAAACCGCATAACAACATACGTTGTTCCTTTTGTCATCGGTATGTTACTTGCCCGAGATTCGATCGTCGGTATCTCTATACCTAGTTCAATCTCGTTACCGGCAAGTCTCTTTACTCGTTCCGTAACTCATCATCTCGTGACTAACTCATTAGTCTTTTGCTTGCATGGCTTATTATGATGTGTGTTACCGAGAGGGCCCAGAGATACCTCTCCGACACTCGGAGTGACAAATCCTAATCTTGATCTATGCCAACACCACGAATACTTTCGTAGACACCTGTAGAGCATCTTTATGATCACCCAGTTACGTTGTGACGTTTGATAGCACACAAGGTGTTCCTACGGTATTCGGGAGTTGCATAATCTCATAGTCATAGGAACATGTATAAGTAATGAAGAAAGCAATAGCAGTAAAACTAAACGATCATAGTGCTATGCTAACGGATGGGTCTAGTCCATCACATCATTCTCCTAATGATGTGATCCCGTTGATCAAATGACAACTCATGTCTATGGTTAGGAAACATAACCATCTTTGATCAATGAGCTAGTCTAGTAGAGGCATACTAGGGACACTCTGTTTTGTCTATGTATTCACACATGTACTAAGTTTCCGGTTAATACAATTCTAGCATGAATAATAAACATTTATCATGATATAAGGAAATATAAATAACAACTTATTATTGCCTCTAGGGCATATTTCCTTCAGTCTCCCACTTGCACTAGAGTCAATAATCTAGCTCACATCGCCATGTGATTTAATACCGATGGTTCACATCGTTATGTGAATAACACCCATAGTTCACATCGCCATGTGACCAACACCCAAAGGGTTTACTAGAGTCAATAATCTAGTTCACATCGCTATGCGATTAATACCCAAGAGTAATAAGGTGTGATCATGTTTTGCTTGTGAGAGAAGTTTAGTCAACGGGTCTGTCACATTCAGATCCGTATGTATTTCGCAAATTTCTATGTCTACAATGCTCTGCATAGAGCTACTCTAGCTAATTGCTCCCACTTTCAATACGCATCCAGATTGATACTTAGAGTCATCTGGATTTAGTGTCAAAGCTTGCATCGGCGTAACCCTTTACGACGAACTCTTTATCACCTCCATAATCGAGAAACATTTCCTTGGTCATCCAGTTACTAAGGATAATTTTCACCGCTGTACAGTGATCTACTCCTGGATCACTATTGTACCCCCTTGACAAACTCATGGCAAGGTACACAACATGTTTGGTACACAGCATGGCATACTTTATAGAACCTATGGCTGAGGCATAGGGAATGAGTTTCATTCTCTCTATATTTTTCTGCCGTGGTCTGGCTTTGAGTCTTACTCAACTTCACACCTTACAAGTCAGTCAGGAACTCCTTCTTTGACTGATCCATTTTGAACTACTTCAGAATTTTATCAAGGTATGTACTCATTGAAAGTCTTATCATGCGTCTTGATCTATCTCCGTAGATCTTGATGCCCAATATGTAAGCAGCTTCACCAAGGTCTTTCTTTGAAAAACTCCTTTCAAACACTCGTTTATTCTTTCCAGAAAATTCTACATCATTTCCGATCGACAATATGTCATTCACATATACTTATCAGAAAGGTTGTAGTGCTCCCACTCACTTCTTGTAAATACAGGCTTCACCGCAAGTCTGTATAAATCTATATGCTTTTGATCAACTTATCAAAGCATATATTCCAACTCCGAGATGCTTGCACCAGTCCATAGATGGATCGCTGGAGCTTGCACATTTTGTTAGCACCTTTAGGATTGACAAAACCTTCTGGTTGCATCATATACAAGTCTTCTTTAATAAATCCATTAAAGAATGCAGTTTTGTTATCCATTTGCCAGATTTCATAAAATGCGGCAATTGCTAACATGATTCAGACAGACTTAAGCATCGCTACGGGTGAGAAAGTCTCATCGTAGTCAACTCCTTGAACTTGTTGAAAAACTTTCGCAACAAGTCGAGTTTTGTAAACAGGAACAATACTGTCGGCGTCAGTCTTCCTCTTAAAGATCCATTTATTTTCGATGGCTTGCCGACCATCGGGCAAGTCAACCAAAGTCCCTACTTTGTTCTCATACATGGATCCCATCTCAGATTTCATGGCCTCAAGCCATTTTGCATAACCCCAAAAGCGATAGTGGTCGATCGGTAAGAGACATCATCGATCGCACCATATCTAATAAAGTACGGTTATGACGTTAGGACACACCATTACACTGTGGTGTTCCAGGTGGCATGAGTAGTGAAACTATTTCACATTGTTTTTACTGAAGGCCAAACTCGCTAACTCAAATATTTTACCTCTACGATCATATCGTAGAAACTCTAATTTTCTTGTTACGATGATTCTCCACTTCACTCTGAAATTCTTTGAACTTTTCAAATGTTTCAGACTTGTGCTTCATTAAGTAGATACACCCATATCTGCTCCAATCATCAGTGAAGGTCAGAAAATAACGATACCCGCCACGAGCTTCAACACTCATTGGTCCACATACATCTGTATGTATGATCTCCAACAAATCTGTTGCTCGCTCCATTGTTCCAGAGAACGGAGTTTTAGTCATCTTGCCCATGAGGCATGGTTCGCAAGCATCAAGTGATTCATAATCTAGTGATTCCAAAAGTCCATGACTATGGAGTTTCTTCATACGCTTTACACCAATATGACCTAAACGGCAGTGCCACAAATAAGTTGCACTATCATTACTAACCTTGCATCTTTTGGTTTCAATATTATGAATATGTGTATCACACGATCGAGATCCAACAATCCATTTTCATTGGGTGTATGACCATAGAAGGTTTTATTCATGTAAACAGAACAACAATTATTCTCTAATTTACATGAATAACCTTATTGCAATAAACATGATCAAATCATATTGATGCTCAACACAAACACCAAATAACACTTATTTAGGTTCAACACTAATCCCGAAAGTATAGGGAGTGTGTGATGATGATCATATCAATCTTGGAACCACTTCCAACACACATCGTTACTTCACCTTTAACTAGTTTCTGTTCATTATGCAATTCCCATTTCGAGTTACTACTCTTTAGCAACTGAACTAGTATCAAATACCGAGGGGTTGCTATGAACACTAGTAAAATACACATCAATAATCTGTATATCAAATATACCTTTGTTCACTTTGCCATCCTTCTTATCCGCCAAATATCTAGGGCAGTTCCACTTCCAGTGACCTTTTCCTTTGCAGTAGAAGCACTTAGTTTCAGGCTTGAGTTTAGCTTTGGTTTTCTTCACGGGTGTGACAACTTGCTTGTCATTCCTTTTGAAGTTCCCCTTCTATCCCTTTGCCCTTTACTTTAAATAAGTGGTCTTATTAACCATCAACACTTGATGCTCCTTTTTGATTTCTACCTTCGCCGATATCAGGATCGCCAAGAGCTCGGGAATTACCTTCGTCATCCCTTGCATATTATAGTTCATCACGAAGTTCTACTAACTTGGTGATAGTGACTAGAGAATTTTGTCAATTACTATCTTATCTGGAAGATTAACTCCCACTTGATTCAAGTAATTGTAGTACCCAGACAGTCTGAGCATATGCTCACTGGTTGAGCTATTCTCCTCCATCTTGTAGGCAAAGTACTGCCAGAGGTCTCATACCTCTCGACATGGGCATGAGTACGAAATACTAATTTCAACTCTTGGAACATCTTATATGCTCCGTGGTGTTCAAAAATAGTTTTGAAGTCCCGGTTCTAAGACGTAAAGCATGGTGCACTTAAACTATCAAGTAGTCATCATACCGAGCTTTTGTCAAAACGTTCATAACGTCTACATCTGCTCCTGCAATAGGTCTGTCACCTAGCGGTGCATCAAGGACATAATTCTCTGTGCAACAATGAAGATAATCCTCAGATCACGGAACAATTCCGCATCATTGCTACTAACATCTTTCAACTTAGTTTTCTCTAGGAACATATAAAAATTAAACGGGGAGCAACATCTTGAGCTATTGATCTACAACATAGATATGCTAATACTACGAGGACTAAGTTCATGATAAATTAAAGTTCAATTTAATCATATTATCTAAGAACTCCCACTTAGATAGACATCCCCCCGGTCATCTAAATGATCACGTGATCCAAATCAACTAATCCATGTCCGATCATCACGTGAGATGGAGTAGTTTCAATGGTGAACATCTTATGTTGATCATATCTACTATACGATTCACGCTCGATGTCAGGGATATGACTAGCAGGTATGAACCGGCTAGTGTAAACCGGCTTAATTATAATATGTTTAGTTGTAATATTTAGTAAAGGCTGCGGCCCATGAAATCTTAGGGCCCATGTATAGAATTATGGTTTGTAAACCGCCAAGCGATGTAACTTGAGAGATAAGGAAGAAAGGACAGAGACCGAGGCGGATACGAGTATGAACCGGCCTCGGGACTCTGTAAACCGGACCAGGCGTCACCTCTATATAAAGGGACGACCCGGCGACGGTTCAGGGACAAGCAAGAATCAACCCGTCGAGACTACAGGCAAGCGATCCGCTCCCTCTAAACCGACGCCCAAGCAATACCAAATCAACTAGACGTAGGCTTTTACCTTCATCGAAGGGGCCGAACTAGTATAAACTCTCTGTGTCCTTTGTGTGCTATGAACCCCTTCAAGCTAACCCGTGCGATGGTTCCCTCATCAAGTCCGTTAAACCGGACATCTGCCGTGTTAATTCCACGACAGTTGGCGCCCACCTTGGGGCCTCCACACGATGGTTTCGAGTTCTTAAAGGGCAACTTTGAAGGGCTGAAGGGTTACGCGGTCGGCCGGATGACCAAGAGTCGCCGCGGCCTGATCTACATCGACGACGTAGGTTGGGGACCAGAGGCCGATTCAATCGAATACGGGTACCGGGTTCCCTTCGGCGGCATCCAAGTCTTCATTGGCAATCCATGGAGTACGCGAACCGGAACCTGAGCCGGACATCTTCCCCAACATCGTCGAGCCGGCTCAGCGTGCGAGATCGGCCCGGATTCAGCCCGCCATGAAGCGCGTGTTCGTTGGAGCAATCCATGGAGTTCGAACCGAAGACGGATCGGAATCCGATGGTGCAACAGTTGTCTACTCCGACGACGAATCTTCATCCGGAGAAACTGAGTCTTTGTATCAGTTGCAGGATGGCCGGTCTGAGGGCGAGTCCGATGGAAACAGTATTCCGGACCCCTTCGACCCGCCAAACCGGGTGGCTGTCTTTATGGCCGGTTCACAGCCCACGGTGAACGGCGCGACAACAGAAGCTGGTGTAGGGGGGAGTGGCCTGATCCTCTCACCTACTGGCGTTCTATCCACCTTGATCGATGAGTTCACAGCTAAAGCGGTGGAAGCAATAGCTCCAGCAGACAAGGCGCAACATGATGCAGAGCTACTTCAGTTAAAAGGCCGGATTGATCAATTAAAGGAGGGCCTGAAAGCAGAAAAAGCAATGATAGCGGTAAGACAAGCGGAGCTGAATGATCAGGCTTTTCATCTAAGGATGGAGCAGGCCTCTATGCAGGGAGTGAGGGGTCCAAAATACCAATCTCGTCTGCCGCCGGTTTATGAAGCGACGGATCTGTTCAGGACACCTGGGGCTGGGGCTAGCAATGATCCGGCTTTAAACCGGAGGGCACCCCCAGCCAGGGAGGAGCCGTTTCAGTAGCCCACCGCAGAGCAAGATCGGCGGATCACGTCTGCACCTTACGTTCCCACCCCTCCAGGTCAATATTCGAATCCTTTGGATAACATCGCTGCTACTGCTGCACGTTTGGCCGCTTTACCCGTGGAGGAGATGTCTCCGGTGGCATTGGAGGCACGCAGGGTCAAGGAGCTGCTTAATACGGCGTTAATACAGCAGCAAGCATACTCTCATAGCAGGGAAAGGCTACATTCAACACCACGTCCCAGCCAGAGTTACACTCGTCATTGGGAGGAGCCGGAGGTGTCTAGCAGTGAGCGCAGGCGACATCGGCGCAAACAGGATAATCCGGCGGGTGCAGATGCTCAACCTCAAGATGTAAACCGGGTTAGGTCAGGAGCCCGGGAGGAGGTTCGTCAAACGACGCCGGTTCACACAGCCACAGCTGAAACAGGAGTTACGACAAGTTCTTTTGGGGTACAGTGTCTTATCCCCGCTATACGAAGTGTCAAGTTGCCTAAGGATTTCAAAGGGCCCCGCAAGGTACCTAATTACACAGCGGATTTGGCTCCTGAAGCTTGGGTTGAAAGTTATGAGATGGCCATGGAGATGCTGGACGTAGATGAATCGGCTTGTGCAAAGTACTTTACTATGATGCTTGAGGGTACAGCCCGGACCTGGCTGAAAGGTTTACCCCCGAATTCCATCGGATCATGGGGAGAGCTACGCAGTCAGTTTATCAAAAATTTCAAGGATACATGCAAGCAGCCATGTCAGTGGTGGATCTAGCAGCTTGTGTGCAAGGAGAGCAGGAGTCTACGGCTGCTTGGGTGCGGAGAGTAGCGGAGATCTTGCACTCTTCGAATAGTATCAATCCTAGTACGGCGATAGTGACTTTGGAAAACAATTGCCGGTTTGAATCTTTAAAGTTAAAGCTAGGGCGGCTTAAAAGGGATTGCAATGATATGGGAACTCTCATGAGTGCTTTGGTAAAGTATGGGGACTCTGACAATACCAAGTATCCAGAAGCTGAAGGGGACAAGGCAGGGAAGGTTAATAAACCTGGTAAACCGGCGCAAGTTAATCCGGCTACTACAAGTTTCTTGGGCAAACGAAAGGCAGAAGGTGGCTCTGACTTCGTGGCCAATACTCAAATTCAAGGGGGTTTTCAGCGCAGCGTGGGCGACCCACCTCCACCAACCGTCGGAGGGGCTGTTAGCTGGGACCAAGAGTTAGATCAGCCTTGTCCGAAGCATGGCTCGAGAAATCGACCGGCAAAACACACTATAAGAGAGTACAGGCCCCTTATGGAAGCAATAGTGGGCCGCTTTAATCCGTATGACAGGCCTCCAAATGGCGGTTCAGGTCCTGGGTTTTATGGTCCGGGTCATCAGGGGAGCAGCTCAGGATCAGGATATAGGGGCAATAACAGTGGTTATCAAAACCGGGCCGGTAATCAAAACAGTCAAGGAAGTTATAATAACCAGGGCAATCAACCGCGTAACCAAGGTGGTTATAATAACCAAGGCAGTCAGCAGCATGGCCAAGGTAATCACAATAACCAAGGCAATCAGCAGCAGGGCCAAGGGAATTACAATAATCAGGGGAATCAGCAGCGTCAGCAACAGCAGTCGCAATCCGGATATCAGAGTAATCCGAAGGAATTGAGCAGTGGGCAATATCATGTCTTCACCACAAGTCTGTGTAAACGAGATCAGAAGGTTTTGAAGCGGGCAGTTAACGCGGTTGAACCGGCAACACCGCAATTTCTGCGCTGGTCAGAGCAGCCCATTGTATGGAGTAGGGAAGACCACCCAATGCGGGTGGATAATCCGGGCCACTTGGCCTTGGTGGTGGCACCCCAGGTGGGAGGTTATAAATTCACTAAGGTTCTCATGGACGGTGGTAGCAGCATCAATATCTTGTACTATGAGACTTTCCGTCGTATGGGCCTGACGGATAAGAAGTTAAGGCAATCAAACATGGTGTTCCATGGGGTGGTCCCAGGTAAGTCGGCTTATCCGGTTGGAAAGATTGACTTAGAAGTTACATTTGGAGATGAGCATGATTCCAGGTCAGAGATGATAACTTTCGAAGTCGTCAAGATTAAAAGCCCTTATCACGCTCTGTTTGGGAGGACGGTTTATGCCAAATTTATGGCTAGACCGTGTTATGTTTATCTGCAACTCAAAATGCCGGGTCACAAGGGCACGATCACGGTTCATGGAAGTCGCAAGATAGCAGTGGAGTGTGAAGAAGGAGATGCGGCCTACGCGGAGGCAGTATGTGCCACAGAAGAGTTGATGTTTTATAAAGATAATGTTGATCCGGCAGATATGACTCCGCTGAAAAAGCCGACTACAGAACATGATCCAGCGTTGAAGTTTAAATCGACGGAGGTGACCAAGCAAGTTGATTTTGTGCCAGGAGATTCATCCAAGCAGTTCACTATCAGCGCTAACCTCGATCCCAAATAGGAAAGTGCGCTCATCGAGTTCATCTGTGAGAATCGGGATATCTTTGCATGGAAGCCTTCTGACATGCCAGGTATACCGAGGGAACTCGCTGAGCACAGCCTTAACATTGATCCGAAATATAAACCGGTTAAACAATATTTGCGCCGCTTCAACGAAGAGAGGCACAAGGCTATAGGAGAAGAAGTGGCCAGGCTTTTGGCCGCAGGATTCATAGTGGAAGTCTTTCATCCGGAGTGGTTGGCTAATCCGGTGCTGGTGTTAAAGAAGAATGGGAAGTGGAGAATGTGTGTGGACTACACAGACCTCAACAAAGCTTGCCCAACTGATCCTTTTGCTCTCCCTCGCATTGATCAGATTATCGATGCCACAGCAGGATGTGAGCGGCTAATTTTTTTGGTTGCATATTCGGGATATCACCAGATCAAGATGGCAGTTAAAGACCAAGAGAAGACAGCTTTCATAACCCCTTTGGGTGCTTTTTGCTATGTGTCTATGCCTTTTGGACTAAAGAGTGCTCAAGCAACCTATCAGCGTTGCGTTCAGAATTGTCTTAAAGGACAAATAGGGAGGAATGTTCATGCCTACGTGGATGACATTGTGGTTAAATCAAGGAAAGAAGAGACAATGATAGAGGATCTTAAAGAAACTCTTGACAATCTTCGAGCTTATAAGATGATGCTTAATCCGGAGAAGTGTGCCTTTGGTGTTCCCGCAGGTAAATTCCTCGGATTCTTGGTCTCAAATAGAGGAATAGAAGCTAATCCGGAGAAAATCAAGGCCATCACATCTTTGACTAAGCCGATTTGCATCAACGATGTTCAGCGTATTGCTGGTCGGATCACAGCATTAAGCCGGTTCATCAGCCGTTTGGGAGAGAAGGCGATCCCGCTGTACCAGTTGCTGAGGAAAACAGATCGATTTAGATGGAGTGATGAGGCGAACGCGGCGTTTGAGGATTTGAAGCGACAACCGGCAAAGCCGCCGGTCCTGGCTGCCCCTTTTGATAAGGAGCCATTGCTGTTATACGTCGCTGCCAATGCACGGGCAGTCAGCGTCGCGATTGTGGTTGAGCGCAAGGAAGCAGGGAAAGAATACCCGGTTCAGCGCCCGGTTTATTACGTGAGTGAAGTACTCATTGAATCCAAGCAGAGGTACCCACATTGGCAGAAGCTGGTTTATGGTGTGTTCATGGTAAACCGGAAGCTGAAACATTATTTCCAAGGTCATCCAATAACTGTGGTTAGTTCAGGACCGTTAGGGGACATAATCCAGAACAGGGAAGCTACAGGTAGAGTAGCAAAGTGGGCCATTGAGCTCAGCCCACATGAGTTGAAGTATGTGCCACGCACCGCTATAAAATCTCAGGCGTTGGTGGATTTCATCAATGATTGGACAGAGTTGCAAACCCCTGAGGAGAAGCCGGATCTTACGTACTGGACGATTCACTTTGACGGTTCAAGACAGTTGGAAGCCTCGGGGGATGGAGTTGTCTTAACTTCCCCCCGGGGTGATAAATTTTGTTACGTCCTCCGCCTATTGTTTCCTTGTACTAACAATGCAGCGGAATATGAAGCATTACTTCATGGCTTGCGGATGGCGAAGGAGATGAACTTGAGCCGGGTCAAATGTTTTGGCGATTTAGATCTGGTGGCACAGCAAGTTTCAGGCAAGTGGGATTCAAGAGATCCCCTCATGTCAGCTTATAGACGAGAAGTTGAAGCAGTTGCAGGATATTTCAAAGGGTATCAGGTGGATCATATAGACCGGCGACGGAACGAAGCGGCCGGTGCTCTAAGCCGGCTGGGCTCTCAACGTAAACCGGTGCCACCAAATACTTTTTTGGATGAATTGCACAGTCCTTCGGTTCAAATACCATCGGAGGAAGACCTAGCTGTTCCGGATCCGGAGGCATAGTTAGTTGCAGCGCTTCATGTTATTCCAGATTGGACACTGCCTTATTTGGCATATCTGAGCCGAGGAGAGCTACCGGACGATGAAGAAGAAGCACGGCAGATAATCCGGCGTTCTAAGTCCATGACAATTGCAAACGGAGAGCTTCATCATCGCAGTACTTCTGGAGTATTTCAGCGTTGTGTGTCAGCTGAGGAAGGTTGTGAGATTCTTCGCGAGATCCATGAAGGGGATTGTGGTCATCATGCCGGTTCAAAATCATGTGGCTAAAGCGTTCTGGCATGGTTTTTATTGGTTAACCGCTCATGCTGATGCGGCGGATCTGGTCCGGAAGTGTGATGCTTGTCAGAAATTTTCGAGACGTGCTCTAGTTCCAGCGCAGGAACTCCGGATGATACCAATAACTTGGCCGTTTGCGACTTGGGGGCTTGATATGGTTGGACCCTTCAAGCGATCCCAAGATCAGAAAACTCATCTACTAGTAGCTGTGGATAAGTTTACAAAATGGATTGAAGCAGAGCCTATAAGCAAGTGTGATGCGGCGACGGCAGTCAAATTCATCAAAAAGGTAATTTTCCGGTTTGGCTTTCCGCACAGCATCATCACAGACAATGGCACCAATTTATCTCAGGGTGAGATGGAAGAATTCTGTCAACGAGAACATATTCGCTTGGATGTATCTTCTGTGGCCCATCCCCAATCTAATGGTCAGGCCGAAATGGCAAATCAGGAGATTTTACGAGGTATCAAGCCCCGGCTAATGACTCCTTTGCAGAGAACCCCAGGATGTTGGGTTGAGGAGTTGCCATCTGTTCTTTGGAGTATCAACACTACACCAAACCGGTCCACAAGTTACACACCTTTCTTCATGGTCTATGGTGCTGAAGCAGTCCTTCCAAGTGATATCCGTCATGATTCACCAAGGGTAACGGCTTATGTTGAAGCGACCAACGAGCAAGCAAGGCAAGACAGTTTGGACCGGCTAGACGAAGAGCGTGATATAGCTGCGGCACGATCTGCAATTTATCAACAAGACTTACGTAGATATCACAGCCGCCGGATCAAGAGCAGAACATTCTAGGAGGGTGACTTAGTACTCCGGCTCATCCAAGATCAAACAGATATGCACAAGCTATCCCCACCTTGGGAAGGGCCCTTTGTGGTCAGTAAGAATCTACACAACGGTTCATATTACCTGGTGGACGTTCGAGAACACAAGGACTCACGGGCATCATAAGAGGAGACGAAGAGGCCATGGAACATCGCCCACCTACGGCCCTACTATACTTGAGCTATGAGCTCCACTGTATCCTATGTATATATTATGATCAATGAATAAACCGGCACCCTCGGTAGACCGGGGGCTTAGCCTTTTTTCCAATACAAATATTTTGTGAGGACAACCATGCATGCTTTATCATATGTTATATTTCAACATATTGGCCGGTTTAAAATTGATTTTTTGCAGAGTATACACAGAAGCAATAAAACTCTCTAAAGAGCATGAGGTCACATCCGGTTCAAGAGAGAACGCTTCAAGATCTACCCATGATTCCGTGGAGCCAGGGAAAACTATATGAACAGTCGGGTTTACCCGCATCCATCGACCGGCCCTCTGAAAAGATGGATAATCCACATTCAGTGATTGGCTAGGCCCTCCGAAAAGATGGATAATCCACATCCGGTGATTAGCTAAATTTTTTCTTATGGTTCATATGGAAAGATGGATAATCCACATCCAACGGCCCTCTGGAAAGATGGATAGTCCACATCCAGTGATTGGCTGAACCTTGCTTTGAGCCTGGCAGCTCTTAAAAAGCCTCGACTACATGGTTTTATTTGCAAATTCGCATTTTTCGTGTTTATGTTTTATGACTCTTTAAACCGGAGTGGAACAGCTAAAGAAGTTGGCCACATATCTATAAAGTGAAAAGTCTGGGTCATGAATACCAGCATGAGTAAACCGGTGTTTATTATAACCCGGATCATCCATCAGGCAACAAGCTACAAATTTCTGAACAGTTTCAGAATGAGATAAACCGGTGTCTGTTATCAAAACCCGGGTTTGTTATTCGATCCATGAAGATCTTCATCAAGAGATTTTAAGTTCTACCGGATTAAGAGTATTGAGCATACTTGATCTCAGGTATAACATTATTTATGGTATATACTTGTTTGATATCTTGAGAGAACAATTTAATCTGTCCAGTGGTAAACCGCTAGGACATGTTTTCAGTGATACTTTTGCAGGAACATATGATACGCAAGATAAGCGACATCAGACAACATTTAAATTAGCAAACGTCTAACACAAGAAGACAGAATATCTGGATCAAAGCGGATCATGTTTCAGCTATCCTATTACAAGGCATAGCAAGCCTGACGGATTAAAAAGATTGTTTGATAAAAGCAGAGACTGCAATTACAACAATAAATTCTGAGTTATGCTCCTTCCTGCTGAGACGGCTGGCCATCAGCTTGATCCGGAATATCTTCATCCTCTTGAAGCGGTTGGAAGTCCGGAACACGCCAATCAATCTTCGTCAAAGCCCGGAAGTACATCTCTTCATTGATAAGTTCAGAAGGTTCGATATCTGGAGCGAAGGTATGAGGGCGAACTGGTGGGATTAAATTGACGGTGTCATAAACCGGCCGCTCCACCCGCTCGTTTTGCAAGTCGTACCCTGGATGATACCTGGATAAATCGAATTCCGCTGCAAGCTTGCTGGCGAGGGGGCTCATCTCCTTCTCAAGGCATGGAGATCCTTCACGGTAAAAGTAGAACCGTCTTCTTTAGTGTCAAGAAATCCAGTCAAAGCTTCTTCCGGATCAAGATCCGGGACCCAGGCTTTAGCCCTGGTAAGTGCCAGGAGAGCACCGCCTCGAGCAGCAGATTTCTTAACTTCTTCAAGACGAACCGGTAGAACAGACAACTTTTCCAACGTGCCTTGAATGGTTGTGGGGGCCGGTTTACCGAAAGATGTTGCACTAATGATCCTCTGAGCGCCGGAATACAGCTGCTCGACCAAAGTATAACATTCCTTCAGTTTCTTGCGTAGGTCATCCCCAAGATGGGTGACACGGCGCCCTGCATATAAATATCACGGTTAAACCGGCACAGATGGAAGATCGCAAGGATAAAGCAGGAGTTCAGACTATACTTACCAAAGATTGCATAAGTCATCAACTCAATTTGCTGCTTTAAGCCGGTTAACTCTTCAGTAACCGGATTAAGCGCCCCTTCAGCATCCTGAACCCTTTTCTCCAGCTCTTTCTTCTGAACTTCAAAAGTGGTCTGTTCTTCTTCAAAGAATTTTTTCAGATCTTCAGCGGTCTTTAAACTCACCTGAAGATCTTTCTTGGCTTTCGAAGCGGCAGACTCTGTCTCAGCAAGACGGTTCCAAAGCTCATTGATCTCATCAGCATTCCGGTTTAAGTCAGTCTGCGAGTACAATCAAAGGATAAGTGAAAATCAGACAAGTCTCAAGCACACAAACAAGTTGTCTACTTGACACTTGGGGGCTAATGGCAGTTGAAGCAATAAACAGCAAAAATTCAAAATCAAAAGTCTCAAGCACACAAACAAGTTGTCTACTTGACACTTGGGGGCTAATGGATAATTGAGGTATCCGAAGAAATTCTTACAAGTATCAAATACATAATCAAGTTATCTACTTGATACTTGGGGGCTAATGTAAAGATCAGTTGCTCATGTTATAAGTTCCGGTTCACCTTCAAAACATAGCTAAACCGGAACTTGGGGGCCGTTATGGGATAGAAGCATGTCAAAAGCACAAAGTCAGAAGGAAAAGGGTTACCTCATATTTTTCCTTCATTAAATTAATCAAGCCCGCTTCATAATCTCGGCTACTGTGGAGCCGGTTTAAGTACCCGGAATAGATTTCTTGGGCACTCATATCAGCAAGATTGGATAACTCAGTACTCCATTTACCCTTCTCTTTATATAATTTCTCCGTTTTAGCCGTATGTTTGGCTAAAACGGTGGGCTCAGCCGGAGCAACGAAAGCAGCCCCAGTCACTACAACTTCTGGAGAGGCAGGTGCAGTTGGTGGAGTTGCAGTGTGAACCGGATTGGGAGATGCCGGATTAACTTGAGGAGAGTTGGCCTGGGCGGGACTTGGCAGATTGTGGACGTCATCAGCAGTAGGGTTCTCGGCTACTGAGACATGATCCGTAGGCGCAGGATCTTCAAGAGGAGCTATAGGCTCGCCTTCTGGAGGAACGGTTGTTGCCGGATCAACCGTCGGATCATCTGCAGAAATCTCAGCAGTGGGTTTGTTTGCCTTTTGTTTTTTGCTAGGCTTTGGCTTGCTGAAAAAAGTTTGCAAAATGAGTTAACATTGTGAAGCAAAAAGGTAATCATAAACCGGAAATGTTAAAAAGACTTACCCTGGGACAGTTTTCAATGGGGGAAGTTGTGTAGCAGTTGATTCACCAGAGGAGGATAATGGAGTCTCCTGATAATAAGGATCAGACGGTTTAAGAGGTTTTCGAATAAGCCCGGCCTTGGGATGAAGGAGAGTCGGAGAAAGTATCACCTCAGTGCGACGCTTCCGAGCCGGAGTTAGAGAAATCCCGGATGATTCCACTTCCAAGCCGCTATGGCGAGTGGTCCGGCGAAGAGCTTCGTGTTGTTGCTTCTTCAAAAGAATATTAGGATCCAATTGAGCATAAGGGTGAGAAAATTGATATTTCCGGACAGTCCGACGACTTTTTTGTGGAAGTGGTTCTGAATCGGAAGAAAGGATAGTTACCTCAACTTCGGCCGGTTTATCACCTTCAGCCAATTCCTGTGGAAAGTTATCATTAGATACAGATATGAGTACATGCAAGCAAATTAAAGCCGGATTAGTTCATACCTCAGAGTCCGGATCGTCCTCCTCAGCATGAGAACTAGAGCCTCCAGCCGCTTTCCTCTTCTTATTTGCAAGGGTTTTTCGGCGTGGCTGCTTGCCGGTTTTCTCCTGAGGTTTTCTTTTCCAGAAAGGATCATCGGCCTGTTCAGATAGACAGTTAGAAGATGGTATATATAAACGGATTAAAAATGTATACAAGAAGGCAAGGCTTACTGCAGGAACTCTGTTCTTCTTGTAATACGGAGCCAACCCGATTTTACTGCAATCTTCTAAGGTGACGTTGAGCATATTCTTAGCCGATTCAATAACCTCCGATTCAGAAAGTTTCTCCTTGGTGAATCGTTGAGGGTCGTCCGGTTTACCAGAATACTGGCACATCAACTGTGATCGCCGACTCAAGGGAAGAATACTCCAAGAGAGCCAACAGCGCATAAGATCAGTTCCAATTAAACCGTTGGCCATGAAAGCTTTCAGTTTGGAGAGCTGAGATGCAAACCGGGTCCGTTCGACAGAGCTGAGTCGTTGTGGCAGAGGATGATCCTCCGGAAGACGGTGCTCGCGATAACCCGGCAGGGGGTTCTCCCCTTCAGGAGAAGTATCAACACAGTAAAACCATGATTTGTTCCACTCCTTTGGGTGCGTATGTAAAGCGGCGCGAGGAAAGACAGCGTCTCTCCTTTTCTGGATGCTAACCCCGCCGAGTTCCTGATGCGGTCCGCTGGTGAATTCCGTACGCCGGTTCAGGTGAAAAAAGTCCCGGAATAGATCAACAGACGGTTCTTCTTACAGATATACCTCTGAGAAGACTTGGAAATCACAGATATTTGAAATGGAGTTAGGCCCAATGTCCTAAGGGTGGAGTTGGAAGGCAGCAAGAATCAACCCGTCGAGACTACAGGCAAGCGATCCGCTCCCTGTAAACCGACACCCAAGCAATACCAAATCAACTAGACGTAGGCTTTTACCTTCATCGAAGGGGCCGAACTAGTATAAACTCTCTGTGTCCTTTGTGTGCTATGAACCCCTTCAAGCTAACCTGTGCGATGGTTCCATCATCAAGTCCGTTAAACCGGACATCTGCCGTGTTAATTCCACGACACTCGACCTTTCGGTCTCCAGTGTTCCGAGGCCATATCTGCATATGCTAGGCTCGTCAAGTTTAACCCGAGTATTCTGCGTGTGCAAAACTGGCTTACACCCGTTGTATTTGAACGTAGAGCTTATCACACCCGATCATCACGTGGTGTCTCGTCACGACGAACTTTCGCAACGGCGCATACTCAGGGAGAACACTTATACCTTGAAATTTAGTAAGGGATCATCTTATAATGCTACCGTCGTTCTAAGCAAAATAAGAAGCATAATAAGATAAACATCACATGCAATCAAAATATGTGACATGATATGGCCATCATCATCTTGTGCTTTTGATCTCCATCTCCAAAGCACCGTCATGATCACCTTCGTCACCGGCGCGACACCTTGATCTCCATCGTAGCATCGTTGTCGTCTCACCAACTATTGCTTCTACGACTATCGCTACCGCTTAGTGATAAAGTAAAGAAATTACATGGCGATTGCATTTCATACAATAAAGCGACAACCATATGGCTCCTGCCAGTTGCCGATAACATTACAAAACATGATCATCTCATACAAAACCGTATAACTCATCATGTCTTGACCATATCACATCACAAAATGCCCTGAAAAAACAAGTTAGACGTCCTCTAGTTTGTTGTTGCAAGATTTTACGTGGCTGCTACGGGCTTAGCAAGAACCATTCTTACCTACGCATACAAAACCACAACAACGTTTCGTCAAGTATGTGCTGTTTTAACCTTCACAAGGACCGGGCGTAGCCACACTTGATTCAGCTAATGTGAGAGAGACAGACACCCGCCAGTCACCTTTAAGCATCGAGTGCTCGTAACGGTGAAACCAGTCTCGCGTAAGCGTACGCGTAATGTCGGTCCGGGCCGCTTCATCTCAGAATACCGCCGAAGCAAAGTATGACATGCTGGTAAGCAGTATGACTAGTATCGCCCACAACTCATTGTGTTCTACTCGTGTATATCATCTACGCATAGACCTGGCTCTGATACCACTGTTGGGGAACGTAGTATTTTAAAATTTTCCTACGATCACGCAAGATCTATCTACCAGATGCATAGCAACGAGAGGGAAGAGTGTGTCTATGTACCCTCGTACACCGGAAGCGGAAGCGTCAAGTGACGCAGTTGATGTAGTCGAACTTCTTCGCGATCCAACCGATCAAGCACCGAACGTACGGCACCTCCGCGTTCAGCACACGTTCAGCTTGATGACGTCCCATGAGCTCTTGATCCAGTTGAGCTTCATGGGATAGTTTCGTCAGCACGACGGCGTGGTGACGGATATGATGTATCTACCGGCGCAGGGCTTCGCCTAAGGACTGCGACGGTATGACCGAGGTGTGTTTCTGTGGAGGGGGGCACCGCGCACGGCTGGAACAATTCAACTTGTGTTTCTTTGGGTGCCCCCCTGCCCCCGTATATAAAGGAGCAAGAGGGGAGGGCCGGCCGGCCTCCTATGGTGCGGCTAGGGCAATCCTACTAGGAATAGGATTGCAATCCTATTCCTAGTAGGAGTCCACCAAGAAGGAAGAGAGGGAAAGGAAAAGAGGGAGAGGTGGCGCCCCCCAATCCGAGTACAACTAGGATCCCTAGGGGGGCGCCGGCCAGCCTCTATGGGCTGCCTCTCTCCTTTCCTCAAGGCCCACTATGGACCATCCCCCCACGTAGGGGGTTCCGGTAACCCCCTCCGGCAATCCAGTTAAATCCGAAATTTTTCCGAAACACTTCCGGTGTCCGAATATAGTCATCCAATATATCAATCTTTATGTCTCGGACATTCCGAGACTCCTCGTCATGTCCGTGATCTCATCCGGGACTCCGAACTACCTTCGGTACATCAAAACTCATAAACTCATAATACCGATCGTCATCAAACGTTAAGCGTGCGGACCCTACGGGTTTGAGAACTATGTAGACATGACCGAGACTCATCTCCGGTCAATAACCATCAGCGGAACCTGGATGCTCATATTGGCTCCTACATATTCTACGAAGATCTTTATCGGTCAAACCGCATAAAAACATACGTTGTTCCTTTTGTCATCGGTATGTTACTTGCCCGAGATTCGATCGTCGGTATCTCTATACCTAGTTCAATATCGTTACCGGCAAGTCTCTTTACTCGTTCTGTAACTCATCATCTCGTGACTAACTCAATAGTCTTTTGCTTGCAAGGCTTATTATGATGTGTGTTACCGAGAGGGCCCAGAGATACCTCTCCGACACTCGGAGTGACAAATCCTAATCTTGATCTATGCCAACACCACGAATACTTTCGGAGACACCTGTAGAGCATCTTTATGATCACCCAGTTACTTTGTGACGTTTGATAGCACACAAGCTGTTCCTACGGTATTCGGGAGTTGCATAATCTCATAGTCATAGGAACATGTATAAGTCATGAAGAAAGCAATAGCAGTAAAACTAAACGATCATAGTGCTATGCTAACGGATGGGTCTAGTCCATCACATCATTCTCCTAATGATGTGATCCCGTTGATCAAATGACAACTCATGTCTATGGTTAGGAAACATAACCATCTTTGATCAATGAGCTAGTCTAGTAGAGGCATACTAGGGACACTTTGTTTTGTCTATGTATTCACACATGTACTAAGTTTCCGGTTAATACAATTCTAGCATGAATAATAAACATTTATCATGATATAAGGAAATATAAATAACAACTTTATTATTGCCTCTAGGGCATATTTCCTTCACTACCTTCCAATTCGGGAGAAGGTACAATTACCTCATCAAGTTCTACTTTCCTCCCACTCACTTCTTTCGAGAGAAACTCCTTCTCTAGAAAGGATCCACTCTTAGCAACAAAGACCTTGCCTTAGGATCTGTGATAGAAGGTGTACCCAACAGTTTCTTTTTGGGTATCCTATGAAGATTTACTTCTCCGATTTGGGTTCGAGCTTATCATGTTGAAACTTTTTCACATAAGCATCGCAGTCCCAAACTTAAAGAAATGACAACTTAGGTTTCTTGTCAAACCTCAGTTCATACGGTGTCATCTCCACGGATTTAGATGGTGCCCTATTTAACGTGAATGTAGCTGTCTCTAATGCATAACCCCAAAAGCGATAGTGGTAGATCGGTAAGAGACATCATCGATCGCACCATATCTAATAAAGTACGGTTATGACGTTCGGACACACCATTACACTGTGGTGTTCCAGGTGGCGTGAGTAGTGAAACTATTTCACATTGTTTTTTATTGAAGGCCAAACTCGCTAACTCAAATATTTTACCTCTACGATCATATCGTAGAAACTCTTATTTTCTTGTTACGATGATTCTCCACTTCACTCTGAAATTCTTTGAACTTTTCAAATGTTTCAGACTTGTGCTTCATTAAGTAGATATACCCATATCTGCTCAAATCATCAGTGAAGGTCAGAAAATAACGATACCTGCCGCGAGCTTCAACACTCATTGGTCCGCATACATCAGTATGTATGATTTCCAACAACTCTGTTGCTCGCTCCACGGTTCCGGAGAACGGAGTTTTAGTCATCTTGCCCATGAGGCATGGTTCGCAAGCACCAAGTAATTCATAATCAAGTGATTCCAAAAGTCCATAACTATGGAGTTTCTTCACGCGCTTTACACCAATATGACCTAAACGGCAGTGCCACAAATAAGTTGCACTATCATTATTAACCTTGCATCTTTTGGCTTCAATATTATGAATATGTGTATCACACGATCGAGATCCAACAAACCATTTTCATTGGGTGTATGACCATAGAAGGTTTTATTCATGTAAACAGAACAACAATTATTCTCTAACTTACATGAATAACCGTATTGCAATAAACATGATCAAATCATATTCATGCTCAACACAAACACCAAATAACACTTATTTAGGTTCAACACTAATCCCGAAAGTATAGGGAGTGTGCGATGATGATCATATCAATCTTGGAACTACTTCCAATACACATCGTCACTTCATCCTTTAACTAGTTTCTGTTCATTATGCAACTTCCATTTCGAGTTACTACTCTTTAGCAACTGAACCAATATCAAATACCGAGGGGTTGCTATGAACACTAGTAAAATACACATCAATAATCTGTATATCAAATATACCTTTGTTCACTTTGCCATCCTTCTTATCCGCAAAATATCTAGGGCAGTTCCACTTCTAGTGACCATTTCATTTGCAGTAGAAGCACTTAGTTTCAGGCTTGAGTTTAGATTTGGGTTTCTTCACGGGAGTGACAACTTGCTTGTCATTCTTCTTGAAGTTCCCCTTTTATCCCTTTGCCCTTTACTTGAAACAAGTGGTCTGGTTAACCATCAACACTTGATGCTCTTTCTTGATTTCTACCTTCGCCGATTTCAGCATCGTGAAGAGCTCGGGAATTACTTTCGTCATCCCTTGCATATTATAGTTCATCACGAAGTTCTACTAACTTGGTGATAGTGTCTAGAGAACTTTGTCAATTACTATCTTATCTGGAAGATTAACTCCCACTTGATTCAAGCAATTGTACTACCCAGACAATCTGAGCACATGCTCACTGGTTGAGCTATTCTCCTCCATCTTGTAGGCAAAGTACTGTCAGAGGTCTTATACCTCTCGACACGGGCATGAGTATGAAATACTAATTTCAACTCTTGGAACATCTCATATGCTCCGTGGCGTTTCAAAACGTTTTTGAAGTCCCGGTTATAAGCCGTAAAGCATGGTGCACTAAACTATCAAGTAGTCATCATATCGAGCTTTTGTCAAAACGTTCATAACGTCTACATCTGCTCCTGCAATAGGTCTGTCACCTAGCGGTGCATCAAGGACATAATTCATCTGTGCAGCAATGAGGATAATCCTCAGATCACGGAACAATTCCGCATCATTGCTACTAATATATTTCAACTTGGTTTTCTCTAGTAACATATAAAAAAAATAAACGTGGAGCAACATCGCGAGCTATTGATCTACAACATAGATATGCTAATACTTCCAGGACTAAGTTCATGATAAATTAAAGTTCAATTAATCATATTACTTAAGAACTCCCACTTAGATAGACATCCCTCCGGTCATCTAAATGATCACGTGATCCAAATCAACTAAACCATGTCCGATCATCACGTGAGATGGAGTAGTTTCAATGGTGAACATCTTATGTTGATCATATCTACTCTATGATTCACGCTCGACCTTTCGGTCTCCAGTGTTCCGAGGCCATATCTGCATATGCTAGGCTCGTCAAGTTTAGCCCGAGTATTCTGCGTGTGCAAAACTGGCTTACACCCGTTGTATTTGAACGTAGAGCTTATCACACCCGATCATTACGTGATGTCTCGGCACGACGAACTTTCGCAACGGTGCATACTCAGGGAGAACACTTATACCTTGAAATTTAGTAAGGGATCATCTTATAATGCTACCGTCGTTCTAAGCAAAATAAGAAGCATAATAAGATAAACATCACATGCAATCAAAATATGTGACATGATATGGCCATCATCATCTTGTGCTTTTGATCTCCATCTCCAAAGCACCGTCATGATCACCTTCGTCACTGGCGCGACACCTAGATCTCCATCGTAGCATCGTTGTCGTCTCGCCAACTATTGCTTCTATGACTATCGCTACCGCTTAGTGATAAAGTAAAGCAATTACATGGCGATTGCATTTCATACAATAAAGCGACAACCATATGGCTCCTGCCAGTTGCCGATAACATTACAAAACATGATCATCTCATACAAAACCGTATAAATCATCATGTCTTGACCATATCACATCACAACATGCCCTGCAAAAACAAGTTAGACGTCCTCTACTTTGTTGTTGCAAGTTTTACGTGGCTGCTACGGGCTTAGCAAGAACCGTTCTTACCTACGCATACAAAACCACAACGATGTTTCGTCAAGTATGTGTTGTTTTAACCTTCACAAGGACCGGGCGTAGCCACACTTGATTCAGCTAAAGTGAGAGAGACAGACACCCGCCAGTCACCTTTAAGCAACGAGAGCTCGTAAAGGTGAAACCAGTCTCGCGTAAGCGTACGCGTAATGTCGGTCCGGGCCGCTTCATCTCACAATACCGACGAAGCAAAGTATGACATGCTGGTAAGCAGTATGACTAGTATCGCCCACAACTCATTGTGTTCTCCTCGTGCATATCATCTACGCATAGACCTGGCTCATGATGCCACTGTTGGGGAACGTAGTATTTTAAAATTTTCCTACGATCACGCAAGATCTATCTACTAGATGCATAGCAACGAGAGGGGAGAGTGTGTCTACGTACCCTCGTAGACCGGGAGCGGAAGCGTCAAGTGACGCGGTTGATGTTGTCGAACTTCTTCGCGATCCAACCGATCAAGCAGCAAACGTACGACACCTCCGTGTTCAGCACACGTTCAGCTTGATGACGTCCCACGAGCTCTTGATCCAGTTGAGCTTCACGGGAGAGTTACGTCAGCACGATGGCGTGGTGACGGATATGATGTATCTACCGGCGCAGGGCTTCGCCTAAACACTGCAACGGTATGACCGAGGTGTGTTTCTGTGGAGGGGGGCACCGCACACGGCTAAAACAATTCAACTTGTGTGTCTTTGGGTGCCCCCCTGCCCCCGTATATAAAGGAGCAAGGGAGGAGGGCCGGCCGGCCTCCTATGGTGCGGCTAGGGCAATCCTACTAGGAATAGGATTGCAATCCTATTCCTAGTAGGAGTCCACCAAGAAGGAAGAGAGGGAAAGGAAAAGAGGGAGAGGTGGCGCCCCCCTCCCAATCCTAGTCCAACTAGGATCCCTAGGTGGGGCGCCGGCCAGCCTCTATGGGCTGCCTCTCTCCTTTCCTCAAGGCCCACTATGGACCACCCCCCCTCGTAGGGGGTTCCGGTAACCCCCTCCGGCAATCCAGTTAAATCCGAAACTTTTCCGGAACACTTCCGGTGTCCGAATATAGTCGTCCAATATATCAATCTTTATGTCTCGGACATTCTGAGACTCCTCGTCATGTCCATGATCTCATCCGGGACTCCGAACTACCTTCAGTACATCAATACTCATAAACTCATAATACTGATCGTCATCAAACGTTAAGCGTGCGGACCCTACGGGTTCGAGAACTATGTAGACATGATCGAGACTCATCTCCGGACAATAACCAATAGCGGAACCTGGATGTTCATATTGGCTCCTACATATTCTACGAAGATCTTTATCGGTCAAACGGCATAACAACATACGTTGTTCCTTTTGTCATTGGTATGTTACTTGCCCGAGATTCGATCGTCGGTATCTCCATACCTAGTCCAATCTCGTTACCTGCAAGCCTCTTTACTCGTTCCTTAACACATCATCCCGTGACTAACTTATTGGTCTTTTGCTTGCAAGGCTTATTGTGATGTGTGTTACCGAGAGGGCCCAGAGATACCTCTCCGACACTCGGAGTGACAAATCCTAATCTTGATCTATGCCAACACCACGAATACTTTCGGAGACACCTTTAGAGCATCTTTATGATCACCCAGTTATGTTGTGACGTTTGATAGCAGACAAGGTGTTCCTACGGTATTCGGGAGTTGCATAATCTCATAGTCATAGGAACATGTATAAGTCATGAAGAAAGCAATAGCAGTAAAACTAAACGATCATAGTGCTATGCTAACGGATGGGTCTTGTCCATCACATCATTCTCCTAATGATGTGATCCCATTGATCAAATGACAACTCATGTCTATGGCTAGGAAACATAACCATCTTTGATCAATGAGCTAGTCTAGTAGAGGCATACTAGGGACACTCTGTTTTGTCTATGTATTCACACATGTACTAAGTTTCCGGTTAATACAATTCTAGCATGAATAATAAACATTTATCATGATATAAGGAAATATAAATAACAAATTTATTATTGCCTCTAGGGCATATTTCCTTCACCATGGTCCAAGGGGGACTACTCACAACTCATCCGGGAAGCGTCCATGGTGGTGGAGAAGCTCCCGGTGGTGGTTCTCCCCTCCGGCAGGGTGCCGGGAA
The DNA here is from genome assembly GCA_902687465.1 of Secale cereale. Classification (NCBI taxonomy): domain Eukaryota; kingdom Viridiplantae; phylum Streptophyta; class Magnoliopsida; order Poales; family Poaceae; genus Secale; species Secale cereale. Next base: position 19,872,961 of record LR738710.1, on the reverse strand, counting down.
GAGTTCTCTTGGTGCTCCCGATCTTGGAAGCGCGGCGGCGGCGGAACAGAGATGAGATCGCGAAAAAGGGTTCCGTCCTCGAGGGTTTCGGGACGCGTGCTAAATATATGCCAAAGGGGGGCACCAGAGGAGGTAAGGGGGGCCCAGGCGCCCCCCGGCGCGACCAGGAGGGGGGTCGCGTGGGCAGGCCGCCTGGGCTGCCCCTGGCTCCCCTCTGGCCCCACTTCTGGCGCGTGGAAGCTTCTGGAGCTCTGATTTTTTATATATTTTTCTCGGAATTTTTCTGGCAATTTAAGTAATGGGAAAACCTGAAATACAAAAACAGCAGAAAACAGAAACTGGAACTGGGGTGCACTGAGTTAATAGGTTAGTCCAAATATGATCAAAAGTGTATGGAAGTGCATAAATATCATAGCAATATCACACAAAAGAGGCATGGAGCAAGCAGAAATTATAGATACGTTTTGGACGTATCAACATCCCCAAGCTTAATTCCTGCTCGTCCTCGAGTAGGTAAATGATAACAAGCATAATTTCTGTGGTGACATGCTATCGATCATATAAGAACTTTTAAGTAAAGCAATCAAGGCATGTAATCCAATTCAAGTCATAACAAGCAAGAGTCTATATTAGCATTGTAACAAGTAACATAAGAACATAAAGGTGCAAGAGCTCTCGCTGTCCGTGACTCGAATGTCTCCAAATGGTGTTTGCGTGCAAGAAAGGGGATAGGGATATATGAGAGTAAAATAATAGTTTTTGTATTGTTGAGAACTTAATCTACTAAAGTTTCACACTTGGTCTTCTTTGGAATCTTATCTTGACTCATCCCCAGACCGTCAGCCAGGTACAAGTCAAAATGATCCACTCCCTTTCGATATTTTGAGCACTCATGCAATGGATGAGCGTAAGCAAGAAAGTCGACACTTAGGATGGCAAAGAGAGAAATGATAGAGGGGGAAGACAAAAAAGGTGTGAAAGGCTCACATCAATGAGGACAATCATCGGCGAGAGAAAGCCAAATGATAGATATGATGTGAGGAGTAGGGATTGCCATGCAACAGATGCACATATGAGCTAACGTAAGCTCTCCAATGGAACTAGTGGGGGTGCATCCAACTTGCTTGCTCAAGAAGACCTAGAGCTCTTTTGAGGAGGCTCATCATTGGAATATATAAGCCAAGTTCTATAGTGTAAAGGTCCCCACATAGCTATATGCATAAATGATAATCTCTATGGAGTACAAGGTATAAGATGGAGTAAAGGTCCCCACATAAGATGGAGTAAAGGTCCCCACATAGCTCTCCAATGGTTCTATAGCCATGTATGACATGAAGATCAAGTCATGAGAGGATGGATGTTGCATGGCAATGTATCTCGGAAAGGCTATGGAAATGCCTTAATAGGTAGGTATGGTGGCTGTTTTGAGGAAGGATATAATGAGGTTTATGATGACAGAGCGTATCGTGCCAAGGATATGGATGCACCGGCGAAGTATGCGCCAACTCTCGAGGTGAGAAAGGGCAATGCACGGTACCGAAGAGGCTAGAAAAATATGGATAGGTGGAAGTGTCAACTTTCGAATACTCACATTAGTCCAAAGAACTCATGCACTTATTATCGGTAACTCTCAATCTAATTAGGAGGTTCACAAAGAGACAAGTACCCCGAGGAGGAGTGTATGGGGATTTGGTTATCCTTGCGCATCGTCGACTCATGATACGTGAGTGTACTCTAAGATTCGATCCCTCCAAAGATTAGTGATCCATTTAGTAGCTAAAGTTCTCAACTATTTTGTAGGTTTTCGAAAATAAACACGGATTGCCCAAAATACGACATCTATCACTAATAGGCTAAAGCTCTTGACACCAAAAGTTCAGACATTACTCATGGCAATACCTCAAAACTATTGCAAGTTACTACTAAAATTAAATAGCAACCTCAATTACCTACTTTAAGTTAAGACACACAACTCAGTGCAATAGACAAACTCTCTCAACAAGATAAACATGAAAACTCAAGAGAGTTCAACAACCAACTAAACAAAAGCTCTTTAAAAAGAAAAGCATGAAAACTAAGAGCTAAACATGACAGTAGCTATGGAAAGACAAAGAACACACACAGGAAAGATAAGCATGAAAATCCTATGTTGTGTTCTAGGTTAAAGTGGAGCGTGTTTCTCTCCCACACAAAGAAAGTTGGGTTCTAGCTCGTTATGAACAGCAAGCAAAGCTAAAGAAAACTAAAAAGGAAACTAAAAGCAAGACACTCCAAGCATAGCACATAACGCATGAAGTGATTAAAATATAGTGGAACGAAAGACGAACTGATAATTGTTGATGGAGAAGGGGATGCACGGGGGCATCCCCAAGCTTAGACGCTTGAGTCTTCTTGAATATTTCTTGAGGGTGCACGGGGGCATCCCCAAGCTTGAGCGTTTGACCCTCCTGAATCTTTTTATCATCTTCCCTCGCACACTTGAAAACTCCCTTCATACATAACTCATCATAATCTGATTAGCGAGGTTAGTACCCATAATAAAATAATTTTTCCTTGCTGGAAATAAAGATAATCTTGAAGACCTACTGTTTCTCAAGATTGCCAAAAGGTTTTGCAAAGAAAAAGCAAGCTCAAGGTTTGCAAAACGAAGAAAAGGCAAAACAGGACAGAATCTGTGAAAAACAGACCAGCAGGTAGTAAATAATTTTTTCGGGGCACTTCTGCAACTCAAATCAAAAAACTCAGAACAGACGCCCGAAAGCCAATTGTATAGAGCACGCTGTCGAAAAAATTCAGACCAAAAAGATGATCTGGTGATTTTATAAGAATTTTTCTGTCCAAGGACAGAATCTGTTTCCTGGACAGCACGTCACAACTTTTGAACTTTCTTGCAATCAGAGGCTAAACTTGGCACAAAGCTGAAAAGAAAAGATACAATGATGATGCTACTGTAGTAACAAACATCAAGACCACTAAAACTGAAAGAACAAACTGAAAGCAAAGATAACAAGGGTTGTCTCCCTAGAGCTCTTTCTTTGTAGCCATAAAGATAGGCTTAAGACTTTAATGATGCTCTCGTAGGAATAAGAGTTGAAGAACAAAAAAGAGCATCAAGAAGCAAATACCAAACACATTTAAGCCTAACATGCTTCCTATGCATAGGAATATTGCAATACAATAATTCATTGAAGCACAAAGCATTAAGCATAGGAAGACAAAACAAGTGCAGCTTCAAAACCTTCAACATAAAGAGAGGGAACTTGATATTATTGAAATATCTATAAGCATATGTTCCCTTCTCATAATAACTTTCAGTGGGACCACGAATAAACTCAACAATATAAGCATCACATAAGGCATTGTTACCATGATCCACATGCAAAAAGGTATCATTACTCTTCATATAAGCAAAATCTTTCTTATTAGGAATATTGAGAGTAAAGCAATCATAACCATCATGGTAATCATTGTATTTAGGAGGCATATCATAATCATAATAAATTTTATCCTCAATAGCAGGTGGACTGAAAATATCATATTCATCATTGTAATCATCATATATAGGAAGCCAAGTATCATCAAAGTAAATTTTCTCTTCAAAAGTTGGGGGACTAAAAATATCATGTTCATCAAACGTGTCATCCCCAAGCTTAGAGCTTTCCATGTCATTAGCAATATTGATATTCAAAGAAAGCACACTAATAACATCACCACCATCATGATTGTTATGCAAATAATAAAGCTCCATAGATTTTTTAATTTTCTCTTCAAACACATCATGTCCCAAAGCAAGTTAGAGCTTATAAAGCTCTGTCATATTTTTGTTGTTTTCCATTAAGCAAAACTAGTGAAAAGACATAAAGAAAACTGAAAGGTAAACTAACAAGACTAAAAAGCAAAGATAAAAGATAGCGTGCAACTCCCCTATCTTGAAGAGTTGAGTCCCCGGCGACGGCGCTAGAAAACTTTGCTTGATGGCTTCTTGCCCCTCGTTTGTTACCCCAAGTGGAAGGTTTGAGATGTAGCGTAGCGGCAAGTTTTCCCTTGGCAAAGATACCAAGGATCGAATCCCGTGAGACTCCGAGGGTCAACAAGAAGGTGTCAAGAGCGCCAGATACTTTTGCTTGACAGGACCTGCACACAGATACAAATAACTTTGCTCCCAACGAGTACAGAGAGGTTGTCAATCCCTCCGGCCTTGTCGTTTACAAAGGATCAAACGCAAGAGATAATAGTGATAGGTATGACTGCAACTAGGAAATAAGAACAGTAAGTAAATAGCGGGTGTGATCATTGATGGTAATATGGACCGGGGTCCCATGATGTTCACTAGTGATGTATCTCTCCCAAAAGATGATAAAACAGCTAAGGGAGGTAAACGAATTACAGCTGGGCAATTGACAGGATTATGTGCGCAAACCAATGCTAACTATGCTGTAAGAAAGGTAGAGGCTCAAAAGCATGGGCGGTACGCCAAGGCAAGTAGATCGAAATCCATCTGCATCTACTACTAATCATCCACCTTGAGATATCTATCCAGAACATCTCGCTGGTATTAAGTTGCGAGTCCCACCCATAGTGTAAACTCAAAGCAACAGACAACTGCATTAAAAGAACTTTGCGTAAAGTAAACAATCCTTGCACCCGCAAGTACAAGCACCATTGTTTTCCCCCTTGTGGCAACAGCGCATCCCCCAGACTCAAGTTTCTGTCACTCAAGCTAGTCATCGAGGGGCATTAAACCCACAATCAAGCATAACGTTCCCTCTTGGAGTTACTACCTACTACTCGGCCAAAGCAATAAATAGCAACAGAGAACATGCAAGAATTACTCAAGAACATAAATATAAAAGAGGTTAATCAAATATATTACTCAAACACAATCTGAACATAATCTCATAATCCATCGGATCCCAGCAAACTCAGCATAGCAACAGCATAAAGATTACATATGTGCCTCGATCATGTAGGGCAGCTCACGAGGTCTAATCGGTGAAGAACAAAGAGGGGAGGAGAACATCACATAGCTACTGGTCATGGACGCATGGTCCAAGGGGGACTACTCACAACTCATTCGGGAAGCGTCCATGGTGGTGGAGAAGCTCCCGGTGGTGGTTCTCCCCTCCGGCAGGGTGCCGGGAAGAGTTCTCCTGGTGCTCCCGATCTTGGAAGCGCGGCGGCGGCGGAACAGAGATGAGATCACGAAAAAGGGTTCCGTCCTCGAGGGTTTCGGGACGCGTGCTAAATATATGCCAAGGGGGGTACCAGAGGAGGTAAGGGGGGCCCAGGCGCCCTCCCCCCCCGGCACGGCCAGGAGGGGGGCCGCCTGGGCAGGCCGCCTGGGCTGCCCCTGGCTCCCCTCTGGCCCCACTTCTGGCGCGTGGAAGCTTCTGGAGCGCTGATTTTTTATATATTTTTCCCGGAATTTTTCTGGCAATTTAAGTAATGGGAAAACCTGAAATACAAAAACAGTAGAAAACAGAAACTGGCACTGGGGTGCACTGAGTTAATAGGTTAGTCCAAATATGATCAAAAGTGTATGGAAGTGCATAAATATCATAGCAATATCACACAAAAGAGGCATGGAGGAAGCAGAAATTATAGATACGTTTTGGACGTATCAATCTCTCAACTCGGGCATGAGCCTGGAAAACCATTTTAAGCTCTTGGAACATCTCATATGCCCCGTGGTGCTCGAAACGCTTTTGGAGCCCCGATTCTAAGCTGTAGAGCATGCCGCACTGAACCAGGGAGTAATCATCACAACGCGACTGCCAAGCGTTCATAACATCTTGGTTTGCCGGGGCGGGAGCGTCACCTAGCGGTGCTTCTAGGACATAAGTTTTCTTGGCAGCTATGAGGATGATCCTCAGGTTACGGACCCAGTCCGTATAGTTGCTACCATCGTCTTTCAGCTTGGATTTCTCTAGGAACGCGTTGAAGTTGAGGGTGACATGAGCGTGGGCCATTTGATCTACAAGACATATTGTAAAGAATTTAGACTAAGTTCATGATAATTAAGTTCATCTAATCAAATTTTAATGAACTCCCACTCAGATTGACATCTCTCCAGTCTTCTACGTGATACATGATCCGAATCGACTAGCCCGTGTCCAATCATCACGTGAGACAGACTAGTCATCAACGGTGAACATCTTCATGTTGATCGTATCTTCTATATGACTCATGTTCGACCTTTCGTTCTTCCGTGTTCCGAGGCCATGTCTGTACATGCTAGGCTCGTCAAGTGAACCCTAAGTGTATTGCGTGTGTAAATCTGGCTTACACCCGTTGTATGCGTACGTTAGAGCCTATCACACCCGATCATCACGTGGTGCTTCGAAACAACGATCCTTAGCAATGGTGCACAGTTAGGGGGAACACAATTCTTGCAATTTTAAGTGAGAGATCATCTTATTTACTACCGTCGTTCTAAGTAAACAAGATGCATAAACATGATCAACATCACATGCAATCAAATAAAGTGACATGATATGGCCAATATCATTTTGCTCCTTCGATCTCCATCACTGGTAGATAAAGGGTCATCAGACCCGGTTCGTTTGGGCCTTTAGCCCCGGTTCCTGAACCGGGACAAAAGTGTCGGTAATAATGCTCTGACCCTTTAGTCCCGGTTCGATCCAGAACCGGGGCAGATGGGTGTCCACGTGGCCTGTGCGCCGAGCCCGGGCAGGAGGGGCTTTGGTCCCGGTTGATGGCACCAACCAGGACCAAAAGGCATCCACGCGTCAGCATTTCTGTGGCTGTGGTTTTTGTTTTTTTTTGAAAGGGGAGGGGGGTTGGAGGTTTTGGGGGGTTAATTTAGGTGTTTCATATTGTGTTAGCTAGCTAATTAATAGAGATAAGTGTCCTCTCTTATGTCCGTGCTTGGTCGACGCTACGTACTACACATACGTATAAAGAGGACTAGACACGCTAGCTAGATAGCTAGCTAGTAAAGCAAACGAAGGAAACATAAGATCGTATAACCAATCTCTCGGAGAAGGAGGGTGGTCGATATTACTTCTCTCTATATGCATACAGAGAGAAGTAATATCGACCACCCTCCTTCTCGGAGAGATTGGTCGAACAACAAGTTCTCGTATATCTATCCGACACTACCGGGTACATATATACAATAATTATCTCTTACAAATATAATCTCTTATAGGATGGACGCATGGTCCACATTGTATTCTCCGTCTGGCGCAATCATGTGTTCAAGGAAGAATGCCGCCAATTCCTCTTGAATTTCTCGCAGACGATCTGGTGTTAGGAGTTCATCCCGCATCCGAAACATCTAATTTGAAGTAGGGGGTTGATGGCTTCTCGCCCCTCGTTGGTTACCCCAAGTGGAAGGTTTGAGATGTAGCGTAACGGCAAGTTTCCCTTGGAAAAGATACCAAGGATCGAATCCCATGAGACTCCGAGGGTCGACAAGAAGGTGTCAACTACTAACGGCGCCAAATACTTAGCGGTTGACAGGACCTGCACACAGATACAAATAACTTTGCTCCCAACGAGTACAGAGAGGTTGTCAATCCCTCCGGCCTTGCTGTTTACAAAGGATCAAACGCAAGAGGTAATAATGATAGCTATGACTGCAACTAGAATATAGAAACAGGAAGTAAATATAAGGTGTGATCAGTGGTGGTAATATGGACCGGGGTCCCATGATGTTCACTAGTGATGTCTCTCTCCCAAAAGACGATAAAACAGCTAAGCGAGGTAAACAAATTACAGCTGGGCAATTGACAAGATTATGTGCGCAAACCAATGCTAACTATGCTGCAAGAAAGGTAGAGGCTCTAAGCATGGGCGGTACACCAAGGCAAGTAGACCGAAATCCATCTGCATCTACTACTAATCATCCACCTTGAGATATCTATCCAGAACATCTCGCTGGTATTAAGTTGCGAGTCCCACCCAAAGTGTAAACTCAAAGCAACAGACAACTGCATTAAAAGAACTTTGCGTAAAGTAAACTATCCTTGCACCCGCAAGTACAAGCACCATTGTTTTCCCCCTTGTGGCAACAACACATCCCCTAGACTCATGTTTCTGTCACTCAAGCTAGTCATCAGGGGGCATGAACCCACAATCAAGCATAACGTTCCCTCTTGGAGTTACTACCTACTACTTGGCCAAAGCAATAAACAGCAACGGAGAACATGCAAGAATTACTCAAGACTTAAATATAAAAGAGGTGAATCAAATATATTACTCACACACGATCTGAACATAATCTCATAATCCAGCGGATCCTAGCAAACTCAGCAGAGCAACAGCATAAAGATTACATATGTGCCTCGATCATGTAGGGCAGCTCATGAGGTCTAATCCATGAAGAACAAAGAGGGGAGGAGAACATCACATAGCTACTGGTCATGGACCCATGGTCCAAGGGGGACTACTCACAACTCATCCGGGAAGCGTCCATGGTGGTGGAGAAGCTCCCAGTGGTGGTTCTCCCCTCTGGCAGGGTGCCGGGAAGAGTTCTCCTGTTGCTCCCGATCTTGGAAGCATTGCGGCAGCGGAACAGAGGCGAGATCGCGAAAAAGGGTTCCGTCCTCGAGGGTTTCGGGACGCGAGGAATATATATGCAAAAGGGGGTCACCAGAGGCGGAGAGGGGGCCCCAGGCGCCCCCTGGGCGGCCAGGGGTGGGGCCGCCTGGGGTGGCCGCCTGGGCCGCCCCTGGCTCCCCTCTGGCCTCACTTTGGTTTTTCTCGAAGCTTCCTGTACGCTGATTTTTTCTGTATTTTTCCCGGAATTTTTGGAGCACTTTTAATATGGGGGAAATTTGAAATAGAAAAACAGCAGAAAATAGGAACTGGCACTGTGGTGTACTGAGTTAATAGGTTAGTCCAAATATGATCAAAAGTGTATGGAAATGCATAAATATCATAGCAATATCACACAAAAGAAGCATGGAGCAAGCAGAAATTATAGATACGTTTTGGACGTATCAACATCCCCAAGCTTAATTCCTGCTCGTCCTCGAGTAGGTAAATGATAACAAGCATAATTTCTGTGGTGAAATACTATAAACCATATAAGAACTTTTTAAGTAAAGCAATCAAGGCATGTAATTCAATTCAAGTCATAACAAGCAAGAGTCTATATTAGCATTGTAACAAGTAACATAAGAACATAAAGGTGCAAGAGCTCTCGCTATCCGTGACTCGAATGTCTCCAAATGGTGTTTGCGTGCAAGAACGGGGATATGGATATATGAGAGAGTAAAACATAGATTTTGTATTGTTGAGAACTTAATCTACTAAAGTTTCACACTTGGTCTTCGTTAGAATCTTATCTTGACTCATCCCCAAACCAATAGCCAGGTACAAGTCAAAATGATCCACTCCCTTTCGATATTTTGAGCACTCATGCAATGGATGAGCGTAAGCAAGAAACTCGACACTTAGGATGGCAAAGAGAGAAAAATGATGGAGGGGGAAGACAAAAAAGGTGTGAAAGGCTCACATCAATGAGGACAATCATCGGCGAGAGAAAGCCAAATGATAGATATGATGTGAGGAGTAGGGATTGCCATGCAACAGATGCACATATGAGCTAAGGTAAGCTCTCCAATGGAACTAGTGGGGGTGCATCCAACTTGCTTGCTCAAGAAGACCTAGAGCTCTTTTGAGGAGGCTCATCATTGGAATATACAAGCCAAGTTCTATAGTGTAAAGGTCCCCACATAGCTATATGCATGAATGATAATCTCTATGGAGTACAAGGTATAAGATGGAGTACGAGTGTGGATCTCTCAAAAAGAATAGTAGTGTGCCCCTTCTCTCCTTTTATTTCTTTTTCTCTTTTTTTCTCTTTTTTTTTTTTATTTTTTTGTGGCCTCAATGGCTCTTTCTATTTAACTCTCATTTGCCCTCTTTGGGATCTTTTGATTTTGTCCTCTTTGGGATCTTTTCCTCACTTTAGGGGCAACACTCTATGTATTACAAGAAGTATAGAAAATCTTCCACACTTTACAAAAGTACTCAACATAAAGAAAATGAAACTATCATGATGTATGCAAATGTATGCCTCTGCCAGTGTAGCAGGAAATGCAATGATACTAGCGCGTCATGTAGCAATGATTAGGGCAAGGCCCAACTAGCATGCGGCTCATCGATCAAGCAAAAAGCATGTATGACATGAAGATCAAGTCATGAGAAGATGGATGTTGCATGGCAATGTATCTCGGAAAGGCTATGGAAATGCCTTAATAGGTAGGTATGGTGGCTGTTTTGAGGAAGGCTATAATGAGGCTTATGATGACAAAGCGTACCGTGCCAAGGATTTGGATGCACCGGCGAAGTATGCGCCAACTCTCGAGGTGAGAAAGGGCAATGCACGGTACCGAAGAGGCTAGAAAAATATGGATAGGTGGAAGTGTCAACTTTCGAATACTCACATTAGTCCGAAGAACTCATGCACTTATTATCGGTAACTCTCAATCTAATTAGATGGTTCACAAAGAGACAAGTACCCCGAGGAGGTGTGTATGGGGGTTTGGTTACCCTTGCGCATCCTCGACCCATGGTACGTGAGTGTACTCTAATATTCGATCCCTCCAAAGATTAGTGATCCATTTAGTAGCTAAATTTCTCAACTATTTTGTAGGTTTTCGAAAATAAACACGGATTTCCCAAAATACGACATCTATCACTAATAGGCTAAAGCTCTTGACACCAAAAATTCAGACATTACTCATGGCAATACCTCAAAACTATTGCAAGTTACTACTAAAATTAAATAGCAACCTCAATTACCTACTTTAAGTTAAGACACACAACTCAGTGCAACAGGCAAACTCTCTTAACAAGATAAACATGAAAACTCAAGAGAGTTCAACAACCAACTAAACAAAAGATCTTTCAAAAAGAAAAGCATGAAAACTAAGAGCTAAATATGACAGCAGCTATGGAAAGACAAAGAACACACACAACAAAGATTAGCATGAAAATCCTATGTTGTGTTCTAGGTTGAAGTGGAGCGTGTTTCTCTCCCACACAAAGAAAGATGGGTTCTAACTTGTTATGAATAGCAAGCAAAGCTAAAGAAACTAAAAAGGAAACTAAGAGCAAGACGCTCCAAGCATAGCACATAATGCATGAAGTGATTAAAATATAGTGGAACGAAAGACGAACTGATAATTGTTGATGGAGAAGGGGATGCACGGGGGCATCCCCATGCTTAGACGCTTGAGTCTTCTTGAATATTTCTTGGGGGTGCACGGGGGCATCCCCAAGCTTGAGCGTTTGACCCTCCTGAATCTTCTTTTATCATCTTCCCTCCCACACTTGAAAACTCCCTTCATACATAACTCATCATAATCTGATTAGCGAGGTTAGTACCCATAATAAAATAATTATTTTCCTACTGGAAATAAGGATAATCTTGAAGAGCTACTGTTTTTCAAGATTTCCAAAAGGTTTTTGCAAAGAAAAAGCAAGCTCAAGGTTTGCAAAATGAAGAAAAGGCAAAACAGGACAGAATCTGTGAAAAACAGACCAGCAGGTAGTAAATAATTTTTTCGGGGCACTTCTGCAACTCAAATCAAAAAACTTAGAACATATGATCGAAAGCCAATTGTATAGAGATCGTGTCAAAAAAATTCAGATCAAAAAGATGATCTAGTGATTTTATACGAATTTTTCTGTCCAAGGACAGAATCTGTTTTCTGGACAGCACGTCACAACTTTTGCACTTTCTTGCAATCAGAGGCTAAACTTGGCACAAAGCTGAAAAGAAAAGATACAATGATGATGCTACTATAGTAACAAACATCAAGACACAACAAAAGAAAAATAAAACTTTATTCGTTGTGGGCTGCCTCCCAAAAGCGCTTTCTTTTATGCCTTTAAGCTAGGCATGATGCAAAAGGAGAAGATCAAGTTTTATCAAGAGTAAGAGAATAGCTAGCCCGTGTAACGGACTCAAAAGGCAACTTAATCTTCTTTCTAGGGAAGTGTTCCATCCCTTTCTTGAGAGGAAATTGGAATTATATATTCCCCTCTTTCATGTCAATGATAGCACCAACGGTGCGAAGAAAAGGGCGTCCCAAAATAATTGGACAAGAAGGTTCACATTCAATATCCATAATAGTAAAATCAATGGGAACATAATTGTCATTGACAATGATAAGAACATCGTTGATCTTCCCCAAAGGTTTCTTTACGGAAGAATCAACAAGACGAACACCAAAAGAACAAGGATCAAAAGATTTCAATTTAAACATATCATATATTGTTTTGGGCATAACGGAGGTACTAGCTCCAACATCACATAAAGCATAGCAAGAGAAGTTATTCAACTTAATTTTAATCATAGGATCCCAACCATCTTCTAGCTTTCTAGGTATGGAGGCTTCTACCCTAAGCTTCTCCTCCCTAGCTTTGATGAGAGCATTAGTGATATGCTCCGTGAAGGCAAGATTAAGTGTGCTAGTGTGGGGATCTCTAGACATCTTGTGAAGAAAACTAATAACTTCAAAAAGGGTGCAATTATCAAAATCAAGGTCACTACTATCAAGTAAAGTGGTAGTGGTGTCCTTTAGGCTCACTTGTTTGGTAGCTTCTATGGTCATAGGAGTTTCTTCTACGGTTGAGGTCATAGCATTACCATTAATAGGTCCAATGGGACTAGGAGTGCATTGGGTGTTAAGAGTTTGGATATCCTCAACAACTTGGATAGTAGCAACAGTGTGGAGGGTAGGAAGGCTCTTAATTCTATCTTCTTCCTCCTTTTCTCTAGCCCATCTCTCTTTAAGTTTAGCCATCATCCTAATGTTTTCATTAATTTGCACTTTAATAGCATTCATAGGAGTGGTCTTCCTCTCCTCAAGAGGAGAAGTTCAAATTTTAAGCAACGCTACCTCATGGGCTAAATTGTCTACCTTCGAAGAGAGATTATCTAGTTTGTCTAGTTTTTCTTCTACACTCTTGTTGAAGGCTTTTTGGGTAGTGATGAAGTCTTTAAGCATAATCTCTAGTTCAGAAGTGGAGTTCTTGGTGCCAGGATAAGTATTGTTGTTCCCATAGGAATTAGAGGGGAACGGTCTAGGGTAGCTACCAAAATTACTCCTATAAGCATTGTTATTGAAATTGTTTCTAGAGATAAAGTTCACATCTACTTGATCTTGAGAAATCTAATAATTTAAAGGAACATCATGACGATCAATAGAAGATTGCTTGGAAAGTAGAGACATGATCAAGTCAACTTTTTCATTTAGGGAGGAAATCTCCTCGACGGTGTTTACCTTCCTACCTGTTGGAGCGCGTTCGGTGTGCCATTGGGAATAATTGGTCATCATCTCGTCGAGAAGCTTCGTGGCAGCACCAAGTGTAGTTGACATAAAGGTTCCTCCCGCGGCTGAATCTAACAAGTTCCGCGAGGTAAAGTTCAAGCCTGCATAAAAAGTTTGGATAACCATCCAAGTAGTTAAACCATGAGTAGGGCAGTTCTTGACAAGAGATTTCATACGTTCCCAAGCTTGGGCAACATGTTCATTATCCAATTGCTTAAAATTCATTATGTTACTCCTTAGTTGGATAATTTTAGCAGGGGGATAGTACTTCCCAATAAAGGCATCCTTGCACTTGTCCCAAGAATCTATACTATTCCTTGGCAAGGATTGAAACCAGATTTTAGCTCCTCCTCTCAAAGAGAAAGGGAAAAGCTTAAGCTTAACAATATCACCATCTACTTCTTTGTACTTTTGCATATCACAGGGCTCAACAAAATTATTTAAGTGCAAAGCAGCATCATCTCCAGCACCGGAGAATTGATCTTTCATAACTAGGTTCAGTAAAGCAGGTTTAATCTCATAAGAAGGTGCTGAAGTGGCTGGTGTAGCAATAGGCATGCAGATAAAGTCATTGTTGTTATGACTAGTGAAGTCACACAACTTGGTGTTCTCGGTGGAACCCATAGCAGCAGCAAGCAAGTTAACTATTTTTGTGATTTTTGGTAAAGGAAACTAGAGCAAAAACTGAAAGGTAAACTAACAAGACTAAAAAGCAAAGATAAAAGATAGCGTGCAACTCCCCTATCTTGAAGAGTGGAGTCCCCGGCAACGGCGCCAGAAACTTTGCTTGATGGCTTCTCGCCCCTCGTTGGTTACCCCAAGTGGAAGGTTTGAGATGTAGCGTAACGGCAAGTTTCCCTTGGCAAAGATACCAAGGATCGAATCCCGTGAGACTCCGAGGGTCGACAAGAAGGTGTCAACTGCTAACGGTGCCAGATACTTAGCGGTTGAAAGGACCTGCACACAGATACAAATAACTTTGCTCCCAACGAGTACAGAGAGGTTGTCAATCCCTCCGGCCTTGCTGTTTACAAAGGATCAAACGCAAGAGGTAATAATGATAGCTATGACTGCAACTAGGAAATAGAAACAGGAAGTAAATATAAGGTGTGATCAGTGGTGGTAATATGGACCGGGGTCCCATGATGTTCACTAGTGATGTCTCTCTCCCAAAAGACGATAAAACAGCTAAGTGAGGTAAACAAATTACAGCTGGGCAATTGACAGGATTATGTGCGCAAACCAATGCTAACTATGCTGCAAGAAAGGTAAAGGCTCGAAGCTTGGGCGGTACGCCAAGGCAAGTAGACCGAAATCCATCTGCATCTACTACTAATCATCCACCTTGAGATATCTATCCAGAACATCTCGCTGGTATTAAGTTGCGAGTCCCACCCGAAGTGTAAACTCAAAGCAACAGACAACTGCATTAAAAGAACTTTGCGTAAAGTAAACTATCCTTGCACCCGCAAGTACAAGCACCGTTGTTTTCCCCCTTGTGGCAACATCACATCCCCTAGACTCATCTTTCTGTGACTCAAGCTAGTCATCAGGGGGCATGAACCCACAATCAAGCATAATGTTCCCTCTTGGAGTTACTACCTACTACTTGGCCAAAGCAATAAACAACAACGGAGAACATGCAAGACTTACTCAAGAACTACAATATAAAAGAGGTGAATCAAATATATTACTCACACACGATCTGAACATAATCTCATAATCCATCGGATCCCAGCAAACTCAGCAGAGCAATAGCATAAAGATTACATATGTGCCTCGATCATGTAGGGCAGCTCACGAGGTCTAATCCATGAAGAACAAAGAGGGGAGGAGAACAACACATAGCTACTGGTCATGGACCCATGGTCCAAGGGGGACTACTCACAACTCATCCGGGAAGCGTCCATGGTGGTGGAGAAGCTCCCGGTGGTGGTTCTCCCCTCCGGCAGGGTGCCAGGAAGAGTTCTCCTGATGCTCCCGATCTTGGAAGCGTTGCGGCGGCGGAACATATGCGAGATCACGAAAAAGGGTTCCGTCCTCGAGGGTTTCGGGACGCAAGGAATATATATGCAAAAGGGGGTCACCAGAGGCGGAGAGGGGGCCCCAGGCGCCCCCCCTGGGCGGCCAGAGGTGGGGCCGCCTGGGGTGCCGCCTGGGCTGCCCCTGGCTCCCCTATGGCCCCACTTTGGTTTCTCTCGAAGCTTCCTGTACGCTGATTTTTTCTGTATTTTTCCCGGAATTTTTGGAGCACTTTTAATATGGGGGAAATCTGAAATAGAAAAACAGCAGAAAACAGGAACTGGCACTGTGGTGCACTGAGTTAATAGGTTAGTCCAAATATGATCAAAAGTGTATGGAAGTGCATAAATATCATAGCAATATCACACAAAAGAAGCATGGAGCAAGCAGAAATTATAGATACGTTTTGGACGTATCAGGGGTCAATACATGAAATGATGCTATAAAATTGTGAATATTATTAATTGCTTACACACTTCAAATTGTGCTTCAGAGTAGCCCCGCTCACAGGTCATGTGGCGGATGGACTCGCAAATGTAGTATCCACAGTAATCATTCCCGGGTTCCTGCCACAACCACTTTACAAGAAATAGAGGTCAATCAAACTGATAAGCAAGAATGCCAAACGGTATTGATGAAACTAGCGCTTGAATCAAGATATAGGAGATGCGAGCGCGGAACATGCTACTATATAGTACTTACTTTCGGGTATCTAAATTCTAGCTTCTTCGGCAGTCCCGGAGCTTTTTTGGTGAATTTTCTCCAAACCCTGCCATACAAAGAAAACAATTACTTGATATCAGAAATGAACAAAGTTGCTGATATGCATGGTGGATAATATTGATCGATTTAACTTACCTGTCGAGCATTTGAGTCATGTCCGCATACTCCTCGGGATCTTTACGTTTAGAGTCCAAGACAGCGACTACTCCCTTCTCAAGCTTAATCTCTAAGAGAATATAGTGGAAGCTGCGCACGCATGCATGAACTCATCAATTACATTAATATAACCTTGACTAATATATAAGGGAAACCAAATATGCACAAGACAGTAACACTCACTGGAAGTTGTAAGGAAAGAGTATTATATCTTTGTTTTCATTTACCACCAACGATCGTAGCAAGTTGGTCTCGGTATCTAAGGGACGCAATTTAACCTCGGTTGCATCTATGAGGTATGTGTTAATGAACCCAATATCACCTACTTGTCTTTTCTTCAATTCGACGATCTTCAATCTGCATAATATAGTGAGGATAATTATAAATACATGCAATGAAAGAGATTAGCTATATAGATAGACTTAATGACAGAAGTAGTACTACTTACAGACAGTAGCAGGTGACCATTGTTTTATCCAGGGCCAATTGATTGAAAAACTGATAGAACTCCTCAAATGGAATAGGCAACAGTTCAATTCCAATGAGGTCATGCTCCGGTTTAACTCTCAAATACAAGTTATCCCCCCCCCCCCCAGACTCTCTGGAGATTTTCAAGTACCAATCATGCAATCTTCGCATATTCGTTGATAGAGATCTTTCATTTTTGACGAGAGGCTTTTTGTACTCGTATCTTTGTATCTGCACGTCCAAGAAATCATATTGTACATTGTCGGACACGTAATCTCCAAGATTGCTATAACCGGGAACCATCCTCGGATCATTAGCGACCATGTCGCTAGACACCTTGAGCGGGGGGCACGATTGGTCCGCTTGTTCGCCGAGCTGGGCAATTTGTTTCCCAGCTCGTCCTTCTGCTAACCTTTGATCACTTTTAGTACTTCCCGACCGCTTCGCTGCTTGAAATGACTTTTGAATCATGCGGTCATAGTTGTCCTGCGGCTTACTTTTCGCTGGTTGCTTTAGGGCAGCAAGAGTGCGCTTTGCTTTCACCGGATCTATCTTCTCCTCCGGAGGTGGAAGTCTCTGTGCTTTCAACCCTTCAAGCCAGTCCTTCACTTCGCCTTGAGCGATCTTCGTGTTTTCCTCGTCGGACCTCTCGTATGGTAACTTCTCTAGAGGCGTGAGAGAAGGACCGAATCTGCATCGCCTCCCGCCTCTGGCTGTACTGCTAGACGTCGCCAGACCAGACGAAGCGGCTGTCTTCTTTCCTTGCTTACGCGCCGGAGTAGGAGCAGCCGGAGCGGCGGCAGGTCTCTTCCGCCCTTGCTGACTAGGCGGAGAAGGAGGAGCAGGCTGGCTGCTCGGGCGCACCGGCGGCGAAGGAGGCGGAGTGCCGCCACGCACCGGCGGCGAAGGAGGCGGAGTGCCGCCACGCGCCAGAGAAGGAGCCAGAGTGCCCTGATCGTCACTCGCCGGAGGAGGAGGCGGTGGAGGAGGCGGAGTGCCCTGACTTGCCGGAGGAGGAGGAGGAGGAGGCGGAGGCGTCCAGTTGAGAATGTTGATGAGGTCCTTCCGCCATAGGCATGGAGTCTTCAGTGAAGAACCCAGCCGAGTCTCCCCTTCACCGGTAGGGTGGTCAAGCTGGAGCTCCTCAAATCCCTCCGTAATTTCATCCACCATCACCCTAGCATATCCTTCTAGAATCGGCCGGCAGTGAAAAGTGTCGCCGGGTCCAGTAGGATAAACAGAGCCAGCAGCCGCCTTGACCTTCAGATTCATCCACTGCGTCATAAGGTGGCAATTTTGTGCCTCCGTGATAGCATCCACGGGATACCTGGCAGTAGCCGTCAAGACAGGCTCCGGCTGAAGCAGCTCGGTGGAAGCCACGCTGCTTCTCCGCTGAGATGGCGGGGTAGCTTCGGGGGAAGCTTCGGCAATTCTTTTGTCCTGATTTGCTTCCCGTTCCTCTATCGCTTGTATTCTGGCCCGCAGCACCTGCAGTTCGGTCTGCTCCATTTTCTTCCTCCTCTCGTGGCTTTTGTAGCCGCCTGCGTCCGGAAACCAAGCACGCCACGGAAGGGAGCCTGGCGTGCCTCGTGTCCGTCCGGGGTGCTCAGGATTCCCGATGGCCATTGTCAGCTCGTCGTTCTCTCTGTCGGGGAAGAACGTCCCTTCATGCGCTGCCTTGATATACTGCCGATTCTTCCTGAGTGGTGTTTCCAATTGCTTGTCCGTCCAAATGCACCTCCCTGATACAGGGTCCAAGGTTCCGCCAGCCCCGAAGAACCAAGTCCGGCAACGGTCTAGCCATTGCATTGTCTCTGGTTCGATCCCTTTCTCAAGCAGATCATTCTCAGCCTTGGCCCACTTAGGCCGGGCTCTGAGGTAGCCACCTGACCCCGTGCGATGGTGATGCTTCTTCTTCGCAGCATTTATCCGGTTTGTCTCCGACATCTTCTGACTCTTTTCCGATGTCTTATAGGCCACAAATGCGGGCCAGTCATCTTTGATCTTCTCATATATGCCCATGAATTCTGGAGTCTTTTTATCTTTGACAAACTTATTCAGTTTTTTCTTCCATGCCCTGAATTGGTCTGCCATCTTCGAAAGAGCAGCAGACTTGATTAAGTCCTCTTTAACTGGATTCGCCGGATCATCCTCTGGTAGTAGGATGAAATTTGGCTACAGCTTAGTCCAAAGATCTTCTTTCTGCATATCAGTGACATAAGACACCTGAGCGTCATTTGCAGCCGGCTTTAACCATTGATGGATGCTGATCGGGATCTTGTCCCTAACCAAAACCCCGCACTGATTAACAAATGCGTTCTTTGTCCGGATGGGTTCAATCGGCTCGCCGGAGCGCGAGATTTCTGAGATCTCAAACTTTTCATCCGGCCTCAACTTTTTCTTCGCGCCTCGTCTCTTTACCGAAGATTTGCTCGATCCGGAGGGCTAGAAAAAGGAACAAAGACGAGAGTTATGAATGCATCAATTAACTAGTCAGCATAGGCTTAACTAACATATATACCTCCTGGCCGGACTCGGTTCGGTCATCGGAGCCAGCATCACGGTCTCCTTCTTGCACCGGCATTGGGTCACCGGAGCCGTCCTCACGGTCTACTTCTTCCATGTGCATTGGGTCACCGGAGCCATCAATATCATAGCCTAGATCTTCCAGCTGCAGCTCTCTTTCCACCTGCTCATTGGTGTCGTTGAGAAACGACAAGACGGCATTTTGTCCGTCTGCGATTATGTCCATCAACATCGCTTCTTGTGCTAGGTCTCGGGTGTTGTCGTCCATAGTTTCTACAAATATTTACAACATGCCAATTATTATTCAAACATGACAGATGGATATATTAATGGCAAACGTAGAACTAGCTTCGACCCTCGACCCCTGGACGACCCTCGACTGCTCGGCGATCCACAACCCTAGACCCCCTCATGTCACATTTTGTCTAGTGTCAAAGAATTCAACAAAACCAATACTTCATCATTAGGCGAAAGTAACAGTCGCATGATGGTACGAAGCTCTCCAAAGTGGTTTTGGAACGGAGTCCCAGAAAGGATAATTCGTAACAAAAGACGGATTATACTATCAGGAACTTCGTTCCAAAACAACTTTGCATAACTTCGTACCAACATGCCCCGGTTACTTCTGGCAAATGATGAAGTCATGGATTTCTTCAATACTTTGACACTAGCTAGGCAACCTCTCGACCCCTCGACCCTCGACTGCTCGGCAATCCACAACCCTAGACCCCCTCATGTCACATTTTGTCTAGTTTCAAAGGATTCAACAAAACCAATACTTCATCATTAGGCGAAAGTAACAGTCGCATGATGGTACGAAGCTCTCCAAAGTTATTTTGGAACGGAGTCCCAGATATTCGTAACAAA
>LR738710.1:19838299-19851899 GCA_902687465.1 Secale cereale | reverse complement strand
TATATACAGCAACTATATATATACATCAACTATAAACATACAAAAAAAAACCTCACATCGCGACGGCGCGGGGCGGGGCGACGGCGACGGGGCGGGGCGACGGCGCGGGGCGGCGCGGCGCGGGGGCGCGGCGCTGGGCGACGGCGACAGGGCGACGACCGGGGCGACGGGGGCGGGGAAGGAGAGAGGAGGCGTCGGGGGCGGGGAAGGAGAGAACTGAATGAAATTTCGCAAGTGTTGGTTATATAGGAGTGGCATTAGTCCCGGTTCGTGGCACCAACCGGGACTAATGCCTCCCTTTAGTCCCGGTTGGTGCCACCAACCAGGACCAAAGGTCCCTTTTCAGCAGCCCAAAGGGCGGGAAGGAGGGGCCTTTGGTCCCGGTTGGTGGCACCAACCGGGACTAAAGGATGGTATTAGTCCTGACTAATACCACCCTTTAGACCCGGTTGGTGCCACCAACCGAGACCAAAGCCCTGTGCTGGCGCGGTGTAGTGGGATGTTTAGTCCCACCTCGCTAGTTGAGAGAGCTCGGGTGTGGTTTATAAGCGCTGCTGCGCCCACCCACTCGAGCTCCTCTCAATTGCAGGCTTCTGGGCCTAACTCTGCGCGCTGCCCTGTGAGCTTGCTGGGCCTTATAGTCCAGATGCATCCTGGGCTATAGGCCTTGCAGGCTCACTGGGCAGCGTCCAATTTTTTTTTCCTTTTTTGCTTTATTTATTTCTAAGTTGTTTTTTGCTGTATTTGGAGTTTCTTTGTGAATATTAATGCTTTAGGTAAAACAAATTATAAACTTTTTGTTAGTGCAAGTAGTATTCAAATTTGAATAGTTTAAATTTGAAATTATTTGTTTTCTTTGTTGCTTTATTTATTTTATTTTGTTTCTACTTACAACAAAATACTTATTGTTGCTATTTTTTTTTGCAAGTTTTTTTGTTTTGTTTTCTGCATTATTTATTTTCTTTTGTTTTTTGCTTTATTTTTTAATTCTTTCTGGTAAAACCAATTACAAACTTTCTATTAGTGCAATTAGTATTCAAATTTCAATAGTTTAAATTTGAAATTATTTGTTTTATTTGTTGCTTTATTTATTATATTTTGTTTCTACTTACATTGAAATACTTATTGTTGCTATTTTTTATTTTTTTGCAAGTTTTTTTTTGTTTTATGCATTATTTATTTTCTTTTCTTTTTTGTTTTTTTTAATTCTTTCTGGTAAAACCAATTACAAACTTTCTGTTAGTGCAAGTCGTATTGAAACTTGAATAGTACAAACGGACAATGGTATCATACTCGTTTGTTACAAAGTTGGCATGGTATCATCAGAATAGTTGCGGAAAAAAGTCTTCACTTTTTCTTCACTTGTGTCATTTGCTTATTGCGCCATAACCATGGATAATCTTCATCGTTTATCAGGATGCTTGGGTCAGCCTTGACTCTGAAGGGAGGAATTTCATGAAACTTTTCATAATCTTCAGACATGTCTGTCTTGCCCTCCACTCCCAGGATGTCCCTTTTTCCTGAAAGAACTATGTGGCATTTTGGCTCATCGTATGATGTATTCGCTTCCTTATCTTTTCTTTTTCTTGGTCTGGTAGACATGTCCTTCAAATAGATAACCTGTGCCACATCATTGGCTAGAACGAACGGTTCGTCAGTGTATCCAAGATTTTTCAGATCCACTGTTGTCATTCCGTACTGTGGGTCTACCTGTACCCCGCCTCCTGACAGATTGACCCATTTGCACTTAAACAAAGGGATCTTAAAATCATGTCCGTAGTCAAGTTCCCATATGTCCACTATGTAACCATAATATGTGTCCTTTCCCCTCTCGGTTGTTGCATCAAGCGGACACCGCTGTTTTGGTTGGTGCTCTTTTGATCTTGGACAATCGTGTAAAATGTATTCCCATTTATCTCGTATCCTTTGTAAATCAATACAGTCGAAGATGGTCCCCTGTACAACAAGTACAACTCATCACAAACAGTGTTGTCACCTCTGAGACGTGTTTCCAACCAACTGCTGAAAGTCCTGATGTGTTCACATGTAATCCAGTCGTCGCACTGCTCCGGGTGTTTGGAGCGCAGACTGTTCTTGTGTTCATCGACATACGGGTCACTAATGTAGAGTTCTGTAGAACTGTGTAGTGTGCTTGAGACCAAGAATATCCGTCCCTGCATATTATTGAGTCCCTTCCAAGCGTGCCTTTTCCAGTCAGTCTCCCCTCGTACCGCGATTTAGGAAGACCTATCTTATTAAGGCCAGGAATGAAGTCAACACAAAACCCGATGACATCCTCTGTTTGATGGCCCATGGAGATGCTTCCTTCTGGCCTGGCGCAGTTACGGACATATTTCTTTAGGACTCCCATGAACCTCTCAAAGGGGAACATATTGTGTAGAAATACGGGCCCAGAATGACAATCTCGTCGACTAGATGAACTAGGACGTGTGTCATGATATTGAAGAAGGATGGTGGGAACACAAGCTCGAAACTGACAAGACATTGCGCCACATCACTCCTTAGCCTTGGTACGATTTCTGGATCGATCACCTTCTGAGAGATTGCAATGAGGAATGCACATAGCTTCACAATGGCTAATCGGACGTTTTCCGGTAGAAGCCCCCTCAATGCAACCGGAAGCAGTTGCGTCATAATCACATGGCAGTCATGAGACTTTAGGTTCTGGAACTTTTTCTCTGCCATGTTTATTATTCCCTTTATATTCGACGAGAAGCCAGTGACTCGAATTAGCATTTGTATTGTTGAGAACATAAAGGTGCAAGATCTCTCGCTGTCCGTGACTCGAATGTCTCCAAATGGTGTTTGCGTGCAAGAACGGGGATAGGGATATATGAGAGAGTAAAACATAGATTTTGTATTGTTGAGAACTTAATCTACTAAAGTTTCACACTTGGTCTTCGTTAGAATCTTATCTTGACTCATCCCCAAACCAATAGCCAGGTACAAGTCAAAATGATCCACTCCCTTTCGATATTTTGAGCACTCATGCAATGGATGAGCGTAAGCAAGAAACTCGACACTTAGGATGGCAAAGAGAGAAAAATGATGGAGGGGGAAGACAAAAAAGGTGTGAAAGGCTCACATCAATGAGGACAATCATCGGCGAGAGAAAGCCAAATGATAGATATGATGTGAGGAGTAGGGATTGCCATGCAACAGATGCACATATGAGCTAAGGTAAGCTCTCCAATGGAACTAGTGGGGGTGCATCCAACTTGCTTGCTCAAGAAGACCTAGAGCTCTTTTGAGGAGGCTCATCATTGGAATATACAAGCCAAGTTCTATAGTGTAAAGGTCCCCACATAGCTATATGCATGAATGATAATCTCTATGGAGTACAAGGTATAAGATGGAGTACGAGTGTGGATCTCTCAAAAAGAATAGTAGTGTGCCCCCTTCTCTCCTTTTATTTCTTTTTCTCTTTTTTTATCTTTTTTTTTATTTTTTTGTGGCCTCAATGGCTCTTTCTATTTAACTCTCATTTGCCCTCTTTAGGATCTTTTGATTTTGTCCTCTTTGGGATCTTTTCCTCACTTTAGGGGCAACACTCTATGTATTACAAGAAGTATAGAAAATCTTTCACACTTTACAAAAGTACTCAACATAATGAAAATGAAACTATCATGATGTATGCAAATGTATGCCTCTGCCAGTGTAGCAGGAAATGCAATGATACTAGCGCGTCATGTAGCAATGATTAGGGCAAGGCCCAACTAGCATGCGGCTCATCGATCAAGCAAAAAGCATGTATGACATGAAGATCAAGTCATGAGAAGATGGATGTTGCATGGCAATGTATCTCGGAAAGGCTATGGAAATGCCTTAATAGGTAGGTATGGTGGCTGTTTTGAGGAAGGATATAATGAGGCTTATGATGACAGAGCGTATCGTGCCAAGGATTTGGATGCACCGGCGAAGTATGCGCCAACTCTCGAGGTGAGAAAGGGCAATGCACGGTACCGAAGAGGCTAGAAAAATATGGATAGGTGGAAGTGTCAACTTTCGAATACTCACATTAGTCCGAAGAACTCATGCACTTATTATCGGTAACTCTCAATCTAATTAGATGGTTCACAAAGAGACAAGTACCCCGAGGAGGTGTGTATGGGGGTTTGGTTACCCTTGCACATCCTCGACCCATGGTACGTGAGTGTACTCTAATATTCGATCCCTCCAAAGATTAGTGATCCATTTAGTAGCTAAAGTTCTCAACTATTTTGTAGGTTTTCGAAAATAACACGGATTGCCCAAAATACGACATCTATCACTAATAGGCTAAAGCTCTTGACACCAAAAATTCAGGCATTACTCATGGTAATACCTCAAAACTATTGCAAGTTACTACTAAAATTAAATAGCAACCTCAATTACCTACTTTAAGTTAAGACACACAACTCAGTGCAACAGGCAAACTCTCTTAACAAGATAAACATGAAAACTCAAGAGAGTTCAACAACCAACTAAACAAAAGCTCTTTTAAAAAGAAAAGCATGAAAACTAAGAGCTAAATATGACAGCAGCTATGGAAAGACAAAGAACACACACAGCAAAGATAAGCATGAAATTCTATGTTGTGTTCTAGGTTGAAGTGGAGCGTGTTTCTCTCCCACACAAAGAAAGTTGGGTTCTAACTTGTTATGAATAGCAAGCAAAGCTAAAGAAACTAAAAAGGAAACTAAGAGCAAGACGCTCCAAGCATAGCACATAACGCATGAAGTGATTAAAATATAGTGGAACGAAAGACGAACTGATAATTGTTGATGGAGAAGGGGATGCACGGGGGCATCCCCATGCTTAGACGCTTGAGTCTTCTTGAATATTTCTTGGGGGTGCACGGGGGCATCCCCAAGCTTGAGCGTTTGACCCTCCTGAATCTTCTTTTATCATCTTCCCTCCCACACTTGAAAACTCCCTTCATACATAACTCATCATAATCTGATTTGCGAGGTTAGTACCCATAATAAAATAATTTTTTTCCTACTGGAAATAAGGATAATCTTGAAGAGCTACTGTTTTTCAAGATTTCCAAAAGGTTTTTGCAAAGAAAAAGCAAGCTCAAGGTTTGCAAAATGAAGAAAAGGCAAAACAGGACAGAATCTGTGAAAAACAGACCAGCAGGTAGTAAATAATTTTTTCGGGGCACTTCTGCAACTCAAATCAAAAAACTTAGAACATACGATCGAAAGCCAATTGTATAGAGATCGCTGTCAAAAAAATTCAGATCAAAAAGATGATCTAGTGATTTTATACGAATTTTTCTGTCCAAGGACAGAATCTGTTTTCTGGACAGCACGTCACAACTTTTGCACTTTCTTGCAATCAGAGGCTAAACTTGGCACAAAGCTGAAAAGAAAAGATACAATGATGATGCTACTGTAGTAACAAACATCAAGACACAACAAAAGCAAAATAAAACTTTATTCGTTGTGGGCTGCCTCCCAAAAGCGCTTTCTTTTATGCCTTTAAGCTAGGCATGATGCAAAAGGAGAAGATCAAGTTTTATCAAGAGTAAGAGAATAGCTAGCCCGTGTAACGGACTCAAAAGGCAACTTAATCTTCTTTCTAGGGAAGTGTTCCATCCCTTTCTTGAGAGGAAATTGGAATTATATATTCCCCTCTTTCATGTCAATGATAGCACCAACGGTGCGAAGAAAAGGGCGTCCCAAAATAATTGGACAAGAAGGTTCACATTCAATATCCATAATAGTAAAATCAACGGGAACATAATTGTTATTGACAATGATAAGAACATCGTTGATCTTCCCCAAAGGTTTCTTTACGGAAGAATCAACAAGACGAACACCAAAAGAACAAGGATCAAAAGATTTCAATTTAAACATATCATATATTCTTTTGGGCATAACGGAGGTACTAGCTCCAACATCACATAAAGCATAGCAAGAGAAGTTATTCAACTTAATTTTAATCATAGGATCCCAACCATCTTCTAGCTTTCTAGGTATGGAGGCTTCTACCCTAAGCTTCTCCTCCCTAGCTTTGATGAGAGCATTAGTGATATGCTCCGTGAAGGCAAGATTAAGTGTGCTAGTGTGGGGATCTCTAGACATCTTGTGAAGAAAGCTAATAACTTCAAAAAGGGTGCTATTATCAAAATCAAGGTCACTACTATCAAGTAAAGTGGTAGTGGTGTCCTTTAGGCTCACTTGTTTGGTAGCTTCTATGGTCATAGGAGTTTCTTCTACGGTTGAGGTCATAGCATTACCATTAATAGGTCCAATGGGACTAGGAGTGCATTGGGTGCTAAGAGTTTGGATATCCTCAACAACTTGGATAGTAGCAACAGTGTGGAGGGTAGGAAGGCTCTTAATTCTATCTTCTTCCTCCTTTTCTCTAGCCCATCTCTCTTTAAGTTTAGCCATCATCCTAATGTTTTCATTAATTTGCACTTTAATAGCATTCATAGGAGTGGTCTTCCTCTCCTCAAGAGGAGAAGTTCAAATTTTAAGCAACGCTACCTCATGGGCTAAATTGTCTACCTTCGAAGAGAGATCATCTAGTTTGTCTAGTTTTTCTTCTACACTCTTGTTGAAGGCTTTTTGGGTAGTGATGAAGTCTTTAAGCATAATCTCTAGTTCAGAAGTGGAGTTCTTGGTGCCAGGATAAGTATTGTTGTTCCCATAGGAATTAGAGGGGAACGATCTAGGGTAGCTACCAAAATTACTCCTATAAGCATTGTTATTGAAATTGTTTCTAGAGATAAAGTTCACATCTACTTGATCTTGAGAAATCAAATAATTTAAAGGAACATCATGAGGATCAATAGAAGATTGCTTGGAAAGTAGAGACATGATCAAGTCAACTTTTTCATTTAGGGAGGAAATCTCCTCGACAGTGTTTACCTTCCTACCTGTTGGAGCGCGTTCGGTGTGCCATTGGGAATAATTGGTCATCATCTCGTCGAGAAGCTTCGTGGCAGCACCAAGTGTAGTTGACATAAAGGTTCCTCCCGCGGCCGAATCTAACAAGTTCCGCGAGGTAAAGTTCAAGCCTGCATAAAAAGTTTGGATAACCATCCAAGTAGTTAAACCATGAGTAGGGCAGTTCTTGACAAGAGATTTCATACGTTCCCAAGCTTGGGCAACATGTTCATTATCCAATTGCTTAAAATTCATTATGTTACTCCTTAGTTGGATAATTTTAGTAGGGGGATAGTACTTCCCAATAAAGGCATCCTTGCACTTGTCCCAAGAATCTATACTATTCCTAGGCAAGGATTGAAACCAGATTTTAGCTCCTCCTCTCAAAGCGAAAGGGAAAAGCTTAAGCTTAACAATATCACCATCTACTTCTTTGTACTTTTGCATATCACAGGGCTCAACAAAATTATTTAAGTGCAAAGCAGCATCATCTCCAGCACCGGAGAATTGATCTTTCATAACTAGGTTCAGTAAAGCAGGTTTAATCTCATAAGAAGGTGCTGAAGTGGCTGGTGTAGCAATAGGCGTGCAGATAAAGTCATTGTTGTTATGACTAGTGAAGTCACACAACTTGGTGTTCTCGGTGGAACCCATAGCAGCAGCAAGCAAGTTAACTATTTTTGTGATTTTTGGTAAAGGAAACTAGAGCAAAAACTGAAAGGTAAACTAACAAGACTAAAAAGCAAAGATAAAAGATAGCGTGCAACTCCCCTATCTTGAAGAGTGGAGTCCCCGGCAACGGCGCCAGAAACTTTGCTTGATGGCTTCTCGCCCCTCGTTGGTTACCCCAAGTGGAAGGTTTGAGATGTAGCGTAACGGCAAGTTTCCCTTGGCAAAGATACCAAGGATCGAATCCCGTGAGACTCCGAGGGTCGACAAGAAGGTGTCAACTGCTAACGGCGCCAGATACTTAGCGGTTGAAAGGACCTGCACACAGATACAAATAACTTTGCTCCCAACGAGTACAGAGAGGTTGTCAATCCCTCCGGCCTTGCTGTTTACAAAGGATCAAACGCAAGAGGTAATAATGATAGCTATGACTGCAACTAGGAAATAGAAACAGGAAGTAAATATAAGGTGTGATCAGTGGTGGTAATATGGACCGGGGTCCCATGATGTTCACTAGTGATGTGTCTCTCCCAAAAGACGATAAAACAGCTAAGTGAGGTAAACAAATTACAGCTGGGCAATTGACAGGATTATGTGCGCAAACCAATGCTAACTATGCTGCAAGAAAGGTAGAGGCTCGAAGCTTGGGCGGTACGCCAAGGCAAGTAGACCGAAATCCATCTGCATCTACTACTAATCATCCACCTTGAGATATCTATCCAGAACATCTCGCTGGTATTAAGTTGCGAGTCCCACCCAAAGTGTAAACTCAAAGCAACAGACAACTGCATTAAAAGAACTTTGCGTAAAGTAAACTATCCTTGCACCCCGCAAGTACAAGCACCGTTGTTTTCCCCCTTGTGGCAACAGCACATCCCCTAGACTCATGTTTCTGTCACTCAAGCTAGTCATCAGGGGGCATGAACCCACAATCAAGCATAATGTTCCCTCTTGGAGTTACTACCTACTACTTGGCCAAAGCAATAAACAGCAACGGAGAACATGCTAGAATTACTCAAGAACTAAAATATAAAAGAGGTGAACCAAATATATTACTCACACACGATCTGAACATAATCTCATAATCCATCGGATCCCAGCAAACTCAGCAGAGCAACAGCATAAAGATTGCATATGTGCCTCGATCATGTAGGGCAGCTCACGAGGTCTAATCCATGAAGAACAATGAGGGGAGGAGAACATCACATAGCTACTGGTCATGGACCCATGGTCCAAGGGGGACTACTCACAACTCATCCGGGAAGTGTCCATGGTGGTGGAGAAGCTCCCGGTGGTGGTTCTCCCCTCCGGCAGGGTGCCAGGAAGAGCTCTCCTGATGCTCCCGATCTTGGAAGCGTTGCGGCGGCGGAACAGAGGCGAAATCGCAAAAAAGGGTTCCGTCCTCGAGGGTTTTGGGACGCGAGGAATATATATGCAAAAGGGGGTCACCAGAGGCAGAGAGGGGGCCCCAGGCGCCCCCCCCCCCCTGGGCGGCCAGAGGTGGGGCCGCCTGGGGTGCCGCCTGGGCCACCCCTGGCTCCCCTATGGCCCCACTTTGGTTTCTCTCGAAGCTTCCTGTACGCTGATTTTTTCTGTATTTTTCCCGGAATTTTTGGAGCACTTTTAATATGGGGGAAATCTGAAATAGAAAAACAGCAGAAAACAGGAACTGGCACTGTGGTGCACTGAGTTAATAGGTTAGTCCAAATATGATCAAAAGTGTATGGAAGTGCATAAATATCATAGCAATATCACACAAAAGAAGCATGGAGCAAGCAGAAATTATAGATACGTTCTAGACGTATCAGGGGTCAATACATGAAATGATGCTATAAAATTGTGAATATTAGTAATTGCTTACGCACTTCAAATTGTGCTTCAGAGTAGCCCCGCTCACAGGTCGTGTGGCGGATGGACTCGCAAATGTAGTATCCACAGTAATCATTCCCGGGTTCCTGCCACAACCACTTTACAAGAAATAGAGGTCAATCAAACTGATAAGCAAGAATGCCAAACGGTATTGATGAAACTAGCGCTTGAATCAAGATATAGGAGATGCGAGCGCGGAACATGCTACTATATAGTACTTACTTTCGGGTATCTAAATTCTAGCTTCTTCGGCAGTCCCGGAGCTTTTTTGGTGAATTTTCTCCAAACCCTGCCATACAAAGAAAACAATTACTTGATATCAGAAATGAACAAAGTTGCTGATATGCATGGTGGATAATATTGATCGATTTAACTTACCTGTCGAGCATTTGAGTCATGTCCGCATACTCCTCGGGATCTTTACGTTTAGAGTCCAAGACAGTGACTACTCCCTTCTCAAGCTTAATCTCTAAGGGAATATAGTGGAAGCTGCGCACGCATGCATGAACTCATCAATTACATTAATATAACCTTGACTAATATATAAGGGAAACCAAATATGCACAAGACAGTAACACTCACTTGAAGTTGTAAGGAAAGAGTATTATATCTTTGTTTTCATTTACCACCAACGATCGTAGCAAGTTGGTCTCGGTATCTAAGGGACGCAATTTAACCTCGGTTGCATCTATGAGGTATGTGTTAATGAACCCAATATCACCTACTTGTCTTTTCTTCAATTTGACGATCTTCAATCTGCATAATATAGTGAGGATAATTATAAATACATGCAATGAAAGAGATTAGCTATATAGAGAGACTTAATGACAGAAGTAGTACTACTTACAGACAGTAGCAGGTGACCGTTGTTTTATCGAGGGCCAATTGATTGAAAAACTGATAGAACTCCTCAAATGGAATAGGCAACAGTTCAATTCCAATGAGGTCATGCTCCGGTTTAACTCTCAAATACAAGTTATCCCTCCCCCCAGACTCTCTGGAGATTTTCAAGTACCAATCATGCAATCTTCGCATATTCGTTGATAGAGATCTTTCATTTTTGACGAGAGGCTTTTTGTACTCGTATCTTTGTATCTGCACGTCCAAGAAATCATATTGTACATCATCGGACACGTAATCTCCAAGATTGCTATAACCGGGCACCATCCTCGGATCATTAGCGACCATGTCGCTAGACACCTTGAGCGGGGGGCACGATTGGTCCGCTTGTTCGCCGAGCTGGGCAATTTGTTTCCCAGCTCGTCCTTCTGCTAACCTTTGATCACTTTTAGTACTTCCCGACCGCTTCGCTGCTTGAAATGACTTTTGAATCATGCGGTCATAGTTGTCCTGCGGCTTACTTTTCGCTGGTTGCTTCAGGGCAGCAAGTGTGCGCTTTGCTTTCACCGGATCTATCTTCTCCTCCGGAGGTGGATGTCTCTGTGCTTTCAACCCTTCAAGCCAGTCCGTCACTTCGCCTTGAGCGATCTTCGTGTTTTCCTCGTCGGACCTCTCGTATGGTAACTTCTCCAGAGGCGTGAGAGAAGGACCGAATCTGCATCGCCTCCCGCCTCTGGCTATACTGCTAGACGTCGCCAGACCAGACGAAGCGGCTGTCTTCTTTCCTTGCTTACGCGCCGGAGTAGGAGCAGCCGGAGCGGCGGCAGGTCTCTTCCGCCCTTGTTGACTAGGCGGAGAAGGAGGAGCAGGCTGGCTGCTCGGGCGCGCCGGCGGCGAAGGAGGCGGAGTGCCGCCACGCGCCGGCGGCGAAGGAGGCGGAGTGCCGCCACGCGCCGGAGAAGGAGCCGGAGTGCCCTGATCATCACTCGCCGGAGGAGGAGGCGGTGCAGGAGGCGGTGGAGGAGGCGGAGTGCCCTGACTTGCCGGAGGAGGAGGAGGAGGAGGCGGAGGCGTCCAGTTGAGAATGTTGATGAGGTCCTTCCGCCTTAGGCATGGAGTCTTCAGTGAAGAACCCAGCCGAGTCTCCCCTTCACCGGTAGGGTGGTCAAGCTGGAGCTCCTCAAATCCCTCCGTAATTTCATCCACCATCACCCTAGCATATCCTTCTGGAATCAGCCGGCAGTGAAAAGTGTCGCCGAGTCCAGTAGGATAAACAGAGCCAGCAGCCGCCTTGACCTTCAGATTCATCCACTGCGTCATAAGGTGGCAATTTTGTGCCTCTGTGATAGCATCCACGGGATACCTGGCAGTAGCCGTCAAGACAGGCTCCGGCTGAAGCAGCTCGGTGGAAGCCACGCTGCTTCTCCGCTGAGATGGCGGGGTAGCTTCGGGGGAAGCTTCGGCAATTCTTTTGTCCCGATTTGCTTCCCGTTCCTCTATCGCTTGTATTCTGGCCCGCAGCACCTGCAGTTCGGTCTGCTCCATTTTCTTCCTCCTCTCGTGGCTTTTGTAGCCGCCTGCGTCCGGAAACCAAGCACGCCACGGAAGGGAGCCTGGCGTGCCTCGTGTCCGTCCAGGGTGCTCAGGATTCCCGAGGGCCATTGTCAGCTCGTCGTTCTCTCTGTCGGGGAAGAACGTCCCTTCATGCGCTGCTTTGATATACTGCCGCATCTTCCTGAGTGGTGTTTCCAATTGCTTGTCCGTCCAAATGCACCTCCCTGATACAGGGTCCAAGGTTCCGCCAGCCCCGAAGAACCAAGTCCGGCAACGGTCTAGCCATTGCATTGTCTCTGGTTCGATCCCTTTCTCAAGCAGATCATTATCAGCCTTGGCCCACTTAGGCCGGGCTCTGAGGTAGCCACCTGACCCCGTGCGATGGTGATGCTTCTTCTTCGCAGCATTTTTCTGGTTTGTCTCCGACATCTTCTGACTCTTTTCCGATGTCTTATAGGCCACAAATGCGGGCCAGTCATCTTTGATCTTCTCATATATGCCCATGAATTCTGGAGTCTTTTTATCTTTGACAAACTTATTCAGTTTTTTCTTCCATGCCCTGAATTTGTCTGCCATCTTCGAAAGAGCAGCAGACTTGATTAAGTCCTCTTTAACTGGATTCGCCGGATCATCCTCTGGCAGTAGGATGAAATTTGACTTCAGCTCAGTCCAAAGATCTTCTTTCTGCATATCAGTGACATAAGACACCTGAGCGTCATTTGCAGCCGGCTTTAACCATTGATGGATGCTGATCGGGATCTTGTCCCTAACCAGAACCCCGCACTGATTAACAAATGCGTTCTTTGTCCGGATGGGTTCAATCGGCTCGCCGGGGCGCGAGATTTCTGAGATCTCAAACTTTTCATCCGGCCTCAACTTTTTCTTCGCGCCTCGTCTCTTTAGCAAAGATTTGCTCGATCCGGAGGGCTAGAAAAAGGAAAAAAGACGAGAGTTATGAATGCATCAATTAACTAGTCAGCATAGGCTTAACTAACATATATACCTCCTGGCCGGACTCGGTTCGGTCACCGAAGCCAGCATCACGGTCTCTTTCTTGCACCGGCATTGGGTCACCGGAGCCGTCCTCACGGTCTACTTCTTCCATGTGCATTGGGTCACCGGAGCCATCAATATCATAGCCTAGATCTTCCAGCTGCAGCTCTCTTTCCACCTGCTCATTGGTGTCGTTGAGAAACGACAAGACGGTATTTTGTCCGTCTGCGATTATGTCCATCAACATCGCTTCTTGTGCTAGGTCTCGGGTGTTGTCGTCCATAGTTTCTACAAATATTTACAACATGCCAATTATTATTCAAACATGACAGATGGATATATTAATGGCAAACGTAGAACTAGCTTCGACCATCGACTGCTCGGCGATCCACAACCCTAGACCCCCTCATGTCACATTTTGTCTAGTGTTAAAGAATTCAACAAAACCAATACTTCATCATTAGGCGAAAGTAACAGTCGCATGATGGTACGAAGCTCTCCAAAGTGGTTTTGGAACGGAGTCCCAGAAAGGATAATTCGTAACAAAAGACGGATTATACTATCAGGAACTTCGTTCCAAATCAACTTTGCATAACTTCGTACCAACATGCCCCGGTTACTTCTGGCAAATGATGAAGTCATGGATTTCTTCAATACTTTGACACTAGCTAGGCAACCTCTCGACCCCTCGACCCTCGACTGCTCGGCAATCCACAACCCTAGACCCCCTCATGTCACATTTTGTCTAGTTTCAAAGGATTCAACAAAACCAA
>LR738710.1:19749689-19837973 GCA_902687465.1 Secale cereale | reverse complement strand
CTCGACCCTTGACGACCCTCGGTCCCTCGACGACCCTCGACCCCCCCCCCTAATGTCGAAGTTATCGGGGAGGGTGTATATCGACAACGACATATCCGATAAAAAAAGAGGAAGAAGAAGAAAAAAGGAACCGCTAGAGGAGAAGATCGAAGAAAAAAAAGAAAAAAAAGGAGAAGAAGAAAGGAATAGAGGAGAAGAAGAGAAAATTTCTCTTCTTCTCCTCTATTCCTTTCTTCTTCTCCTCTTTTTTTTCTTCTTTTTTCTTCTTCTTATTTATTTCTCCTCTTCTCCCTCTCCTCTTCTTCTTTATTTCCTCTTTCTTATTTTCTTCTTTCCTATCCTTCCTTTTCTAAATTTGTAAGTT
Source organism: Secale cereale (assembly GCA_902687465.1). Classification (NCBI taxonomy): domain Eukaryota; kingdom Viridiplantae; phylum Streptophyta; class Magnoliopsida; order Poales; family Poaceae; genus Secale; species Secale cereale. The sequence continues at coordinate 19,837,609 of LR738710.1, read as the reverse complement.
TTGCATATATAAAACTTTCTATATATATTTAGCATGTATAAACAAAAAACTATATAGCCACATACACATATATATACATCACATACACATCACATACAGCAACTATACATCACAATTGTAACTATCTATATATAAACAAAAAATATTCTGTGAAAAAAAACATTTTTAACATATATATTTAGCAAATTACTAAGAAAAAAAAATATATACACATACAAAATATATATACAGCAACTATATACACATAACACATATACACATATATATACACATATATATATACAGCAACTATATATATACAGCAACTATAAACATACAAAAAAAATCTCACATCGCGACGGCGCGGGGCGGGGCGACGGCGACGGGGCGGGGCGACGGCGCGGCGCGGGGGCGCGGCGCAGGGCGACGGCGCGACGGCGACGGGGCGGCGTCGGGGCGACGGCGACGGGGCGACGACCGGGGCGACGGAGGCGGGGAAGGAGAGAGGAGGCGTCGGGGGCTGGGAAGGAGAGAACTGAACGAAATTTCGCAAGTGTTGGTTATATAGGAGGGGCATTAGTCCCGGTTCGTGGCACCAACCGGGACTAATGCCTCCCTTTAGTCCCGGTTGGTGCCACCAACCAGGACCAAAGGTCCCTTTTCAGCAGCCCAAAGGGCGGGAAGGAGGGGCCTTTGGTCCCGGTTGGTGGCACCAACCGGGACTAAAGGGTGGTATTAGTCCCGACTAATACCACCCTTTAGACCCGGTTGGTGCCACCAACCGGGACCAAAGCCCTGTGCTGGCGCGGTGCAGTGGGATGTTTAGTCCCACCTCGCTAGTTGAGAGAGCTCGGGTGTGGTTTATAAGCGCTGCTGCGCCAACCCACTCGAGCTCCTCTCAATTGCAGGCTTCTGGGCCTAACTCTGCGCGCTGCCCTGTGAGCTTGCTGGGCCTTATAGTCCAGATGCATCCTGGGCTGTAGGCCTTGCAGGCTCATTGGGCAGCGTCCAATTTTTTTTCCTTTTTTGCTTTATTTATTTCTAAGTTGTTTTTTGCTGTATTTGGAGTTTCTTTGTGAATATTAATGCTTTAGGTAAAACAAATTATAAACTTTCTGTTAGTGCAAGTAGTATTCAAATTTGAATAGTTTAAATTTGAAATTATTTGTTTTCTTTGTTGCTTTATTTATTTTATTTTGTTTCTACTTACAACAAAATACTTATTGTTGCTATTTTTTTTGTAAGTTTTTTTGTTTTGTTTTCTGCATTATTTATTTTCTTTTGTTTTTTGCTTTATTTTTTAATTCTTTCTGGTAAAACCAATTACAAACTTTCTGTTAGTGCAAGTAGTATTCAAATTTGAATAGTTTAAATTTGAAATTATTTGTTTTCTTTGTTGCTTTATTTATTATATTTTGTTTCTACTTACATTGAAATACTTATTGTTGCTATTTTTTATTTTTTTGCAAGTTTTTTTTGTTTTCTGCATTATTTATTTTCTTTTCTTTTTTGCTTTTTTTAATTCTTTCTGGTAAAACCAATTACAAACTTTCTGTTAGTGCAAGTAGTATTGAAATTTGAATAGTACAAACGGACAATGGTATCATACTCGTTTGTTACAAAGTTGGCATGGTATCATCAGAATAGTTGCGGAAAAAAGTCTTCACTTTTTCTTCGCTTGTGTCATTTGCTTATTGCGCCATAACCATGGATAATCTTCATCGTTTATCAGGATGCTTGGGTCAGCCTTGACTCTGAAGGGAGGAATTTCATGAAACTTTTCATAATCTTCAGACATGTCTGTCTTGCCCTCCACTCCCAGGATGTCCTTTTTTCCTGAAAGAACTATGTGGCACTTTGGCTCATCGTATGATGTATTCGCTTCCTTATCTTTTCTTTTTCTCGGTCTAGTAGACATGTCCTTCAAATAGATAACCTGTGCCACATCATTGGCTAGGACGAACGGTTCGTCAGTGTATCCAAGATTTTTCAGATCCACTGTTGTCATTCCGTACTGTGGGTCTACCTGTACCCCGCCTCCTGACAGATTGACCCATTTGCACTTAAACAAAGGGATCTTAAAATCATGTCCGTAGTCAAGTTCCCATATGTCCACTATGTAACCATAATATGTGTCCTTTCCCCTCTCGGTTGTTGCATCAAGCGGACACCGCTGTTTTGGTTGGTGCTCTTTTGATCTTGGACAATCGTGTAAAATGTATTCCCATTTATCTCGTATCCTTTGTAAATCAATACAGTCAAAGATGGTCCCCTGGACAACAAGTACAACTCATCACAAACAGTGTTGTCACCTCTGAGACGTGTTTCCAACCAACTGCTGAAAGTCCTGATGTGTTCACATGTAATCCAGTCGTCGCACTGCTCCGAGTGTTTGAGCGCAGACTGTTCTTGTGTTCATCGACATACGGGGTCACTAAAGTAGAGTTCTGTAGAACTGTGTCGTGTGCTTGAGACCAAGAATATCCGTCCCTGCATATTATTGAGTCCCTTCCAAGCGTGCCTTTTCCAGTCAGTCTCCCCTCGTACCGCGATTTAGGGAGACCTATCTTATTAAGGCCAGGAATGAAGTCAACACAAAACCCGATGACATCCTCTGTTTGATGGCCCATGGAGATGCTTCCTTCTGGCCTGGCGCGGTTACGGACATATTTCTTTAGGACTCCCATGAACCTCTCAAAGGGGAACATATTGTGTAGAAATACGGGCCCAGAATGACAATCTCGTCGACTAGATGAACTAGGACGTGTGTCATGATATTGAAGAAGGATGGTGGGAACACAAGCTCGAAACTGACAAGACATTGCGCCACATCACTCCTTAGCCTTGGTACGATTTCTGGATCGATCACCTTCTGAGAGATTGCAATGAGGAATGCACATAGCTTCACAATGGCTAATCAGACGTTTTCCGGTAGAAGCCCCCTCAATGCAACCGGAAGCAGTTGCGTCATAATCACATGGCAGTCATGAGACTTTAGGTTTTGGAACTTTTTCTCTGCCATGTTTATTATTCCCTTTATATTCGACGAGAAGCCAGTCGGGACCTTCATACTGAGCAGGCATTCAAAGAAGATTTCTTTCTCTTCTTTTGTAAGAGCATAGCTGGCAGGACCTTCATACTGCTTCGGAGGGATGCCGTCTTTTTCGTGCAAACATTGCAGGTCCTCCCGTGCCTCAGCTGCATCTTTTGTCTTTCCATACACGCCCAAGAAGCCTAGCAGGTTCACGCAAAGGTTCTTCGTCACGTGCATCACGTCGATTGAAGAGCGGACCTCTAGGTCTTTCCAGTAGGGTAGGTCCCAAAATATAGACTTCTTCTTCCACATGGGTGCGTGTCCCTCAGCATCATTCGGAACAGCTAGTGCGCCGGCGCCCTTTCCAAAGATTACGTGTAAATCATTGACCATAGCAAGTACGTGATCACCGGTACGCATGGCGGGCTTCTTCCGGTGATCTGCCTCGCCTTTGAAATGCTTGCCTTTCTTTCGACATTGATGGTTTGTCGGAAGAAATCGACGATGGCCCAGGTACACATTCTTCCTGCACTTGTCCAGGTATATACTTTCAGTGTCATCTAAACAGTGCGTGCATGCGTGGTATCCTTTGTTTGTCTGTCCTGAAAGGTTACTGAGAGCGGGCCAATCGTTGATGGTCACGAACAACAACGCCTTTAGGTCAAATTCCTCCTGTCTGTGCTCATCCCACGCACGTACACCGTTTCCATTCCACAGCTGTAAAAGTTCTTCAACTAATGGCCTTAGGTACACATCAATGTCGTTGCCGGGTTGTTTAGGGCCTTGGATGAGAACTGGCATCATAATGAACTTCCGCTTCATGCACATCCAAGGAGGAAGGTTCTACATACATAGAGTCACGGGCCAGGTGCTGTGATTGCTGCTCTGCTCCCCGAAAGGATTAATGCCATCTGCGCTTAAAGCAAACCATACGTTCCTTGGGTCCTTTGCAAACTCCTCCCAGTACTTTCTCTCGATTTTTCTCCACTATGACCCGTCAGCGGGTGCTCTCAACTTCCCGTCTTTCTTACGGTCCTCACTGTGCCATCGCATCAACTTGGCATGCTCTCTGTTTCTAAACAAACGTTTCAACCGTGGTATTATAGGAGCATACCACATCACCTTCGCAGGAACCCTCTTCCTGGCGGGCTCGCCATCAACATCACCAGGGTCATCTCGTCTGATCTTATACCGCAATGCACCGCATACCGGGCATTGATACGTCTCAAACGTATCTACTTTTCCAAACACTTTTGCTATTGTTTTGCCCTCATTCTTGCATGATTTGAACTAAACTAACCCGGACTGACACTGTTTTCAGCAGAGCTGCCTGTATGGTTTTATTGTGTGCAGGAAAATGGATTTTTAGGTGTCTCAGAAAATTCCAAGAAAAATCACAGAAAATCCACGCACCCGAAGGGCCATTGTGCCAGAAGTGGGGCCAGAGGGCAGCCAAGGGGGCCCCAGGCGCCCTGCTGGCGCGGCCCCACCCCTGGCCGCGCCAGGAGGCCGCCTGGGAGCGTCCTCCCCCCTCTGGTGCCCTACCTTGGCTCCTATTTATTCCCGTGGCGAGGAAACCCCAGGACAGAAGTCGTTTTTCCAGTTTCCGTCGCGGAGCCGCCGCCACCCTCTGTTCTTCTTCGGGAGGGCTAATCTGGAGGCTGATTTGGCCTCTGGAGAGGGGAGATCGTCGCCATCGTCATCATCATCACCACTCCATCCTCCCTCCATGACTTCTCCTTCCATGTGTGAGTAATTCCCTGCTGTAGGCAAAGGGGATGGTAGGGATTGGATGAGTTAGATCATGTAATAGTTTATCAGATTGTTTTGGGGGCATGTTGCCTATCATCTACTTTGGTGTTTATCATCTTTGCTTCAACTTGTTGCTCTTAATGCTTGTCACTTAGGGCCCGAGTGCCATGTTTTCAGATCTGAACCCTATGTGTTTGCATGAATATATTTGTGTTCTTGATCCTATCTATGAGTTGTTTGCACCTATTATGGTGCGGAACCGGCGATCCCATAGGTGACAGCTTGGGACACCAAAGGGGATGGTCCATAATTTGAGGATTCCATGTATCCATTGAGTTTATTGCTTTGTTCCGGTGCTCTTTGACAGGAGTACCTTAATCTCCATAAGTTCCTTTTGGCCCTGTTCGTAGCGGGATGGTAGGACAAAAGATGTTGTGGAAGTTCTTATTGCAAGCACGTACAACTACCTATGGGATACATGCCTAATGTTTGATACTTGCCTAGATGATTATTACTTTTCTGTGTGCCTTGCCCCAAGTTAGATTCATGATGTATCTCATCCATGCAGCGCCCAACCATCCATCTCCCTAGCCTACAGTGTTTCAATCCTGCTGGTTATTAGTTGTTACTTTTGTTGTTTACTTTTGCTGTCACCACCATCACTATCATATCACCGTTACCACTTATCTTTTGTTGCAAGTAAGTATATTTCAGGTGCGGTTGAATTGACAACTCAACTGTCAAAGCTTATAAATACTCTTTGGCTCCCCGTGTGTCGAATCTATAAATTGGGTTATTCTTACCCGCAAAGACTATCCCGATCCCTTACGGTTGAGGGTTATCAAGTACCGGTTTCTGGAGCCGTTGCCGGGGAGCATAGCAATATTTACAGGTCTACTTGAAGTATCCTACCTGTTGCACTTCATCCGCTATGGGTAAGAAAGGAGACCCCAAGGTTCCGATCTTACTATCCACTACAAGAAGAGGTACTGTTCTGAACACTAGTGCTACACTTGATTCACCTTCGGTTATGAGTAAGTTTGCCTCACCACCACCACATGATGCTTCTACTGAATCTGTTACTATGTCCGATACTTTTGATGATGCTTCTACTACTCTTGATGATATTGGTTCACTTGGTTATGCTCTTGAGAAACAGATCACTGCTGCTGCAAAAAAATATGGAATTGAAATTCCTGTTACTCGCTACCCTATTGGTGGAACTTATGATTATCCTGATTTGAGTAAACTCAAGGAGAGACTCCTTGATGATGATTACATTATGCTTGATGATGATTTATGCAGGGAACTGACAGAGTTTGCCGACTCTGACCCTGAAGCTATTAAGAAGCTGCTTGAAAAACACTCCTTGAAGAACAAGACTGTTCCTGATCCTGAATTTGCTACATCTCCTATATGCATCAATGATCCTAATTATGATTTCTCTATTGATCTTTCACTTATATCTATGGTTGAAGTTGACCCCTTTTATGGCAGAGAAAATGATGATGCTATTGCACACCTGACCAAACTCACTGAGTTGGGTGGCTTGTTTACCGCGAATGAAAAGATACGAAACTTTTATGTGACTAAGCTTCTTCCTTTCTCTTTGAAGGAAGGTGCTAAAACATGGTATGATGCACTACCATGTGGTTCCATTAAGAGTCCTCAAGACTTAGCTCACTCTTTTTTTGATAAGTACTTTCCTGCTCATATGCAACATGCCGCTTTACAAAGAATTTATAACTTTAAACAGTTGCAGGATGAGCACCTCCCTAAAGCTTGGGGGAGGTACTGTAGTCTGATCCAGGCTAGACCAGGACATGGAGTCCCTAAGAATGAATTAATCGATATATTTTATGCTGGTCTAACTGATGAATCCAGGTTCTATTTGGATAGTTGTGCTGGTTGTGTTTTCAGGAAAAGAACACCGGACGATGCAGAAGAATTGATGGGTAGGATTGCCAAAAACCATGAAGATTGGTCCGTCCCTGAACCACCTCCACCACCAAAGAAGAGGGGCATGCTTGTTCTAAGCCCCGAAGATATGCAAGAAGCAAGGAAGTCTATTAAAGAGAAGGGTATTAAAACTGAAGACGTGAAGAATCTACCCCCTATTGAGAAGTTGTGTGAGCCTACCACTCACCCTCCTATGGTAGAGGTACACTCTCTTTTAGATTTCAACGCAAGTGACATCCCTCATGGTAAGCCTCCTGATCAATGTTTAGATGAGCTTGATAATTTTATTATGAAGCAAAGTCATTTTAATGAGAGGATACAAAGTCAATTGCATGATAATTCCCTTGCTATCAAAAGTTTGCTTGATGTTCTAGGTAGAACAGTTAATGATGTTAAATGTCTTGTGAAGCATTTTCATATGGTTCAAACTCAGCTTGAACAAATTTCTAATGTGCAAAAAGATTTGCTTGCTAACAATACCAAACAAGATGATTTACAGGCCTTCGGGATTAAGACCCGAGGAGGAACTAGCACTCAAGATCCTCTCTATCCAGAGGGGCATCCGAGGAGAATCGAGCAAGATTCTCAAATGCAGGAAGAAGAAATTGTTGGCTCTCCAAAGAAGAAGAAGAAGAAACACAAGGAGGCTGACAATTCCAATGATCCTATTACAAGTGAAGAGCCAGCTGTTGATCCCAACAGTATATCTACCTCCGATGCTGAGACTGAAGACGGTGCCGAACCTGAAGATAAGGATAAGGAGGAGAATGATCCACCTGAAGTTCGAGAAGAAGAAGCACCTGACAAACGCAAGAAGTACACTAGAGAAGACTTCGCCGCAAGAAGACATGGGAAGGAAAGAGAACCATGGATACAGAAACCCATGCCCTTTCCAGGTAAGTCTCTCAAATCTAAAGAAGAAGAGCATTACAATAAGTTTTGTGAGTGGATGAAACCTCTTTTTCTTCAAATCCCTTTGACTGATGCTATTAAGTTACCTCCCTATTCAAAATATATGAAAGATATTGTTACTAATAAAAGAAAAGTTCCTAATGAAGCAATATCTACTATGCTTGCTAACTACTATTTCAGTGGCAAGATTCATGAGAAGCTTGGTGATCCAGGTATACCCACCATTCCTTGCTCCATAAAGAATAATTATGTCAAAACTGCTTTATGTGATCTTGGAGCAGGAGTGAGTGTTATGCCTTTCTCTCTTTACAAGAGGCTTTGTTTAGAGAAACTAATCCCTACAGATATCTCTCTTCAGATGGCTGACAAGTCAACCGCCGTCCCGATAGGTATTTGTGAGGATGTTCCCGTAGAAGTTGCTAATTGTTTGATCCTTACTGATTTTGTCCTGCTTGACATGCCCGAGGATGGGAGCATGTCCATTATTCTTGGTAGACGTTTTCTTAACACCGCAGGTGCTATTATTGATTGCAATAAAGGAAAGATTACCTTCAATGTGAATGATAAAGAACACACGGTGTATTTTCCAAAGAAGACCGACAAGAGGCATGGCCTCAACTTTATAGAAAATATCGAGACCGTGAAGATTGGAGAATGGAACTGTCCACTACATGTGCACCACAAATACAAAACTATTATGGTGGGGACAATGTCCATTAAAGTAAAGGTGCAATGATCACTTCGTAAGAGGTGGGACTTTTTGCTCTATATATCACCGGTTTGTTGGTAAGACTTGATCAACCTTACTAGTGAGCATGTTTTATATAGATAAAAAGTTGAGCTTGTTATGTTTTCATTTGTTTTAGCTTTTGTTCTCCTTGCTGTACCAAGTGTTTATGTTTTTGAAGCTTCACAATACTAATCATTGCTTTAAGTTTTCAGAAAGTTTTGCAGCTTTTTGAACTTCGAAAAAATTTCAACAGTGAAGTTCTCAGAAAAATTCCAGAAAAATTAAAATTAAAATTTCCATGCTGGGAGTGACCCAGAGGCACCTAGGGCTGACCAGGGGGGGCCACCAGTGGCCCAGGCGGCCAGCTGGCGCGGCCTGCCCCCTGGCCGCGCCCATAGGGCGCCTGGGGCCCACAGGTCCCGCCTCCAGGTGAGTCTTCTTCCTCTCTCTCTCTTTCTCTCCGAAAACACGAGTTCTGCACCTGTTCTTGCGTTCTTGCTGTTCTTGGAGGCAATTTTCGATCTCTCTCTATAGCCTATCATTCGAGCTGAGATTTTGAACAAATACTCCCTGGTATGTAACTCCTCCACACGTCCAATTAGATTTTTGGTTGGTGGCTTCATTTGTGAGTATTTAGTAGTTCTTGGTGTTGTGTAGATGAGCTTGCATCCATGTGTAGAAATTTATTTTCCAAGTTTTTATGCAAGTTTATGCCTTAGGTAAGTAAGTTGAGTAGTTTGCCTTAACCCACTTTGTTTAAATCCTTGTTTTTGTAATTTGCCAAAAATTTCAGAAATGAGTTTGTTAGGAAGGGCAAAGGGGTGGCTTGAGAAGAAGAAGCCCGCGCGCTTTGATCGAGTTACTAGAGCCGCAGCTTCACCCTCGACTGCTAGGGTGAGCTACAATGAAGATCATGTGCCCCTAGAGTTGTTGGAAGACACAAATCCAGCACGTGCGATGATGTTCCCATGTGATGAATTCCTTGAAGCTGCAGGAATTAAGGATGAGTTTTATAATCTTTGTGCTAATGCAGGTCTGACACGGCTCGTCACGTGCCGTGTTGCTCAGTATCAAAAACTCACCTCCGGTTTCATTAACAGTTTTAGATATAACCTTGATACTGGTTCTATTGAGTTTAAAATTTACAATAATCTTTTGACCATGCCCTTGGAAAAGTTTTGTGAAATAATAGGTGTGCCAAACGTTGGGCGGACGGCGAAGATGACCTCTCAGCCCTCCGAACTGAGAACCATCTTCAACTCTCTCTGCAGCATGGATACGAGGGATATTCATCGGTCAAAAATCTCTAGCATCTTATTCCCTCACCTCAGGTATTTTGCGTATTATGTTGCTAGAGGGGTGTTAGCTCGTGACAACACGAGCAACATCTCTGCACCGGATATTGCTATCCTGGCAACGCCCTCTCAGGGAGGTTTGATTATAATGTGGGTGCCTTAATTGCTCGACGCCTTGCTATGAACGGTAGCAGGGGAGATTTATTTGGTGGCGTTTATGCCACACTTATCTTAGAGTATCTTAAAGGCACCCCACACCCTGATGATAAGCCTTTTACTTATTTAAATTTTGATCTTGCTGCTATGAAAAGGCATAAGTTTGTTACCATGACTTCCGAGTTTGGCAACCTTGTTTATATCTTGCGTTTCGGAACTACCGCGGAACGCAAGATCCGTCTACCTGCACCTTTTTTGTTCAATTTTTCTCACAGGAACGGATGGTCCTTTGATGTTATCCAGTTCGATGAGTTCATGGTCCAGCATCAGTTTCATAACCCCATGGAGGGGGTTGTGCCCGACGAGGAGGAGCACGGTGAGTTACCACCTTTTCAGGGGGAGACCGTCACCCAGTTTGGTGAAGGGTCTTCCTCTGCTTGGAGTGCGGACCCTTCTTTGTGGGAGGATCCGAGGACTTCGGTGTATGCGCCGGAATCCTTATACGACCCTTGGACTCAACAGTACCACCCCGGAGCAGGAGGCTCCTGGGGGCAGTAGCTACTACCAACTTAGGCCAAAAGCCTAAGCTTGGGGGAGTACGTGCCCTTCTCACTTTTCCATTGTATTATCCGTTTTATTTTTGTTCGCTTTGATCTTTTCGAAGTTTTTGCCTGTTCTTCTTTGTTTCTTTCTTTGCAAAACCAACAAAAAGATTTTCTCTTTCTTTTGCTTTCGTTCAACCTTTGAAAAAACCCAAAAAGATTTCCTTTCTCTCTTTAGTTTGCTTTGTTTTCAGAGTTCAGCTCGAGTCCGTGATGGAATTTAATTATATTTCCTACGTTCGATCGTGCAAGTGACAAGGCAGTAATGACGAAGATCGACGGAAGGGAAGCAACAAGGAAAACCGGTATGAACTCTTCTTGTTTCTACTTTTGTACATATGCCTGTACTTATGATCTAGAGACCAGCTTGTAGCGACATAGTGCTATGTTTACAATGCTTTCCCAGTGGTTCTTGCTTTCCTTGTGGCTAATCTCAAATAGCTAGAGTATATAATGTGTTATTGAAATGATTTACATGCATTGCATTGTTCATAGTTTGGTATACTAAGGTGGCATTTCCCTTTGGAGAATTCTTGGATTGACTTGGCACATGTTTACACATGTTTAAGACTAAAAAGTCTGCTTTGCCTTGATGATCTTTGAGTTTCAGAATAGTTATATCACTTTCATGCCCAATTCAATGTTGCTTTGTCGCTCTGCATGATTATGACCGTTATTGCTCTCTAGTTGGTCGCTTCCCAGTCTCTTGCTAGCCTTCGCTCGCATTAAGCGGAATTCTGCTTGTGCATCCAAATCCTTTCAAACCAGTTATTCCATATGAGTCCACCATACCTTCCTATGTGGTATTTACCGGCCATCCTAACGAAGACTTTCTTGTACCATCTCGAAATTATTCAAATTTACTCCTGTTTTGTGCCTCTGTTTTAGCTCATGAGGAAGTAGTAGGTAATTCATGATCTTCCTATGTTGGACATGTTTTATCCCGGGATTGCATGTCTAATCTGCAAACCCCTAATACGAGGAGGGACTGGCATGAGTGCGCCCAGCTCACAAAAGATAATCACAACCAACAAACCCTCCTTCACGCTTTGTTTATGAGAAATCAGAAAACTTTGGTAGTGATAAACAAAGGAGATTAAGGGGATGTGATCGTCCCCATCTTGGGAGCCGTTCATTGAAACATGTCTAGCATAAGAAGTGATTCGGTTGTCTACTAGCATTCGTTGATGAAATATGCACCTCCCAAAATCATTTTTACCTCTGTTTTCAAAACCAAGAGCTCTGGTACATGTTTAGTCTTTGCTTCCAACCACGGGTTTTCAACCTCGCCATCAAATTCCACGGTTCAAGAGTCTCCACCTTCTTTCTTCAAAGCACCAACTAGGAGAGCATAATTGTCATTCTGAGTGTAATGTGCATTGTCCCAAATTATTACATTGTCTTCTGCATGCTTGTGGTATTATTTATTCTGAAATTCTTAGTTCTAGTCTCCTTTAAAACTCTGGAGGAGTTTCTGCATTTATGTTTTGCTTCACTCATGGAGGCTAGCGAGATACCACTCTAGTATGCTCAAGCTATGTGCAATGTAATCTTGTCTTGATTTTCAGTAGCATATTATTTACTTTTAGTTATTTGTGATTGGTCAGTTGAAAGAAGGATTACTTCGTGCATTGTCCTCATAGCATTGTTTCAATACTTGCTAGACTCTTTTCGTAGTACATGCTTATATACATCTAATGAAGCAAAAGAGTTTGTCAAAGTTTTCTTTGTCGCGTCCAGTTCGTTGAACTGAATTGCTTGAGGACAAGCAATATGCTAAGCTTGGGGGAGTTGATACGTCTCAAACGTATCTACTTTTCCAAACACTTTTGCTATTGTTTTGCCCTCATTCTTGCATGATTTGAACTAAACTAACCCGGACTGACGCTGTTTTCAGCTGAGCTGCCTGTATGGTTTTATTGTGTGCAGGAAAATGGATTTTTAGGTGTCTCAGAAAATTCCAAGAAAAATCACAGAAAATCCACGCACCCGAAGGGCCATTGTGCCAGAAGTGGGGCCAGAGGGCAGCCAGGGGGGCCCCAGGCGCCCTGCTGGCGCAGCACCACCCCTGGCCGCGCCAGGAGGCCGCCTGGGAGGGTCCTCCCCCCTCTGGTGCCCTACCTTGGCTCCTATTTATTCCCGTGGCGAGGAAACCCCAGGACAGAAGTCGTTTTTCCAGTTTCCATCGCGGAGCCGCCGCCACCCTCTGTTCTTCTTCGGGAGGGCTAATCTGGAGGCTGATTTGGCCTCCGGAGAGGGGAGATCGTCGCCATTGTCATCATCATCACCACTCCATCCTCCCTCCATGACTTCTCCTTCCATGTGTGAGTAATTCCCTGCTGTAGGCAACGGGGATGGTAGGGATTGGATGAGTTAGATCATGTAATAGTTTATCAGATTGTTTTGGGGGCATGTTGCCTATCATCTACTTTTGTGTTTATCATCTTTGCTTCAACTTGTTGCTCTTAATGCTTGTCACTTAGGGCCCGAGTGCCATGTTTTCAGATCTGAACCCTATGTGTTTGCATGAATATATTTGTGTTCTTGATCCTATCTATGAGTTGTTTGCACCTATTATGGTCCGGAACCGGCGATCCCAAAGGTGACAGCTTGGGACACCAAAGGGGGTGGTCCATAATTTGAGGATTCCATGTATCCATTGAGTTTATTGCTTTGTTCCGGTGCTCTTTGACAGGAGTACCTTAATCTCCATAAGTTCCTTTTGGCCCCGTTCGTAGCGGGATGGTAGGACAAAAGATGTTGTGCAAGTTCTTATTGCAAGCACGTACAACTACCTATGGGATACATGCCTAATGTTTGATACTTGCCTAGATGATTATTACTTTTCTGTGTGCCTTGCCCCAAGTTAGATTCATGATGTATCTCATCCATGCAGCGTTGATGGCTTCTCGCCCCTCGTTGGTTACCCCAAGTGGAAGGTTTGAGATGCAGTGTAGCGGTAGTTTTCCCTTGGCAAAGATACCAAGGATCGAATTCCCCTGAGACTCCAAGGTTCAACAAGAAGGTGTCAACTGCTAACGGCGACAGATACTTAGCGATTGATAGGACCTGCACACAGATACAAATAACTTTGCTCCCAACGAGTACAGAGAGGTTGTCAATCCCTCCGGCCTTGTCATTTACAAAGGATCAAACACAAGTGATAATAGTGATAGGTATTACTGCAACTAGTAAGTAAGAACAGGAAATAAATAGCGGATGTGATCAGTGATGGTAATATGGACCGGGGTCCCATGATGTTCACTAGTGATGTCTCTCTCCCAAAAGACGATAAAACAGCTAAGCGAGGTAAACAAATTACAGCTGGGCAATTTACAGGATTATGTGCGCAAACCAATGCTAACTATGCTGCAAAGAAAGGTAGAGGCTCAAAAGCATGGGCGGTACGCCAAGGCAAGTAGACCGAAATCCATCTGCATCTACTACTAATCATCCACCTTGAGATATCTATCCAGAACATCTCGCTGGTATTAAGTTGCGAGTCCGACCCATAGTGTAAACCCAAAGCAACAGACAACTGCATTAAAAGAACTTTGCGTAAAGTAAACAATCCTTGCACCCGCAAGTACAAGCACCGTTGTTTTCCCCCTTGTGGCAACAACACATCCCCTAGACTCATGTTTCTGTCACTCAAGCTAGTCATCGAGGGGCATGAACCCACAATCAAGCATAACGTTCCGTCTTGGAGTTACTACCTACTACTTGGCCAAAGCAATAAACAGCAACGGAGAACATGCAAGAATTACTCAAGAACATAAATATAAAAGAGGTAAATCAAATATATTACTCACACACAATCTGAACATAATCTCATAATCCATCGGATCCCAGCAAACTCATCATAGCAACAGCATAAGGATTACATATGTGCCTCGATCATGTAGGGCAGCTCACGAGGTCTAATCGGTGAAGGACAAAGAGGGGAGGAGAACATCACATAGCTACTGGTCATGGACCCATGGTCCAAGGGAGACTACTCACAACTCATCCGGGAGGCGTCCCTGGTGGTGGAGAAGCTCCCGGTGGTGATCCTCCCCTCCGGCAGGGTGCCGGGAAGAGTTCTCCTGGTGCTCCCGATCTTGGAAGCGCGGCGGCGGCGGAACAGAGATGAGATCACGAAAAAGGGTTCCGTCCTCGAGGGTTTCGGGAAGCGGTGTAAATATATGCCAAAGGGGGCGTCAGAGGGGGCCTGGGGGGCCCAGGCGCCCTGGCGGCGCGGCCAGGAGGGGGGGCGCGCCCCCTGGCCACCTGGAGCCCTGGTGGCCCCCCTCCGGTCCTACTTTGGCCGCATGGAAGCTTCCGGAACGCTGATTTTTTATATATTTTTCCCGGAATTTTTCTGGCAGTTTACGTAATGGGAAAACATGAAATACAAAAACAACAGAAAACATAAACTGGCACTGGGGTGCACTGAGTTAATAGGTTAGTCCAAATATGATCAAAAGTGTATGGAAGTGCATAAATATCATAGCAATATCACACAAAAGAGGCATGGAGCAAGCAGAAATTATAGATACGTCTTGGATGTATCAACATCCCCAAGCTTAATTCCTGCTCGTCCTCGAGTAGGTAAATGATAACAAGCATAATTTCTGTGGTGACATGCTATTAACAATATAAGGACTTACTGAGATAATGAATCTATAGTAATTAAGTTGCCTCATGAGAAAATCACAAAGAACTGAAAGTTTTACAATATGATACTGAAACACTCAATAGATTTGTAGTGAGCATGGTGTGCAAATATGACAAAGTGGTACCTCGCTTGCCCCCTTTAGTGAAGCAAAACATAAATGCAGGGGCACCTCCAAAGTTTAAGTGATGACTAGATACAATGATTTCAGAATAAACGATATCATAATCATGCAAAAGACAATGGTACTTTGGGACAATGCACATTACACTCGGAATGACAATCATGCTCTCAATAGTTGGTGCTTTATAGAAGGTGGAGACTCTCGAACCGTGGCTTTTGATGGCAAGGTTGAAAACCCGTGGTCGGAAACAAAAACTAAACATGTACCAGAGCTCTTGGTTTTTAAAAACAGAGGTAAAAATTATTTTTTTAGAACATGCATATTTCGTCAACGAGTGCTAGTAGATAACTCAATTACTTCTCGAGCTGGACAAGTTTCGAGGAACGGCTCCCGCATGAGGACGATCACATCCTCTTAATCTCCTTTGTTTATCACTGCCAAAGTTTTCTGATTTCTCATGAACAAAGCGTGAAGGAGGGTTTGTTTGTTGTATTATTTTTTAATGAGCCGGGCGCACTCTATGCCAGTTCCTTCTCGTATTAGGGGTTTGCACATTAGACATGCAATCCCGGGGTGCAGCTTGTCCAACTTAAAAAGATCATGAATTAACTACTACTTCCTCATGAGCTAAAACATAGGCACAAAAGAGAAATGTTTTTTTTGAATAATTTCGAGATGGTACATGAAAGTCTTTGTTAGGAATGGCAGGTAAATACCATGTATAGGAAGGTATGGTGGACTCATATGGCATAACTGGTTTAAAGGATTTTGGATGCACAAGCTGTCAGTCCGCTTAGTACAGGCGAAGGTTAGCAAAAGACTGGGAGCGACCAACTAAAAGAGCAATGACGGTCATAATCATGCAGAGTGACAAAGCAACATTGAATCGGGCATGGAAGTTATATCGCTACTCAGAAATTAAAGATTATCAAGGCTTGATAGACTTTCTTTACAGTCTTAAATATGCGTGAGCATATGCCAAGTCAATCAAAATAAATTCTTGGAGGAAGGTATCACTAAACCATACCACATCATAGGCAAACAAATCATGTTGGTACTTTAATAACACATTAAGAATCCCCCAGCTATTTGAGACTAACCATAAGAAAACATGAACTACTAAGCACCGTTATGCACGTAGCATTTTTATCATAGACATATCAACCAGTGCAACAGAAGCCAACTCTCTTAACAAGATAAGCATGATAACTAAAGAGAGTTCCAGCGGCCAACTAAAGAAAAGCTCTTTAAAAAGTAAAGCATGAAAACTAAGAGCTGAACATGATAGTAGCTATTGAAAGACAAAGAACACACACAGCAAAGATAAACATGAAAATTCTATGTTGTGTTCTAGGTTGAAGTGGAGCGTGTTTCTCTCCCACACAAAGAAAGCTGAGTTCCAACTCGTTATGAAAAGCAAGCAAAGCTAAAGAAAACTAAAAAGGAAACTAAAAGCAAGACGCTCCAAGCATAGCACATAACACATGAAGTGATAAAAATATAGTGGAACGAAAGACGAACTGATAATGTTGATGGAGAAGGGGATGCACGGGGGCATCCCCAAGCTTAGACGCTTGAGTCTTCTTGAATATTTCTTGGGGGTGCATGGGAGCATCCCCAAGCTTGAGCGTTTGACACTCCTGAATCTTTTTATCATCTTCCCTCGCACACTTGAAAACTCCCTTTATACATAACTCATCATAATCTGATTAGCGAGGTTAGTACCCATAACAAAATAATTTTTCCTTGCTGGAAATAAGGATATTCTTGAAGGTCTACTGTTTCTCAAGATTGCCAAAAGGTTTTTGCAAAGAAAAAGCAAGCTCAAGGTTTGCAAAACGAAGAAAAGGCAAAACAGGACAGAATCTGTGAAAAACAGACCAGCAGGTAGTAAATAATTTTTTCGGGGCACTTCTGCGACTCAACTAAAAAAACTCAGAACAGACACCCAAAATCCAATTGTATAGAGCACGCTGTCGAAAAAATTCAGACCAAAAAGATGATCTGGTGATTTTATACGAATTTTTCTGTCCAAGGACAGAATCTGTTTCCTGGACAGCACGTCACAACTTTTGAACTTTCTTGCAATCAGAGGCTAAACTTGGCACAAAGCTGAAAAGTAAAGATACAATGATGATGCTACTGTAGTAACAAACATCAAGACCACTAAAACTGAAAGAACAAACTGAAAGCAAAGATAACAAGGGTTGTCTCCCTAGAGCTCTTTCTTTATAGCCATAAAGATAGGCTTAAGACTTTAATGATGCTCTCGTAGGAATAAGAGTTGAAGAACAAAAGAGAGCATCAAGAAGCAAATACCAAACACATTTAAGCCTAACATGCTTCCTATGCATAGGAATATTGCAGTACAATAATTCATTGAAGCACAAAGCAATAAGCATAGGAAGACAAAACAAGTGCAGCTTCAAAACCTTCAACATAAAGAGAGGGAACTTGATATTATTGAAATATCGATAAGCATATGTTCCCTTCTCATAATAATTTTCAGTGGGATCACGAATAAACTCAACAATATAAGCATCACATAAAGCATTGTTACCATGATCCACATGCAAAAAGGTATCATTACTCTTCATATAAGCAAAATCTTTCTTATTAGGAATAGTGAGAGTAAAGCAATCATAACCATCATGGTAATCATTGTATTTAGGAGGCATATCATAATCATAATAAATTTTATCCTCAATAGTAGGTGGACTTAAAACATCATATTCATCATTGTAATCATATATAGGAAGCAAAGTATCATCAAAGTAAATTTTCTCTTCAAAAGTTGGGGGACTAAAAATATCATGTTCATCAAACGTGTCATCCCCAAGCTTAGAGCTTTCCATGTCATTAGCAATATTGATATTCAAAGAAAGCATACTAATAACATCACCACCATCATGATTGTTATGCAAATAATAAAGTTCCATAGGTTTTTTAATTTTCTCTTCAAACACATCATGTCCCAAAGCAAGGTAGAGCTTATAAAGCTCTCTCATATTTTTGTTGTTTTCCATTAAGCAAAACTAGTGAAAAGACATAAAGAAAACTGAAAGGTAAACTAACAAGACTAAAAGCAAAGATAAAAGATAGCGTGCAACTCCCCTATCTTGAAGAGTGGAGTCCCCGGCAACGGCGCCAGAAAACTTTGCTTGATGGCTTCTCGCCCCTCGTTGGTTACCCCAAGTGGAAGGTTTGAGATGCAGTGTAGCGGTAGTTTTCCCTTGGCAAAGATACCAAGGATCGAATTCCCCTGAGACTCCAAGGTTCAACAAGAAGGTGTCAACTGCTAACGGCGCCAGATACTTAGCGATTGACAGGACCTGCACACAGATACAAATAACTTTGCTCCCAACGAGTACAGAGAGGTTGTCAATCCCTCCGGCCTTGTCGTTTACAAAGGATCAAACACAAGTGATAATAGTGATAGGTATTACTTCAACTAGCTAGTAAGTAAGAACAGGAAATAAATAGCGGATGTGATCAGTGATGGTAATATGGACTGGGGTCCCATGATGTTCACTAGTGATGTCTCTCTCCCAAAAGACGATAAAACAGCTAAGCGAGGTAAACAAATTACAGCTGGGCAATTGACTGGATTATGTGCGCAAACCAATGCTAACTATGCTGCAAAGAAAGGTAGAGGCTCAAAAGCATGGGCGGTACGCCAAGGCTAGTAGACCGAAATCCATCTGCATCTACTACTAATCATCCACCTTGAGATATCTATCCAGAACATCTCGCTGGTATTAAGTTGCGAGTCCCACCCATAGTGTAAACCCAAAGCAACAGACAACTGCATTAAAAGAACTTTGCGTAAAGTAAACAATCCTTGCACCCGCAAGTACAAGCACCGTTGTTTTCCCCCTTGTGGCAACAGCACATCCCCTAGAATCATGTTTCTGTCACTCAAGCTAGTCATCGAGGGGCATGAACCCACAATCAAGCATAACGTTCCCTCTTGGAGTTACTACCTACTACTTGGCCAAAGCAATAAACAGCAACGGAGAACATGCAAGAATTACTCAAGAACATAAATATAAAAGAGGTAAATCAAATATATTACTCACACACAATCTGAACATAATCTCATAATCCATCGGATCCCAGCAAACTCATCATAGCAATAGCATAAGGATTACATATGTGCCTCGATCATGTAGGGCAGCTCACGAGGTCTAATCGGTGAAGGACAAAGAGGGGAGGAGAACATCACATAGCTACTGGTCATGGACCCATGGTCCAAGGGAGACTACTCACAACTCATCCGGGAGGCATCCATGGTGGTGGAGAAGCTCCCGGTGGTGATCCTCCCCTCCGGCAGGGTGCCGGGAAGAGTTCTCCTGGTCCTCCCGATCTTGGAAGCGCGGCGGCGGCCGAACAGAGATGAGATCGCGAAAAAGGGTTCCGTCCTCGAGGGTTTCAGGACGCGGTGTAAATATATGCCAAAGGGGGACGTCAGAGGGGGCCTGGGGGGCCCAGGCGCCCTGGCGGCGCGGCCAGGAGGGGGGGCGCGCCCCCTAGCCGCCTGGAGCCCTGGTGGCCCCGCTCCGGCCCTACTTTGGCCGCATGGAAGCTTCCGGAACGCTGATTTTTTATATATTTTTCCCAGAATTTTTCTGGCAGTTTACGTAATGGGAAAACCTGAAATACAAAAACAGTAGAAAATAGAAACTGGCACTGGGGTGCACTGAGTTAATAGGTTAGTCCAAATATGATCAAAAGTGTATGGAAGTGCATAAATATCATAGCAATATCACACAAAAGAGGAATGGAGCAAGCAGAAATTATAGATACGTTTTGGACGTATCAAGCGCCCAACCATCCATCTCCCTAACCTACAGTGTTTCAATCCTGCTGGTTATTAGTTGTTACTTTTGCTGTTTACTTTTGCTGTCACCACCATCACTATCATATCACCGTTACCACTTATCTTTTGTTGCAAGTAAGTATATTTCAGGTGCGGTTGAATTGACAACTCAACTGTCAAAGCTTATAAATACTCTTTGGCTCCCCGTGTGTCGAATCTATAAATTGGGTTATTCTTACCCGCAAAGATTATCTTGATCCCTTACGGTTGAGGGTTATCAGGCATGCGTTCAGATCCTTGTATGCACCGCGGTAGAGGATGCAGTCATTAGGGCATGCATGTATCTTCTGCACCTCCAATCCTAGAGGGCATATGACCTTCTTTGCTGCGTATGTACTGTCGGGCAATTCGTTATCCTTCGGAAGCTTCTTCTTCAATATTTTCAGTAGCTTCTCAAATCCTTTGTCAGCCACAGCATTCTCTGCCTTCCACTGCAGCAATTCCAGTACGGTACCGAGCTTTGTGTTGCCATCTTCGCAATTGGGGTACAACCCTTTTTTGTGATCCTCTAACATGCGATCGAACTTCAGCTTCTCCTTTTTGACTTTCGCATTGTGTCCTTGCATCGACAATGACCCGGCGGAGATCATCATTTGGTTCCTCTTGATCTTCAGCAGCTTCACCCGTTGCAGCATCATTGGGCACATCGTCTGGTTCCTCTTGATCTTCACCAGCTCCCCCCATTGCAGCATCACCGTATTTAGGGGGCACATAGTTGTCATCGTACTCTTCTTCTTCGTTGTCTTCCATCATAACCCCTATTTCTCCGTGCCTCGTCCAAACATTATAGTGTGGCATGAAACCCTTGTAAAGCGGGTGGGAGTGAAGGATTTTCCGGTTAGAGTAAGACATCGTATTCACACATTTAGTGCATGGACAACACATAAAACCATTCTGCTTGTTTGCCTCAGCCGCATTTAAAAACTCATGCACGCCCTTAATGTACTCGGAGGTGTGTCTGTCACCGTACATCCATTGCCGGTTCATCTGGGTGCATTATATATAATTAAGTGTGTCAAAAACCATTACAGAACATCATAAATAGATAATTAAGTGACCAAATGGATAAAAGTTCATCATCACATTAAAACCAAAGTACATACATATATAGTTCTCATCTAACAACATATAGCTCTCCATACACATCGAAACTATGTAAAACATTTCAATGCGAAAACAAATGCGATCATAATCGCAACCAAGGTAACAACTGATCCAACGGCATAATGATACCAAGCCTGTGTATGAATGGCATATTTTCTAATCTTTCTAATCTTCAACCGCATTGCATCCATCTTGATCTTGTGATCATCGACGACATCCGCAACATGCAACTCCAATATCATCTTCTCGTCCACAATTTTTTTTATTTTTTCCTTCAAGAATTTGTTTTCTTCTTCAACTAAATTTAACCTCTCGACAATAGGGTCCATCTTGATCTTGTGATCATCGATGACTTCCGCAACATGCAACTCCAATTCCATCTTCTCCTCCTCCATTTTTTCCATTTTTTTCTTTAAGGAAATGTTTTCCTCTTCAACTAAATTTAACCTCTCCACAAGAAGGTCGGTTGGAATTTCCGGTTCAACTACCTCCTAGACATAATAAAACATCTATGCATGTCAGGTTGGTCGGCATAACTATCATAAACACTAAAACAAATAGTTATAAATTAAAGATAATATACCACATCCGAATCGTAGACAGGACAAGGGCCCACGTGGGCGGATATCAAAACCATCGCACTATATAATAACAAGCAATAATAAACATAAGAAAATTAGACAAATATCTATTTAAAGCAATAATAACTAGCAATAATAAAAGTAAGAAAAGCATGGACATAACAAGAGGCTCACCACGGTGGTGCCGGTGACGAGATCGGCGGGGGCGATCGACGACGGCGAAGACGGGGACGGGACGTGACGGACCGCTAAACCTAGACAAATCTCGGAGAAAATAGAGCTTCGAGAGGAGAAAATCTTAACTAGTGTGGCTCGGGCATTCCACCGAACACGTTGTGTGCATAGGAGGTGAGCTAGAGCACCACTAACCCCTGTCCCCCTCGGCCAAAAAAAAACAGAGCAGTGAGCTCTGCTCTTGAGTGAGGGGGTATATATAGGCACCTCATTGGTCCCGGTTGGTGCTACGAACCGGGGCTAAAGGGGTGCCTTTGGTCCCGGTTCATATCACCAACCGGGACCAATGGTGGTGGGCCAGGAGCAAGACCCATTGGTCCCGGTTTGTCGCTCCAACCGGGACCAAAAGGTCCAGACGAACCGGGACCAATGGCCCACGTGGCCCGGCCGGCCCCCTGGGCTCACGAACCGGGTCCAGTGCCCCCATTGGACCCGGTTCTAGATTGAACCTGGGCTAATGGGCTGGACAGGCCTGGACCAAAGCCCTGTTTTCTACTAGTGCATCTTCGGGTAACCATGATCATCTTTGTCACCGGCATGACACCATGATCTCCAGCATCATGATCTCCATCATCGTGTCTTCATGAAGTCGTCACGCCAACTATTACTTCTACTACTATGGCTAACGTTTAGCAATAAAGTAAAGTAATTACATGGCGTTATTCAATGACACGCAGGTCATACAATAAATAAGACAACTCCTATGGCTCCTGCCGGTTGTCATTTTCATCGACATGCAAGTCGTGATTCCCTATTACAAGAACATGATCAATCTCATACATCACATATATCATTCATCACATCTTCTTGGCCATATCACATCAAATAGCACATGCTGCAAGAACAAGTTAGACGACCTCTAATTGTTGTTGCAAGTTTTTACGTGGCTTCTATAGGTTTTCTAGAAAGAACGTTTCTTACCTACGCCAAAACCACAACGTGATATGTCAATTTCTATTTACCCTTCATAAGGACCATGTTCATCGAATCCGACCCGACTAAAGTGGGAGAGACAGACACCCGCCAGCCACCTTATGCAACTAGTGCATGTCTGTCGGTGGAACCAGTCTCACGTAAGCATACGTGTAACGTCGGTCCGGGCCGCTTCATCCCACGATGCCACCGAATCAAGATTGGACTAGTAACAGCAAGAGAATTGAACAAAATCAACGCCCACAACTTGTTTGTGTTCTACTCGTGCAAGATGCTACGCAAAGACCTAGCTCAGATGCCACTGTTGGCGAACGTAGCAGAATACAAAAAATTTCCTACGCTTCACCAAGATCAATCTAAGGAGTCATCTAGCAATGAGCATAAAAGAGTGCATCTACATACCCTTTGTAGATCGCGTGCGGAAGCGTTCGAAGGAACGTGGATGATGGAGTCGTACTCGTCGTGATCCTCGTCACCGATGATCCCAGCGCCGAACGGACGGCACCTCCGCATTTAACACACGTATGGTACAACGACGTCTCCTCCTTCTTGATCCAGCAAGGGGGAGGAGAGGTTGACAGAGATCAAGCAGCACGACGGCGTGGTGGTGAATGCAACGAGAAAAGCTGCAGGGCTTCGCCGAGACCCTGCGGCAAGAGTTGGAGGTGTGACGGGGGGAGGCGCCAGAGGCTTGGGGTGCGGCTGCCCTCTCTCCCCCCACTATATATAGGGGGCCAGGGGGGCGCCGGCCCTAGGAGATCCAATCTCCTAGGGGGGCGGCGGCCAAGGGGGGTATCTTCCCCCCCCCCCCAAGGCATAGGGAGGCGCCCCCATCCCTAGGGTTTCAACCCTAGGCGCAAGGGGGTTGGCCCATGTGGGGTGCGCCAGCCCACTAGGGGATGGCCCCCCTTCCCCTACGGCCCACGGGGCCCTTCGGGATGGGTGGCCCCACCCGGTGGACCCCCGGGATCCTTCCGGTGGTCCCGGTGACCCCCGGAACACTCCCAATGGCCGAAACTGAACTTCCTATATATCATTCTTCACCTCCGGACCATTCCGGAACTCCTCGTGACGTCCGGGATCTCATCCGGGACTCCGAACAACATTCGGGTTTCCGTGTGCATATATCTCTACAACCCTAGCGTCACCGAACCTTAAGTGTGTAGACCCTACGGGTTCGGGAGACACGCAGACATAACCGAGACGACTCTCCGGTCAATAACCAACAGCGGGATCTGGATACCCATGTTGGTTCCCACGTGTTCCTCGATGATCTCATCGGATGAACCACTGTGTCAAGGATTCACTCAATCCCGGATGTTATTCCCTTTGTCCATCGGTACGGTACTTGCCGGAGATTCGATCGTTGGTATGCCCGATACCTTGTTCAATCTCGTCATGGCAAGTCTCTTTACTCGTTCTGTAATCCATCATCCCGTGACTAACTCCTTAGTCACTTTGAGCTCATTATTATGATGTCTTACCGAGTGGGCCCAGAGATACCTCTCCGTCATACGGAGTGACAATATCCTAGTCTCGGTTCGTACCAACTCAACACACACTTTCGGAGATACCCGTTGCGTACCTTTATAGCCACCCAGTTACGTTGTGACGTTTGGCACACCCAAAGTATTCCTACGGTATCCAGGAGTTGCACAACCTCATGGTCTAAGGAACAAGTACTTGACACTGGAAAAGCTTAAGCATTACGAACTATACGATCTCGTGCTAGGCTTAGGATTGGGTCTTGTCCATCACATTATTCTCCCAATGATGTGATCCCGTTATCAATGACATCCTATGTCCATGGTCAGGAAACCGTGACCATCTGTTGATCAATGAGCTAGTAACTAGAGGCTTACCAGGGACACGTTGTGGTCTATGTATTCACACATGTATCGCTGTTTCCGTACAATACAATTCAAGCATGAATAACAGACAATTATCACGAACAAGGAAATATAATAATAATCCTTTTATTATTGCCTCTAGGGCATATTTCCAACATGATGAACTTGCGAACTATGAGGAAGCGATGATGAGCCCAGATTCCGCAAAATGGCTTGAGGCCATGAAATCTGAGATGGGATCCATGTATGAGAACAAAGTGTGGACTTTGGTTGACTTGCCCGATGATCGACAAGCCATCGAAAATAAATGGATCTTCAAGAGGAAGACTGACGCTGACGGTAATGTTACTATTTACAAAGCTCGACTTGTTGCGAAAGGTTTTCGACAAGTTTAAGGAGTTGACTACGATGAGACTTTCTCACCCGTAGCAATGCTTAAGTCTGTCCGAATCATGTTAGCAATTGCCACATTTTATGAAATCTGGCAAATGGATAACAAAATTGCATTCTTTTAATGGATTTATTAAAGAAGAATTGTATATGATGCAACCAGAAGGTTTTGTCAATCCTAAAGGTGCTAACAAAATGTGCAAGCTCCAGCGATCCATCTATGGACTGGTGCAAGCATCTCGGAGTTGGAATATACGCTTTGATAAGTTGATCAAAGCATATAGATTTATACAGACTTGCGGTGAAGCCCGTATTTACAAGAAAGTGAGTGGGAGCACTACAACCTTTCTGATAAGTATATGTGAATGACATATTGTCGATCGGAAATGATATAGAATTTTCTGGAAAGCATAAAGGAGTGTTTGAAAGGAGTTTTTCAAAGAAAGACCTCGGTGAAGCTGATGTCTACACACGCTTCTACTCTTGTAGACTATGTTGGGCCTCCAAGCGCAGAGGTTTGTAGGACAGCAGCAATTTCCCTCAAGTGGATGACCTAAGGTTTATCGAACTCAGGGAAGTAGAGGTTGAAGATGGTCTCTCTCAAGCAACCCTGCAACTAAGATACAAGAAGTCTCTTGTGTCCCCAACACACCTAATACACTTGTTAGATGTATAGGTGCACTAGTTCGGCGAAGAGATGTTAAATGGCAAGTGATATGGATGGCAAAACAAAGTAATATAAATCTGTAATAAAAAGTGCAGCAAGCAAACAAGTGGTAAACGTGAGCACAAATGGTATTGCAATGGTGGAAACAAGGCCTAGGGTTCATACTTTCACTAGTGGCAACTCCCAACAACATTAACATAATCGAATCACATGATATTTCCCATAAAACATGCAAAGGGGACACACTCGGAGGTCATTCCTTCGTGGTCAAGAGAGGACGAGAATTATGTAGGTCTACAAAAGCACACCTCAAAGTTCGTAGTTCTCAATCTAAGGATTTCCCAATGTCACCGCGGCCATCCAAAGAGAGTCCCACAATCACCACAACATATCTAAAGGATAGTCAAAGACAAGCACCAAGAGACTCTCAATCTTCAATCAACACACAAGAGAGGAAATCACTCATGAAAATATTTTTCTAATCCATGTCCAATAGACCGCTGTCACCTTAGTCTCGGGGATTATACTAGATAAAGACAAGTGAGTACATCAATCCAATACATAGAGGAAGGGGAAACATCATGGGATCACCCTAGATTAACATAGCCTATGATCACAACGAAGATCACATCATGGGAGAGAGAGATAACCACATAGCTACTGGTAGAAACCTCAGCCCCGAGGAGGAACTACTCCCGCATCATGGAGGGAGGAAGCAACGTCGATGGAGATGAATCCGGGGGCACTTCCCCGTCCCGGCAGGGTGCCGGCTGATGTCTACACACGCTTCTACACTTGTAGACTATGTTGGGCCTCCAAGCGCAGAGGTTTGTAGGACAGCAGCAATTTCCCTCAAGTGGATGACCTAAGGTTTATCGAACTCAGGGAAGTAGAGGTTGAAGATGGTCTCTCTCAAGCAACCCTGCAACTAAGATACAAGAAGTCTCTTGTGTCCCCAACACACCTAATACACTTGTTAGATGTATAGGTGCACTAGTTCGGCGAAGAGATGTTAAATGGCAAGTGATATGAATGGCAAAACAAAGTAATATAAATCTGTAATAAAAAGTGCAGCAAGCAAACAAGTGGTAAACGTGAGCACAAATGGTATTGCAATGGTGGAAACAAGGCCTAGGGATCATACTTTCACTAGTGGCAACTCCCAACAACATTAACATAATCGAATCACATGATATTTCCCATAAAACATGCAAAGGGGACACACTCGGAGGTCATTCCTTCGTGGTCAAGAGAGGACGAGAATTATGTAGGGCTACAAAAGCACACCTCAAAGTTCGTAGTTCTCAATCTAAGGATTTCCCAATGTCACCGCGGCCATCCAAAGAGAGTCCCACAATCACCACAACATATCTAAAGGATAGTCAAAGACAAGCACCAAGAGACTCTCAATCTTCAATCAACACACAAGAGAGGAAATCACTCATGAAAATACTTTTCTAATCCATGTCCAATAGACCACTGTCACCTTGGTCTCGGGGATTATACTAGATAAAGACAAGTGAGTACATCAATCCAATACATAGAGGAAGGGGAAATATCATGGGATCACCCTAGATTAACATAGCCTATGATCACAATGAAGATCACATCATGGGAGAGAGAATTGACCACATAGCTACTGGTAAGAACCTCAGCCCCGAGGAGGAACTACTCCCGCATCATGGAGGGAGGAAGCAACGTCGATGGAGATGAATCCGGGGGCACTTCCCCGTCTCGGCAGGGTGCCGGCGCAGGAATTCTGGTCCCCCGAAGCTTGATGGCGATGGCGGTGGAGATCGGAATCGCGTCTGGAGAAAAGGGGTCCGGAATCAGGGTTTCCGCGACACGGTGTGCATATATGCCAAAGGGGGCATCAGAGGGGGTCAGGGGTGCCCAGGCGCCCCCCCCCCCCCCGGCGCGGCCAGGGGGGCGCGTGGGCAGGCCGCCTGGAGCCCCTATGGGTCCCCTCCGGCCCTACTTTGGCCGCATGGAAGCTTCCGGAACGCTAATTTTTTATATATTTTTCCCGGAATTTTTCTGGCAATTTACGTAATGGGAAAACCTGAAATACAAAAACAGCAGAAAACAGAAACTGGCACTGGGGTGCACTGAGTTAATAGGTTAGTCCAAATATGATCAAAAGTGTATGGAAGTGTATAAATAACATAGCAATATCACACAAAAGAGGCATGGAGCAAGCAGAAATTATAGATACGTTTTGGACGTATCAGCATCCCCAAGCTTAATTCCTGCTCGTCCTCGAGTAGGTAAATGATAACAAGCATAATTTCTGTGGTGACATGCTATTAACCATATGAGGACTTTTCATAGTCACATGACAAAAGCTTACTGAGACAATGAATCAGTATTAATTAAGTTGCCTCATGAGAAAATCACAAAGAACTGAAAGTTTTACAATATGATACTGAAACACTCAATAAATTTGTAGTGAGCATGGTGTGCAAATATGACAAAGTGATATCTCGCTTGCCCCCTTTAGTGAAGCAAAACATAAATGCAGGGGCACCTCCAAGGTTTAAGTGACGACTAGATACAATGATTTCAGAATAAACGATATCATAATCATGCAAAAGACAATGGTACTTTGGGACAATGCACATTACACTCAGAATGACAATCATGCTCTCAATAGTTGGTGCTTTAAAGAAGGTGGAGACTCTCGAACCGTGGCTTTTGTTGGCAAGGTTGAAAACCCGAAGTCGGAAACAAAGACAAAACATGTACAAGAGCTCTTGGTTTTAAAAACAGAGGTAATTATATTATTTTTTTAGATTATGCATGTTCCGTCAACGAATGCTAGCAGATAACTCAATTACTTCTTGAGATGGACAAGTTTCGAGGAACGGCTCCCGAATGAGGACGATCACATCCTCTTAATATCCTTTGTTTATCACTGCCAAAGTTTTCTGATTTCTCATGAACAAAGCGTGAAGGAGGGTTTGTTTGTTATATTAATTTTGAGCCGGGCGCACTCAATGCCAGTTCCTTCTCGTATTATGGGTTTGCACATTATACATGCAATCCCGGGGTGAAGCTTGTCCAACTTAAAAAGATCATGAATTAACTACTACTTCCTCATGAACTTAAAACAGAGGCACAAAATAGGAATGCATTTTTTTTTGAATAATTTCGAGATGGTACATGAAAGTCTTCGTTAGGAATGGCAGGTAAATACCATGTATAGGAAGGTATGGTGGACTCATATGGCATAACTGGTTTAAAAGATTTTGGATGCACAAGCAGTCAGTCCGCTTAGTACAGGTGGAGGTTAGCAAAAGACTGGGAGCGACCAACTAAAAGAGCAATGACGGTCATAATCATGCAGAGCGACAAAGCAACATTGAATCAGGCATGGAAGTTATATCGCTACTCAGAAACAAAAGATCATCAAGGCTTGACAGACTTTCTTTACAGTCTTAAATATGCGTGAGCATACGCCAAGTCAATCAAAACAAATTCTTGAAGGAAGATATTACTAAACCATACCACATCATAGGCAAACAAATCATGTTGGTACTCCAATAACACATTGGGAACCCCCCAGCTATTTGAGACTAACCATAAGAAAACATGAACTACTAAGCACCATTATGCACGTAGCATTTTTATCATAGACATATCAACCAATGCAACAGAAGCAAACTATCTTAATAAGATAAGCATGATAACTAAAGAGAGTTCAAGCAACCAACTAAACAAAATCTCTTTAAAAAGATAAGCATGAAAACTAAAAGCTAAACATGATAGTAGCTATTGAAAGAAAAAGAACACACACAGCATAGATAGACATGAAAATTCTATGTTATGTTCTAGGTAGAAGTGGAGCGTGTTTCTCTCCCACATAAAGAAAGCTGAGTTCTGACTCGTTATGAAAAGCTAAAGAAAACTAAAAAGGAACTAAAAGCAAGACGCTCTAAGCATGGCACATAACACATGAAGTGATAAAAATATAGTGGAACGAAAGACGAACTGATAATGTTGATGGAGAAGGGGATGCACGGGGGCATCCCCAAGCTTAGACGCTTGAGTCTCCTTGAATATTTCTTGGGGGTGCATGGGGGCATCCCCAAGGTTGAGCGTTTGACACTCCTGAATCTTTTTATCATCTTCCCTCGCACACTTGAAAACTCCCTTCATACATAACTCATCATAATCTGATTAGCGATGTTAGTACCCTTAATAAAATAATTGTTCCTTGCTGGAAATAAAGATATTCTTGAAGGTCTACTGTTTCTCAAGATTGCCAAAAGGTTTTTGCAAAGAAAAAGCAAGCTCAAGGTTTGCAAAATGAAGGAAAGGCAAAACAGGACAGAATCTGTGAAAAACAGAACAGCAGGTAGTAAATGATTTGTTCGTGGCACGTCTGCAACTTTAATCAAAAAACTCAGAACAGACGCACGAAAGACAATTATATAGAGCACGCTGTCGAAAAAATTCAGACCAAAAAGATGATCTGGTGATTTTATACGAATTTTCCTGTCCAAGGACAGAATCTGTTTCCTGGACAGCACGTCACAAGTTTTGAACTTTCTTGCAGTCAGAGGCTACACTTGGCACAAAATTGAAAAATAAAGATACAATGATGTTGCTACAGTAGTAACAAACATCAAGACCACTAAAACTGAAAGCAAAGATAACAAGGGTTGTCTCCCTAGAGCTCTTTCTTTATAGCCATAAAGATAGGCTTAAGACTTTAATGATGCTCTCGTAGGAATAAGAGCTGAAGAACAAAAGAGAGCATCAAGAAGTAAATACCAAACACATTTAAGCCTAACATGCTTCCTATGCATAGGAATATTGCAATAGAATAATTCATTGAAGCACAAAGCAACTAGCATAGGAAGGCAAAACAAGCATAACTTCAAAATATTCACCATAAAGAGAGGAAACTTCTTATTATTAAGATATTTAGAGCCAAGTCTCCCTCTCTCATTATAAATTTCAGTGGCATCATGGATGAACTCAACAATATAAGCATCACATAAAGCATTGTTACCATGATCCACATGCAAAAAGGTACTCTTACTCTCCACATAAGCATAATCTTTCTCATTGGTAATAGTGGGAGTAGGACTATCATAAACAACTTGAACACTATAGATTAATTGTGTATTAGGAGGGTGGTGTTCAACAAGGGAGTAATTCCCTCCATGATTATGACAAGTTTCATAAGGATAATTTCTCCTTATGTCATAGGTACCTTTATAATCACTATATATTGGAGTTATAACATCATCATAGTAGAGAAGAGCATTATCATTGCTAGCAACTATATTTGTAATCATGTTGTCTTTATTCTTACTAGCAAAAGAATTATCAATTATCACATCACTAGTGGGTAAAGGATTTGCAATCCTATCATCCCCAAGCTTAGAGCTTCCCATATCATCACTTTCAGAGTTGGTACCAAAAAGATTTTCAAGATCATAAGTAGCATTATCATCATTTTCCCAATCACAATAAGTAACATGCATATCATAATCAAAATCATCTTCAATAGTACCTACGGACGTATCATCAAGATGATAATTAAGGCAATAAACTTCACCTTCTTCTTTAAACTTACAACCGTTAGGATAAAAGTTGATGGGAGGAATATGCTCAGGCCAGGTTGATACCCATTCTTCTTCCTTCTTGCTCCTCTTCCTCCTCCTCTTCTTTTTCTTCTTCTTCACCTTAGGATGGAGTGGTTTGAGATGAAGCTTATCCACATATCCTGGTTTATCATTAGGAACAATAGGGGAAACTTGGGAGATACTCTCCTTTTTATTAGCAGAAATATAAGAGACATTTTTATACTTTGGTAAAGTTCCCTCCTTTATAATCTTACTTATGTAATCATTTTCATGGCAATTAACAACACAATAGAGATGGCAATTTTGCAAAGTGTTTTTTATTCCTATGGCATTAACATCTAGCCAAGAAGTCTTTTCTGATAACTCTTCACACATCAAAAATAACATAAGCTCATCATAAAGATCAGAGGTGATCATGTTATCACACAACTAGTTAACAGTTATGTTTTGAAAGTGCATGCATTGAAAATTAAAGTGACCCTCTATACGGCAAAGTTCACAAGTAAAAGGATAAAGGTCACACAATTCTCTAGCAATTTCATTTAAATCTCTGACCCAAGTGATTGTTCTTTCATGCTTATGTAGCTTACAATACTTCTCTTCTTCAATCATAGGCCTTTCACAAGGTCTATCCACTCCACAAAAATTAACATGCTTATATAAAACTTCATTTTTAGGAATTGGATCATGCATGTTGCAATCATCATGAACAATTTCATTTTCTTTGCAAATCTCTTTAAAAGGTTTATGATGCTCGATCCAATCCTCCTTAGGCATATTAAGATGTGAAGCAAAAGATTTGAGGAAATCAACAAGGAGTTGAGAATCAAGCCCAAACTTAGCACTAAACTTATTAGAACTTGTAGTTTCAACAAAGGACTTAATGCAATCATACTCATAAATTATACCTGACTCTTTACCTTTGTCGATCTCCCAATCTTCAGTGTTGCGTTGAATTCTTTCAAGGAGTTCCCATTTAGCATCAATCTTTTTGTTTGTGAAAGAACCCATAGAGGAAGCGTCGAGCAAATCTTTATCCTGTCGAGAAAGCCTCGCATAGAAATTAGTAATAATCATATCTTTGGGGAGCCCATGGTTAGGACATTTTAGCATTAACGTTTTCAGTCTCCCCCAAGCTTGAGCTATGCTCTCTCCGTCATGAGGATAAAAATTATAAACATAATTCCTATTCTCATGGACTTCATGAAGAGGATAAAACTTGGAGTAAAAGAGAGACTGGATCTCTTCCCACTCCAGTAGGTGAGAGTCATTTAGTAGCCTATACCATTCCAATGCTTTTCCTTTCAGTGACAAGGCAAATAATTTCCTCATGACAAACTCCCTTGATACACCTGCAAGCTTAAATAATGAACATAGTTGTGACTGATATAGCAAGTGTTCACCGGGATGTCTGTCTCCTGCATAACGATTAGCCAAAACATAATCGATAATACCAGCTGGTATTTTATAGGGCACAATTTCAGTAGGGGGAGGAGCAACCACCACAGGTGTGGGGCGTCTTCCTGCAAGCAACGATCCAATAGCATGGTTTTCCATAAACATAACTAGTGAAATAAAAACAAGAAACAAAAGGATTTAATTGCAAGATCTAAAGATATACCTTCAAGCGCTCACCTCACCGGCAACGGCGCCAGAAATAGCTTGATGTCTACACACGCTTCTACTCTTGTAGACTATGTTGGGCCTCCAAGCGCAGAGGTTTGTAGGACAGCAGCAATTTCCCTCAAGTGGATGACCTAAGGTTTATCGAACTCAGGGAAGTAGAGGTTGAAGATGGTCTCTCTCAAGCTACCCTGCAACTAAGATACAAGAAGCCTCTTGTGTCCCCAACACACCTAATACACTTGTTAGATGTATAGGTGCACTAGTTCGGCGAAGAGATGTTAAATGGCAAGTGATATGGATGGCAAAACAAAGTAATATAAATCTGTAATAAAAAGTGCAGCAAGCAAACAAGTGGTAAACATGAGCACAAATGGTATTGCAATGGTGGAAACAAGGCCTAGGGTTCATACTTTCACTAGTGGCAACTCCCAACAACATTAACATAATCGAATCACATGATATTTCCCATAAAACATGCAAAGGGGACACACTCGGAGGTCATTCCTTCGTGGTCAAGAGAGGACGAGAATTATGTAGGGCTACAAAAGCACACCTCAAAGTTCGTAGTTCTCAATCTAAGGATTTCCCAATGTCACCGCGGACATCCAAAGAGAGTCCCACAATCACCACAACATATCTAAAGGATAGTCAAAGACAAGCACCAAGAGACTCTCAATCTTCAATCAACACACAAGAGAGGAAATCACTCATGAAAATACTTTTCTAATCCATGTCCAATAGACCACTGTCACCTTGGTCTCGGGGATTATACTAGATAAAGACAAGTGAGTACATCAATCCAATACATAGAGGAAGGGGAAATATCATGGGATCACCCTAGATTAACATAGCCTATGATCACAACGAAGATCATATCATGGGAGAGAGAATTGACCACATAGCTACTGGTAAGAACCTCAGCCCCGAGGAGGAACTACTCCCGCATCATGGAGGGAGGAAGCAACGTCGATGGAGATGAATCCGGGGGCACTTCCCCGTCCCGGCAGGGTGCCGGCGCAGGAATTCTGGTCCCCCGAAGCTTGATGGCGATGGCGGCGGAGATCGGAATCGTGTCTGGAGAAAAGGGGTCCGGAATCAGGGTTTCCGCGACACAGTGTGAATATATGCCAAAGGGGGGCATCAGAGGGGGTCAGGGGTGCCCAGGCGCCCCCCCCCGGCGCGGCCAGGGGGGCCGTGTGGGCAGGCCACCTGGAGCCCCTGTGGGTCCCCTCCGGCCCTACTTTGGCCGCATGGAAGCTTCCAGAACGCTGATTTTTTATATATTTTCCCGGAATTTTTCTGGCAATTTACGTAATGGGAAAACCTGAAATACAAAAACAGCAGAAAACAGAAACTGGCACTGGTGTGCACTGAGTTAATAGGTTAGTCCAAATATGATCAAAAGTGTATGGAAGTGCATAAATATCATAGCAATGTCACACAAAAGAGGCATGGAGCAAGCAGAAATTATAGATACGTTTTGGACGTATCAGAAGCTGCTTACATATTGGGCATCAAGATCTATAGAGATAGATCAAGACGCTTGATAAGACTTTCGATGAGCACATACCTTGATAAGATTTTGATGTAGTTCAAAATGGATCAGTCAAAGAAGGAGTTCTTGCCTGACTTGTAAGGTGTGAAGTTGAGTAAGACTCAAAGCCAAACCACGGCAGAAAAATATAGAGAGAATGAAAGTCATTCCCTATGCCTCAGCCATAGGTTCTATAAAGTATGCCATGCTGTGTACCAAACATGTTGTGTACCTTGCCATGAGTTTGACAGGGAGGTACAATAGTGATCCAGGAGTAGATCACTGTACAGCGGTCAAAATTATCCTTAGTAACTGGATGACTAAGGAAATGTTTCTCAATTATGGAGGTGATAAAGAGTTCGTCGTAAAGGGTTACGCCGATGCAAGCTTTGACACTAAATCCAGATGACTCTAAGTATCAATCTGGATGCGTATTCAAAGTGGGAGCAATTAGCTAGAGTAGCTCCATCCAGAGCATTGTAGACATAGAAATTTGCGAAATACATACGGATCTAAATGTGACAGACCTGTTGACTAAACTTCTCTCACAAGCAAAACATTATCACCTGTGAACTAGATTATTGACTCTAGTAAACCCTTTGGGTGTTGGTCACATGGCGATGTGAACTATGGGTGTTATTCACATAACGATGTGAACTATCGGTATTAAATCACATGGCGATGTGAGCTAGATTATTGACTCTAGTGCAAGTGGGAGACTGAAGGAAATATGCCCTAGAGGCAATAATAAAGTTATTATTTATTTCCTTATATCATGATAAATGTTTATTATTCATGCTAGAATAGTATTAACTGGAAACTTAGTACATGTGTGAATACATAGACAAAACAGAGTGTCCCTAGTATGCCTGTACTAGACTAGCTCATTGATCAAAGATGGTTATGTTTCCTAGCCATAGACATGAGTTGTCATTTGATCAACGAGATCAAATCATTAGGAGGAGGATGTGATGGACAAGACCCATCCGTTAGCTTAGCACTATGATCATTTAGTTTTACTGCTATTGCTTTCTTCATGACTTATACATGTTCCTATGACTATGAGATTATGCAACTCCCGAATACCGGAGGAACAGCTTGTGTGCTATCAAACGTCACAACGTAACTGGGTGATTATAAAGGTGCTCTACAGGTGTCTCCGAAGGTGTTCGTGGTGTTGGCATAGATCAAGAATAGGATTTGTCACACCGAGTGTCGGAGAGGTATCTCCGGGCCCTCTCGGTAATACACATCATAATAAGCCTTGCAAGCAAATGACTAATGAGTTAGTCACGAGATGATGTATTACGAAACGAGTAAAGAGACTCGCCGGTAACGAGATTAACTAGGTATGGTGATACCGACGATCGAATCTCGGGCAATTAACATACCGATGACAAAGGGAACAATGTATGTTGTTATGCGGTTCGACCGATAAAGATCTTCGTAGAATATGTACGAGCCAATATGGGCATCTAGGTTCCGCTATTGGTTATTGACCGGAGAGATGTCTCGGTCATGTCTACATAGTTCTCGAACCCGTAGGGTCCGCGCGCTTAAACGTTCGTTGACGATAGAGTATTGAATGAGTTATGTATGTTGGTGACCGAATGTTGTTCGGAGTCCCTGATGTGATCACGGACATGACGAGGAACTCCGGAATGGTCCGGAGATAAAGATTAATATGTGGGATAATAGTGTTTGACCTCCGGAAGGGTTCCGGAATTCACCGGAAGGGGTTCCGGATGTTTCCCGAAATGTTTGGGTACGAGAACACTTTATTTGGGCCAAAGGAGAAATCCCACGAGGCTTTAGGAAAGTGCAAAAGGAAGTTTTGCGGAGACCAGAGGCTAGACGCCAGGAACCCTGGCGTCTAGGGGGTAGACGCCGGGAACCCTGGCGTCTAGCCCTGGAGTCCGAGTGGGACTCTTTCCTTTCGCGCAAAACCGACTTTGAGGAGGCTTTTGCTCCAAGTTTCGACCCCAGGGCTCAACATACAAATAGAGGGGTAGGGCTAGCACCCTAGACACATCAAGATACACCAAGCTGTGTGCCGGCAACCCCGACCCTCTAGTTTATCCTCCGTCTAGTTTCTGTAGTGCTTGGCGAAGCCCTGCAGAGATTGTTCTTCATCAACAACCGTGACCACGCCGTCGTGCCGCCGGAACTCATCTACTACTTCGCCCGTCTTGCTGGATCAAGAAGGCGAGAACGTCATCGAGCTGAACATGTGCTGAACGCGGAGGTGGCGTACGTTCGGTACTAGATCGGGACCACGTTGAACGCGGAACGTGTGCTGAACGTGGAACCGCGTTGATAAACGCTTCCGCTTTCGGTCTACGAGGGTACGTAGACACACTCTCCCCTCTCGTGGCTATGCATCTAGTAGATAGATCTTGCGTGATCGTAGGAAAATTTTGAAATACTACATTCCCCAACAGTGGTATCAGAGCCAGGTCTATGCGTAGATGATATGCACGAGTAGAACACAATGAGTTGCGGGCGATACTAGTCATACTGCTTACCAGCATGTCATACTTTGCTTCGGCGGTATTGTGAGATGAAGCAGCCCGTACCGACATTATGCGTACGCTTACGCGAGATTGGTTTCACCGTTATGAGCACTCGTTACTTAAAGGTGACTAGTGGGTGTCTGTCTCTCTCACTTTAGCTGAATCAAGTGTCGCTACGACCGGTCCTTGTGAAGGTTAAAAGAGCACATACTTGACGAAACATCGTTGTGGTTTTTGTATGCTAGGTAAGAACGGTTCTTGCTAAGCCCGTAGCAGCCACGTAAAACTTGCAACAACAAAGTAGAGGACGTCTAACTTGTTTTTGCAGGGCATGCTGTGATGTGATATGGTCAAGACATAATGAGTTATACGGTTTTGTATGAGATGATCATGTTTTGTAAAGTTATCGGCAACTGGCAGGAGCCATATGGTTGTCGCTTTATTGTATGAAATGCAATCGGCATGTAATTCCTTTACTTTATCACTAAGCGGTAGCGATAGTCGTAGAAGCAATAGTTGGCGAGACGACAACGATGCTACGATGGAGATCAAGGTATCGCGCCGGTGACGAAGGTGATCATGACGGTGCTTTGGAGATGGAGATCAAAAGCACAAGATGATGATGGCCATATCATGTCACATATTTTGATTGCATGTGATGTTTATCTTATTATGCTTCTTATTTTGCTTAGAACGACGGTAGCATTATAAGATGATCCCTTACTAAATTTCAAGGTATAAGTGTTCTCCCTGAGTATGCACCGTTGCGAAAGTTCGTCGTGCCGAGACACCACGTGATGATCGGGTGTGATAAGCTCTACGTTCAAATACAACGGGTGTAAGCCAGTTTTGCACACGCAGAATACTTGGGTTAAACTTGACGAGCCTAGCATATGCAGATATGGCCTTGGAACACTGGAAACCGAAAGGTTGAGCGTGAATCATATAGTAGATATGATCAACATAAGATGTTCACCATTGAAACTACTCCATCTCACGCGATGATCGGACATGGTTTAGTGGATTTGGATCACGTGATCATTTAGATGACCTGAGGGATGTCTATCTAAGTGGGAGTTCTTTAAGTAATTAATTGAACTTTAATTTATCATGAACTTAGTCCTGATAGTTTTTGCATATCTATGTTGTTGTAGATCAATGGCCCGTGCTACCGTTCCTTTGAATTTTAATGCATTTCTAGAGAAAGCTAAGTTGAAAGATGATGGTAGCAATTACACGGACTCGGTCCGTAACTTGAGGATTATCCTCATTGCTGCACAGAAGAATTATGTCCTTGAAGCATCGCTAGGTGACAAGCCCCCTCCCGCCAATGTAGACGCTTTGAACGTCTGGCAGACGCGGTCTGATGACTACACGATAGTTCAGTGTGCCATGCTTTACGGCTTAGAACCGGGACTTCAACGACGTTTTGAACGTCATGGACCATATGAGATGTTCCAGGAGTTGAAGTTGATATTTCAGGCAAATGCCCGGATAGAGAAATATGAGATTTCCAATAAGTTCTACAGCTGCAAGATGGAGGAGAATAGTCCTATCAGTGAACACTTGCTCAGAATGTCTGGGTACTACAATCATATGACTCAACTTGGTTGCAAAGTTGACGAAGTTAGTGTTATTGATAGAGTTCTTCAATCACTGCCACCAAGCTATAAAGGCTTCGTGATGAACTATAATATGCAAGGGATGCAGAAGACAATTCCCGAGCTCTTCGCTATGCTCAAAGCTGCGGAGGTAGAAATCAAAAAGGAGCATCAAGTGTTGATGGTTAACAGGACCACTAGTTTCAAGAAAAATGGCAAGGGAAAGAAGGGGAACTTCAAGAATAATAGCAAGACCGTTGCTACTCCCACGAAGAAACCCAAGTCTGGAGCCAAGCCTGAAACTGAGTGCTTCTACTACAAAGGGACTGTACACTGGAAGCGGAACTGCCCCAAGTATTTGGCGGATAAGAAGGATGGCAAGGTGAACAAAGGTATATATGATATACATGTTATTGATGTGTACCTTACTAATGCTCGTAGTAGTACCTGGGTATTTGATACCGGTCCGGTTGCTAATATTTGTAACTCGAAACAGGGACTACGGATTAAACGAAGATTAGCTAAGGACGAGGTGACGATGCGCGTGGGAAATGGTTCCAAAATCGATGTGATCGCCGTCGGCACGCTACCTCTACATCTACCTTCGGGATTAGTTTTATACCTAAATAATTGTTATTTGGTGCCAACGTTGAGCATGAACATTATATCTGGATCTTGTTTGTTGCGAGACGGTTATTCATTTAAATCAGAGAATAATGGTTGTTCTATTTTTATGAATAATATCTTTTATGGTCATGCACCCTTAAAGAATGGTCTATTCTTATTGGACCTCGATTGTAGTGATACACATATTCATAATATTGAAGCCAAAAGATGCAAGGTTAATAATGATAGTGCAACTTATTTGTGGCACTACCGTTTAGGTCATATTGGTATAAAGCGCATGAAGAAACTCCATAATGATGGACTTTTGGAATCACTTGGGTAAGATGACTAAAACTCCGTTCTCCGGAACTATGGAGCGAGCAACAGATTTGTTGGAAATCATAATTACTGATGTATACGGACCAATG
Organism: Secale cereale; assembly: GCA_902687465.1. Taxonomy (NCBI): domain Eukaryota; kingdom Viridiplantae; phylum Streptophyta; class Magnoliopsida; order Poales; family Poaceae; genus Secale; species Secale cereale. Next base: position 19,797,869 of record LR738710.1, on the reverse strand, counting down.
AGTGTTGAAGCTCGCGGCGGGTATCGTTATTTTCTGACCTTCACTGATGATTTGAGCAGATATGGGTATATCTACTTAATGAAACACAAGTCTGAAACATTTGAAAAGTTCAAAGAATTTCAGAGTGAAGTAGAGAATCATCGTAACAAGAAAATAAAGTTTCTGCGATCTGATCGTGGAGGAGAATATTTGAGTTACGAGTTTGGTCTTCATTTGAAACAATGTGGAATAGTTTCACAACTCACGCCACCCGGAACACCACAGCGTAATGGTGTGTCCGAACGTCGTAACCGTACTTTATTGGATATGGTGCTATCTATGATGTCTCTTACCGATTTACCACTATCGTTTTGGTGTTATGCTTTAGAGACAGCTGCATTCACGTTAAATAGGACACCATCTAAATCCGTTGAGATGACACCTTATGAACTATGGTTTGGCAAGAAACCAAAGTTGTCGTTTCTTAAAGTTTGGGGCTGCGATGCTTATGTGAAAAAGCTTCAACCTGATAAGCTCGAACCTAAGTCGGAGAAATGTGTCTTTATAGGATACCCAAAAGAGACTGTTGGGTACACCTTCTATCACAGATCCGAAGGCAAGATATTCGTTGCTAAGAATGGATCCTTTTTAGAGAAGGAGTTTCTCTCGAAAGAAGTGAGTGGGAGGACAGTAGAACTTGATGAGGTAATTGTACCTTCTCCTGAATTGGAAAGTAGTACATCACAGAAAATTGTTCCAGTGATTCCTACACCAATTAGTGAGGAAGCTAATGATGATGATCAAGAAACTTCAGATCAAGTTTCTGCTGAACGTCGTAGATCAACCAGAGTATGTTCCGCGCCAGAGTGGTACGGCAACTCAGTTCTGGAAGTCATGTTACTAGACCATGATGAACCTACGAACTATGAGGAAGCGATGATGAGCCCAGATTCCGCAGAATGGCTTGAGGCCATGAAATCTGAGATGGGAACCATGTATGAGAACAAAGTGTGGACTTTGGTTGACTTGCCCGATGATCGGCAAGCCATCGAAAATAAATGGATCTTCAAGAGGAAGACCGACGCAGACGGTAATGTTATTGTTTACAAATCTCGACTTGTTGCGAAAGGGTTTCAACAAGTTCAAGGAGTTGACTACGATGAGACTTTCTCACCTGTAGCGATGCTTAAGTCTGTCCGAATCATGTTAGCAATTGCCGCATTTTATGATTATGAAATATGGCAAATGGATGTCAAAACTGCATTCCTGAATGGATATCTCAAAGAAGAGTTGTATATGATGCAACCAGAAGGTTTTGTCTATCCAAAAGGTGCTAACAAAGTGTGCAAGCTCCAGCGGTCCATCTATGGACTGGTGCAAGCATCTGGGAGTTGGAATATACGCTTTGATGAGGTGATCAAAGCAAATGGTTTTATACAGACTTTTGGAGAAGCCTGTATTTACAAGAAAGTGAGTGGGAGCTCTGTAGCATTTCTGATATTATATGTGGATGACATATTGTTGATTGGAAATGATATAGAATTTCCGGATAGCATAAAAGGATACTTGAATAAAAGTTTTTCAATGAAAGACCTCGGTGAAGCTGCTTACATATTAGGCATCAAGATCTATAGAGATAGATCAAGATGCTTGATTGGACTTTCACAAAGCACATACCTTGATAAAGTTTTGAAGAAGTTCAAAATGGATCAGTCAAAGAAAGGGTTCTTGCCTGTGTTACAAGGTATGAAGTTGAGTAAGACTCAATGCCCGACCACTGCAGAAGATAGAGAGAAAATGAAAGTCATAACCTATGCCTCAGCCATAGGATCTATCATGTATGCAATGTTGTGTACCAGACCTGATGTGTGCCTTGCTATAAGTCTAGCAAGGAGGTACCAAAGTAATCCAGGGAGTGGATCACTGGACAGCGGTCAAGAACATCCTGAAATACCTGAAAAGGACAAAGGATATGTTTCTCGTGTATGGAGGTGACAAAGAGCTCGTCGTAAATGGTTACGTTGATTCTAGCTTTGACACTGATCCGGATGACTCTAAGTCACAAACCGAATATGTATTTTTATTGAACGGTGGAGCTGTCAGTTGGTGCAGTTCCAAGCAGAGCGTCGTGGCGGGATCTACGTGTGAAGCGGAATACATAGCTGCTTCGGAAGCAGCAAATGAAGGAGTCTGGATGAAGGAGTTCATATCCGATCTAGGTGTAATACCTAGTGCATCGGGTCCAATGAAAATCTTTCGTGACAACACTGGAGCAATAGCCTTGGCGAAGGAATCCAGGTTTCACAAGAGAACAAAGCACATCAAAAGACGCTTCAATTCCATCCGCGATCTAGTCAAGGAGGGAGACGTAGAGATTTGCAAGATACATACGGATCTGAATGTTGCAGACCCGTTGACTAAGCCTCTTCTACGGGCAAAACATGATCAGCACCAGGACTCCATGGGTGAGGATCATTACTTTGTAATCTAGATTATTGACTCTAGTTCAAGTGGGAGACTGAAAGAAATATGCCCTAGAGGCAATAATAAAGATGTTATTTGTATTTCCTTATACCATGATAAATGTCTTTTATTCATGCTAGAATTGTATTAACCGGAAACTTAGTACATGTGTGAATACATAGACAAAACAGAGTGTCCCTAGTATGCCTCTACTAGACTAGCTCATTGATCAAAGATGGCTATGTTTCCTAGCCATAGACATGAGTTGTCATTTGATCAACGGGATCACATCATTAGGAGAATGATGTGATGGACTAGACCCATCCGTTAGCTTAGCACTATGATCGTTTATTTTTACTGCTATTGCTTTCTTCATGACTTATACATGTTCTTATGACTATGAGATTATGCAACTCCCGAATACCGTAGGAACACCTTGTGTGCTATCAAACGTCACAACGTAACTGGGTGATCATAAAGATGCTCTACAGGTGTCTCCGAAAGTATTCGTGGTGTTGGCATAGATCAAGACTAGGATTTGTCACTCCGAGTGTCGGAGAGGTATCTCTGGGCCCTCTCGGTAATACACATCATAATGAGCCTTGCAAGCAAATCACTAATGAGTTAGTCACGAGATGATGTATTACGGGACGAGTAAAGAGACTTATCGATAACGAGATTGAACTAGGTATAGAGATACCGACGATCGAATCTTGGGCAAGTAACATACCGATGACAAAAGGAACAACGTATGTTGTTATGCGGTTTGACCGATAAAGATCTTCGTAGAATATGTAGGAACCAATATGAGCATCCAGGTTCCGCTATTGGTTATTGACCGGAGATGAGTCTCGGTCATGTCTACATAGTTCTCGAACCCGTAGGGTCCGCACGCTTAGCGTTTGATGACGATCGGTATTATGAGTTTATGAGTTTTGATGTACCGAAGGTAGTTTGGAGTCCCGGATGAGATCACAGACATGACGAGGAGTCTCGGAATGTCCGAGACGTAAAGATTGATATATTGGACGACTATATTCGGACATCGGAAGTGTTCCGTAAAGTTTCGGAATTAACCGGAGTACCGGGGGGGTTACCGGAACCCCTGGGGAAGCTATGGGCCTTAATGGGCCGTAGGAGAATGAGGGAAGGAGGGCCAGGGCTGGGCCGCGCGCCCCCACCCCTTGGTCCGAATTGGACAAGGAGGGAGGGGGGGCCGGCGTCCCTTTCCTTCTCCTTCTCCCTCTCCTTTCCTTTCCCCCTTCTCCCTTTTGGTAGTTCCTACTAGGAATAGGATTGCAATCCTATTCCTAGTAGGATTGCACCTCCTAGGCGTGCCACGGGGCCGGCCGGCCTCCCCCCTTGCTCCTTTATATACGGGGACAGGGGGCACCCAAAGACATATAAGTTGAATTGTTTTAGCCGTGTGCGGTGCCCTCCTCCACAGAAACACACCTCGGTCACTACAACAAGAACCCCCCTACAGCAACGCATCAATACGTTGTCTTATGTCCACATATATGTTGCTAAGGTCTACACCAACGGATTAGTATCCGTTGCTTTTGGTGGCGTTGGAAGGATCTACAACAACGTATATGCATTCGTTGGTAAACATCGTGTAGAAGCGTTGTTAGGTAGCAACATATAAAGCTAGAGAGCAACAACACTTCATATGCGTTGGTGGCAACCCTGTACAAAAGGATTTTTAAATGGACATAACAAAGCATTCCAGCGATTTTAAGCTTCATTAGATAGAATGAACAATTAATGACATTTAATATATTGTCATCCACAATTATTAGGTCAATGCCAATAGTGCATAGGAGGCACAATATAAAAACCGAAAGATCTCATATATTAAATCGACCATGTTGCATTACAAAGAAGATGATCCAAAGATTACAGATCTCATATATTAAATCGACTACGTTGCATTACAAAGAACATGATCCATTACAGGAGGTGAAACTATAATATTTGAAACATTGACCCTACAATGGAATTCTAATTATCTTGTAGTAGCTCCATTCTTAACCTTCAATGAACATCTGAGCCATGCATCATCTATTTATTTCAGTGATCTACAACAACAATATGAGGTGAGTAACTTACAATAGAGAAAATTAGGCTAATAGAGAAGTAAAATCTAAATGGCACCGTAAAAATGTGATTAACCATAACTTAGATTTATATATAGATGTGTGGCAATTAATAATATGAATAGAAAAATTTCTTTCACGTGAATCTATTAAACAACATTGCAGATTATGCAACCTATATCAGTGTTCCAATTTATTATTTGTATCTTTGATCGGCAAAACACCAAGCACCTTTGACCTATCGAATTTGTATGTACATTGTGAAAACTATCAGCTTGTCTTTACTACTATAAATTATCAAAACATCATATTATTCCAACAAGAGGAGATGAATTCAGCAAGGCTAATGACAAGTAGGTAACCAATAGGAACGATTACTAGAAAATTAAACATCTCCACTTTCTAGTGGTCTCTGAACTAATTAGCTTTTCATCACATTACTCCTGTACTACTCAGCTTGGGATGATTCATTAGCCATACTTGCTATGGTGTAGTAGGAGAAAATCTTAGTGCGAGCAACTTGAAAATCCGTAAATAATCTACATCACGCAAAATTTCATAGTTACCTGAGAACTACAAATTCACAATTATAATTTCATGATCCATGAATAAGATTCTCAGAACCTACAGAAGCAACACGAAAAAACACATCATCAGATTTGGGACCGGTTGAGTTATCGACTCATGGCCACATGTTCTCTCCAATAAAACTTGGCGAGACTGCGAGAGGAAACCAAACTGAAAGCATGAAGAAAGAAAAAAGTAGATCGTCACCCCATCTGATCTAATGTAGAACATTCTGTATACAATGTTATCTTATAGCTAAGAGATTTCATTTCAACTCTAGCCAAATTTAAGCATACAAGGAACATCTAAACTATTTTCAAGAACCAAGGCAGTGCTCAAACAAAGCCACGTGACACACATAGTAGTCAAATAGCATGTAAGATCAAGGGTATCATTAGTTAGCCATTACTTGTGGAGGTGCATTTTATTACCTCGCACATGAGAGTCGCACATCGCTCCATGGACACAACATGTAGTCATTTCAAAGAAAGATTTGGCATACCTGATTGCTAGAATGATTAGGAGTGCAGGCGTAATGAGACATCTAATATCTAGTTGTCAGAAGAGGACACTCAATTTACCAAATATGGAGTAGTTACTCACTAAGCAAAAATTGTGGAAAGTAAACGAACTTGAGAAGAGGTCACTTGTGTTGGGTGCAGAAACAATCCATGGTTAAGCATTTGTGTATTAGACAACACATTTCCAAAAAAACACGTATACAGTCCAAGGTAGCTGAGCCAAACACACATGGCATGAATTTATTTGTTACAATGCAAAAAGTACAATATCTTCCTATTATAAATAGTGATGCAACGGGCAAGCGCACACTGGTTGACATGTGGTTAAGTTAGGAAACAAAAGGAGCTAGATGATAAATAAATTCATTAGAGGTAAGAGGAAAACAATTGAAAGAACAAAAAAACTGAAATATCAAAGATACCTCATTCTATATCCACTTGTAATTTGAAAGAGCCACCTGAAATCAACGCCCGAGGTAAAGTAATCTCACAGGAAAATCAAGAAGCAGAACTGTAGGTACAAACAGTAAAGTAATGGCACTTATGATTGTTCCATGCCCAATTTAAATTTGCTAGCTCCACATGAACAAGGTTGAGCAGGAGGGCAAAGGGTGATGCAAATTCTGTGAGAAATTAATTGTTGGGGGCAAAAATTTAGAAGATTATCTCACCAAATATAGAAAAGATGTAAGAGAATCGCTAGCTGGTACTTTCACCCCATGACGAGGATAAGATGGGAGGAAGAAGACATTGGTGAGAGGTTTAAGGGGTTGTGGGCAAGGACATGATGGCGTAGTTGCCGTCGGCAGCGCTAGCTTCGACGAGCGCTCGGAGAGGCTAGAGGGTCTTCTCCTTGCATTACACATCCATGCATAGAAAGAAGTCATGGATTGGACAGGAACAAAACAATGTAGTCTGCACCGCGAGGCGGAAGTGTCAAGGATGGGGCGGCCATCTTCCGACAGCAGCGACCGCGGCACAGGTACACAGGTTAGATTGAGACGGTTCTTGATCCTAGTTTCCTGCTACATCCTAGGTAGGGCTGAATTATCCAATTGTCCTAACCAACTAATCAGTTGTTGTGGGCACATATTTGGTTTTTTTGTTTTCCAGATTTGTGAAATCCACATAGTATTAATCAGAGTTGATTACCAATATACTTACCAAGATACTTAGTATTTCCTAAATTATATACAATTATCCATTGCTCTTAGTAAATGTGTAATGCCTCTGAAGTGAAGATTTAAACTGTGAAGCAACAATCAAATAAGCCTTTGATTTACCATTAAATGAGAAAATATATATACGAGCAATAATCGTGGTAAACAAATAGTTGGTTATCTAGAAAAAGCAATGCGATGATGCATTAATCGGGATCTATACACATTGATTCATGACTTTTTTCATAATAAGAAGAGTACGTGTACTTCAAAATTCTATGTTTTGTTATCTGACATCATGATATAATAATTAACCCCTGTCAAACCCTGTATATAACCGAACAGTATTCATATGAAGGGGAATAGTTGATGCAAGGGATTCAATCCCTAAAAGGATCCGAGTGACATGTGTTCATTGGTTCTGAGGAATAAATCGAACCGAACAAAGCAGGATACAGATAAAGAATTGCAGATGCGGGAGGGACAGAACAAGACCTGCTGAACTATGGCAGTTGAGGAGGACGGGTCCGTAGGTACTTGCGTTGTTCCGAGCTCTGCGGACGAACAAGGGTGGCGTCTGCATCTCCGGTTGCGCGGAAGAACGGCGGCGGCGTCTGCATCTCCGGGCGCGCGAAAGAACGGCGGCAGCATCTGCATCTCCGGTCGCGCGGAGGAACGTCAGGGTGGCGTCTGCATCTCCGGTCGCGCGGAGGAACGGCGGAAGCATCTGCACCTCCGACACAGGAGGATGGGCGACGATGCATTGTGCATCCCCGATGAGCGGATATATTGGCGAGGGAGGCGAGCTTGGAGGAGGAACGGGGGCAGGCGGCCGAGGGCGAGGGGAGGGGATGGGGACGGCGGCGGTGGGAGGTGGCGAGGGAGGCAATCTTGCTGGAGGAACGAGGGTAGGCGGCCGAGGGCGAGGGGGCGGGACCGAGGTTGGGGGCGGCGGTGGGAGGCTTGGCTGCTGGCTCTGTCTCCGATTTTTCTTAACGAAGGGAAGGAGATATCCCCCTTCGTGCGCGAGCGTTGACAGCGCAAAAAAAGATGGAGGTGGGTAGAGATGGAGGTGGCTACGGGGAGGTTAGTGCTAAGTGGGGAAGGTGGACTCAATCAAACAACACATTGTGTTATCGTCGTTGCTAGACATGTGTTGCTATAGGGGGGTGTTTGTTGTAGTGGGTCATACCGTTGCAGTGCTTAGGCGAAGCCCTGCGCCGGTAGATATATCATATCCGTCACCACGCCGTCGTGCTGACGAAACTGTCCCGTGAAGCTCAACTGGATCAAGAGCTCGTGGGACGTCATCAAGCTGAACGTGTGCTGAACGCGAAGGTGCCGTACGTTCGGTGCTTGATCGGTTGGATCGCGAAGAAGTTCGACTACATCAACCGCGTCACTTGACGCTTCCGCTCCCGGTCTACGAGGGTACGTAGACACACTCTCCCTCTCGTTGCTATGCATCTGGTAGATAGATCTTGCGTGATCGTAGGAAAATTTTAAAAATACTACGTTCCCCAACAGATGGCACCCAACAACAGCAACCATGGCTGGATTTTTTAAATTCCTAATTAGTTAGTAGTCACCCACGCTACTACTACCGGTTAGCTGTAGCGCTCTAGTGGTAGCGCAGGCACCCGCGCTACTACTAGTCCTTTATCCCGCGCTACTAGGCCTTTTCTTAGTAGTGCCATGAGGGCATACAAATCATAAGTACGCCCATTGCAGGGGAGGGAGAGAGGGGGCGGGGGGAGAGGGAGGGCAGAATGGAGAGGGTGAGAGACTCGTTTTTGAATTTTATAAACATTTTATAAAACTGCATGCAAAACTTCAAATAATAGAGAAAAAAGAACCACAGAAAACCACATAAAAGCAACTAAAAAGGAGAAACCAACACAAAATGTTATAGAAGTTCCTAAAACCGGAGTAGCACGAGCTGCTAAATGGGCTGGCCAAAATCTTAGTGTCATGTGCGAAACACTACTATTCCCAGCTTCAGTGAAATTGGTATCTAACGGGTATTCCTTGTAAAAATAAACGGCTCAAAAAGAAAAAACCCTCGTACGATCGACTTGATCCAACCCTAACAATTTTCACGTTCTGGTCAAAAAATCTTTCCGCGATCCAAACCTCGCCTGATCTAACCCTCGCACCGCACGATGGACACCGACCGTCTCCGCGTGCTCTCCGACCTCTCAGACGACCTGCTCGCATCCATCATCTCCTTCCTGCCAGGGAAGCCGCGTGCACCGCCGCCGTGTCCCGAAGATGGCGCACGCTCTGGCTGCGCACGGACGCCCTCAACCTCGACACCAGCTACTACCGCCGCATGATCCCCGGCTTCCTCGTGAAGGAGCGGCTGCTCCGTGACGCCCGTGCCGCTCTCGGCCTCACCGGCCAGTGCCTCGTCATGAAGCTCTCGCTGTTGGTGACCGAACCCAGCAAAGACAAAGGTTACCACACGTACAATTGGATGCCGAAGCCGAGCCACGACACCTACGACCTGATGGCCTCCTTCCTAGCCGCCCCGGCCCTGCGCCACGTCGAGGAGCTCCGCGCCGGGATCGTGTTAAACAAGGACGACGTGCCCGTGTCCAAGCGGAACAAAGAAGAGCAGGTGCTCCTCGTGTACAAGCTGGACCCTGCCTTGTTACCGGGACACACCCTCCGAGTCCTGGACCTCACGCGCTGCGACCTCAAGTCGACACGAGGCGGCGCCGCCGGCACCACCTTGTTCTCTCGCCTCACCATGCTGCAGTTTTGCCAGTGCTCTTCGACCACCAAGGACCTCCAGGACATCATCAGTACGGCACCCAGCCTTAGGCCAACTCCACCGCGCGACCCCAAATGGACGTCCGTTTTGTTCGGATTCTGTCCGTTTGGGTAGGGATTTGGGGTCGTGTCTGGGCGTGTCCTGGGATGCGGTGGCGGTGCGCCCAGCGCGTAGACGCATGCCGTCCGCATCCTGTCTGCGTGTATTTTTCCTTGCAAGACCTTAACTTTTTTTTATCATTCATTTTTGGTACATGACAATACATCATCACATTCTGACTAGTAAAGCAAGGCCAAAGAAAATAAGAACCACAAGAATACATTTTATAAGATATCCAACTTCCATAACTGCTCCCTTGAGTTGGGTTACTGCCTTTTCGATGCACTCGTTGTTGATTTGTGGAGGAGGCTCGATGTTACGGACAGAGATCAGGTGACGCATGCACGTTTTGTTTTGAATTTTGATCTGATTTTTTAGGGGTTATATTAATATGTGCTGTGAACATGCATGATTTTTTTCAGATTTTTTCGCAATGTTTAAATTTGAATTTCGGCCGCAAGGCACACGATGACATACGAAACGTGCATGTCACCTGATCACTGTCCCGATGTTGCACCCTCCTTTCTTCTTCAAGCCAGAAGTCGATGTTGCTTCTTTACACCTAGTCTTGTGTCTAGCCTCTAATCTAGCAACAAGTGCACTTGTCTTATCTACAGCCTCTATGCTAGCTAAAAATGCATGAACATGTACTAATTTTCACTCTATCAATATATCGATGCACTCTTCTTCCCAATACCAAAACTTGCACCCATGCTACACAATAAAATTTGAAGTTAGCACAACTAGTCTAATCCGAGAGCACATACCCCATCGTTTAAGCACTTGAAGAACACCCATCTGGAATGATCCGGCGTTGTAGACACGCGGCGCATGACCATCCTTGGGCAGTGGTCGCACTTAATGAGTGGCAATGGTGCGCCGACGAGTGGGCAAGCACTGAGCTCAGCCGGCCGCCATTCGTGTATCCCGACGGTGCAGATCCTAGCGGCTAGAGAAGGAGCCACTGCCTGCATGTGGCCTTGCGGCCATGCCAGGGCCTTCCGGCGAGGTGCCCGGCCAGTCCATGGCACGGCCCGGCCTCCCACAGCTGGGCGAGCTCAAGACCGACCGGATCCGCCCCAAATCCGGCCGATGGGTGCGCAAATCAGGTGGCCGTGGTTGGGTAGCTCGGCGGCGCCGAGGGGAAGGGCCTGGGCGAGCGCGCGTCCAAACTGCACGGCTGCAATGGCGGCGGCGGCGGCAGCAGCAGCAACGGGAAGAGTGGGGAAGAGTGGAGGGGGTGCGGCCGGAGGGAGGGAGGGAGCGGATAAAAAAAGGCCCACCCTGTGTCACCGACGGACGGGCCAGGGGAGGACACGCGCAGACGCGCGCGCGTCCGCGTGATGTCCGTTTCACCCCAAAAGCGGCGCAAACTTGGGCCGGGATGGGTCGAAAGCGGACACAAAACGAACAAAAGTCCGTTTGCTCCCGCGCGCTGGGCCGTTCAGTTTGTCCGTTTTACCCCAAACAAACTGGGCCGGACAGGATGAGGTCACGCGGTGGAGTTGGCCTTAGCAACCTGCACGTCGAGAGCTACAGTTACTTCCCTGCCGTTGGTGATACCCGCTGCGGTGACAATTTAACGCTGCACAGCCCAAGCCTCACCACACTCACGCTGACGCAGCTGGGCGATGGCGTGTCGACCATCAAAGTCATCGAGCTCGATGTGCCGCGCCTGCGCACCTTTAGGTATGACGGACCCCTCGTGGAGTTCTCCATGAAATCACCGGCATCTGAGCTCGAACAGGCCAACCTGAACCTTGGACGGACGCATGTTCAAGACTGCTCCATCGGGTACCAAGGCCTCCTCTGCTGTCTTCAGCACGCCAAACTTCTTAGATTGAAGGTGCCGAACATCAAGATCCTCACCGGCGTACTGGTCACGCTGGTCCGTCTGGAACGGTTGGAGCTCGAAGGGGGATTGACATGGCCAAGAGATGATGCAGCCGAGGCCGAAGCCATCGCGGACATTCTGCAATGCTGCCCGGTGATCCACGGCCTGCGGATACAGATGTTGCCAAATCCTTATGATGATGCCATGAGAAGGAATCATGTATCTTTACCAGATTTTGAGGTGTCTATGGACTTGTTCGGGAAGCGTGACTCAGAAGAGATGGTTCCCCTCATGCTCGACAGCGACACTTGTTCCACAGAAGTTGTCCCGAAGCTCCCGGGCTTGACTGGTCGCCAGTTCCATTGCTTGCAGAGTCATCTGAAAAATGTGAGGTTGGTGTTTGAGGTGACGGAGCTGAGTAGTTTTGAGGTTTGCCTTGCCAGGTTCTTTGCGGAGAACTGTATTGTTCTTGAGGTCCTCGAAGTCGATGATGGGAAAGCAAAGGTTTTTCAGCGAGGTAATATCACTGAAAGTTACTCCCTCCGTTCCATAATGTAGTGCCTATAGATTTTTTGAAAAGTCAAACCTCACAAACTTTGACCAAGTTTGTGGAGAAAAATATTTACATCTAGAGTGCGAAACATATATCACTAGATTCATCATAAGATGTAGTTTCACATTATATATTTTTGCTATTGTAGATATAAATATTTTTCTCTACAAACTTGGTCAAAGTTTGTAAAGTTTGACTTCTCAAAAAATCTATAGGCACTACATTATGGAACGGAGGGAGTATAGAACTTGCACTAGATGCTCAGTTTGGTTCTAAAACTTGCAAAATACGGAATTATGGTCATACAACTTGTCTCCCCGTTTCAAATACGATGCTTTTCCTCGTACCTGGACATATGGCCTGCATACATGGCGTGCCAGCGTAGGCCCACCTGTAAGTGGCTGGAAGCATTTGTTTTGCAGATAACTCCCTTGCCTTTTTTTTATTTGTGTATAAAATCTGCCAATTATAATAAAATGAAAAGGAAGCTGCTGTTGTGGATCGAACACACAATCCCCCACTAAACGCCTAGCATGGACAACAACCAGACCATGGATTCTAGTAACATTTAACTTGCACAAATTGTACTTTATATGTACTTTGAAGACCGTACAAAATGAAATCTAAGTTCAAACGAAAAAGAGGGAGGAACACAATTGGAACCTTTGTCATGCTGGTCGCTCGCAAGTTTATGAGCCCCACATCCGCCAGCTATATATAAATTTTCTTTTCGGAAGAAGCTATATTTAAAGTTACGTACTGTGTGTAAATGTGTAGTCTTAGTCACCCTCATATTATATTGGATTTTTTTTAGGGCTTATTATCTTGGGATAGTTGACAACTCAACCTAAATATAGTAAGTAAACTTAAGCTACCTCGCGCTGAAAAGGTTCACTATTCTAAAATAAAAACCTCTAAAAAATCATAAATTTAGTTTTTGATAGACATGACATAAGAACTGACAACATAAATACAGTATGATTTATCCTTTTCAATCAGAAAGTGCAACCTCGTCTGGTGGTTAGCCCACCAACCCAAGAGCTCACAGGTGTGAACCATGTTTCTCCCCTTTTTTTATTTAGATTTTGAATTTAGTTTCAGCCTAGAAGATATATAAGAGGTAAATAGTTGTGCACGTCAAATGTCTAGCGCCCTTGATCTGGTGGCTATCTATGCGAGTATCTTATTGGCTGACCGTGGGACCAAATTTTGCTAGCTACAGCTTTTTCATTTTGTTTGTGGAGTTTTGAACCTAAAAAAAATAAAATGCAACGGAGTTATCTGCAAACAAATCTTCTAGCCACTGATAGATGGGCCTACGCCATGCTGGCTCGCCACGTGTGCAGGTCATATGCCCGGATACAAGTGAAAGCGGATCGGGCTTGCCTGCTCCCACCGGCGTGCTCCCATCGGTACTCCCGGCTGCCCATTTTACATCCAACGGCCGCTACAATTCTTCTCCTTAATGTCTTTTCCAAGTCAAAATAAAACACAAAAACTTTCCGTATTTCCGTCGGTCCCAGCAGTAAAACAACTAGTACTACTTACTGTATTTCCTTCTTCCTGTGTAGGCATTGGCAACCTTGACGTGCATAGCGGCCGGTGTGGCTGGCACCGCCGCTTCTCGGATTGATGCCCGAGATGACTCTAGCTGATGTGTCAGGAAGACAACGTCCGCAATGGCAACCGCGTTGTGCACAGCCAGAGCGCCATGGCTAGCACAGCTAGCGGGGTCACTGTTCCGCGCGTCGATGCTTGAGATACCCGGACCGTCGCGTGCTAGGACGCTAATGAAAGCTGCACCGCAGCCACCTGAACCACGTTCGATGCAGTTCTACCGCTCGACGGTAAACCAAGCGGCGTCCTTGGTGAAGCGAACAGGGCCGAACCTGAAGTGCACGAGGACGGAGTACGCGTCGACCACCGCGACAACGTAGTAGCGTGGCTGACATAGCTAGCGGCACCGGCGGTCCGGGCGTCGATGTCCGATCTGACTACGGCCGCTGTACATGTTATGACGTCGATGGAGGCTGCACTGAGCTCAACATGGATTGTGTCACCTATACCAAAGCAGCCCGTGCAGCACCACTGCTCAACGGCGTTCCAGGCGGGGGCAGACAGTGATCCCTCCGGGGGCTGGAGCGGACAGTGATCCCTCCGGGGGCGGGTGCGGCAGGGCTTCCCGGTGCAAGGCTACGGTTCAGCAGCAGGAGAGGAGATCGGGCCGGCGGTTCGATAGGCGCTACTGCCTTCATCCACTCGAGCCGCTGCGTGAGGAGAAAATACGTACTCATCCGAGGGAGACGGGCGGGAGGAGAATTACGTGACCGTTGGATTAAAAAAAGGTGGACAGGAGCATGGATGGGAGCACGCGAGAGAGCAGGCAAGCCCCGTCCGGTGAAAGCACCGTACTTGCACGTTGGGACAAATTAAGTGACCACAACTTCGTATTTTGCAAGTTTTAGAACCAAATTGAACATATCGGTTGGGTTGTAGAGAGATGGACAGCTAATGCGTCGGAACATCGGAAACTAAAGGAACGGGATTCTCCTCAAGAGGAAGAGGCGATGGTGAGCATGAAAAGAAAAAAGGATGATGGTGTGCTGCGTAACGTTAAAATGAAATGTTAGGTCTTGTAAGAGTGAAAAAAGGTGTGAAAAATAACACTTTTGTCTCCTTGTAAATAAAGGTCTTTTTTTATTATGCTCATATGTCCTTTTTGTTTTTCTTTCTTTTTATTCTCTTCTTTTGTGCTACAAATCATGGCGGTTCATCTTGAGTGCCAAAGGGTGCACTTATTTTATCTTGTACACTTTACCAACATGTGTGTATGCACTTGGTGATAGTTTTATTGCCAAAGCTTGCTGATACAAATATATACTACCTACTAAAGTTAGTACAAAGTTGAGTCACTTATTTTGGGACGAAAAGATTATATAATTGCATGTGCTAACCCTTTTCAGACCCTTGCATCGTCTGCCCAGGGCCGAACGCTCGCGCCGCCAGAGACCGACGCGTTGCTGTTTCCCCATCCGCTGGCGGCGGGCCTGACGGTGAAGGTACCGGGATCTGGACGCGGCGGGGATCTCCTGGTGCGGCTGGGGTGTGAGATAGATGGGTCGTATCTTAATAGTACCGATTTGCACTAGTGTTGCATCGTACTATTGGAGCACAAGCCTGGTGAGGACGGCGTCATCATAAAACCGCGTCACAACCTGAAGTTGTACGGAAGCTGATCGACGGGAGATCCTAAGTAGTCCAGTCCAACAATGTGACAAGCCGATTAAGAACTTCATACACAACAAAGATCATACATCCTTCAGTTGTTAATAAATTGCGCTATAGTTTCTAAGATGACTAAGATGGCATCCTGGAACATACGCATCTTTTTATTTAGAGCCCTCTGGGGCTTTATATAGCTAAAGCTGGCCAAGAATGCATTCTATGACTTGCCTGATTAATTCCACTATGAGGAAGAGCAAATAACAAAATACACCTGATTAATTCTCTACAAATATATCTAATGAAAATTGTCAATATTTTTATTCAGATTTGACGCCGGAACAGACTTCACACCCTCTGCAATGCTATGCTATTCTATGACTTGCCTTCAGTGACAATTTTCATTACCAGATATATAAATAATTAGTTGGCTACATAGATAATCACATGTGAAGGAAGTTAAATTTACTCTTAGAAAGTGTGTTTATGGCTGTTCTGACGTAAGAGTTTGAAAGTTTCAGTCACTTTTGTGCCTCAATGTAGAAGTGCAATTGCACATAAAATTAATTAATATAGAATAACTGAGTGAAAGGTGAATTATTACATATTACTTATAGTTTTGAGATGAAAAGGCATAAATTTATCCGAACTTTAACAATAGAGCCAGATAATGTTATATACAACGATTACAGTGATGGCGACTTTAGGGGTCGTCCATCCACTCCGATCAAACGTTGGAGAAATAAGAGTTTCAGAGAGTTACAAACTAAAATTACATGAAATTACAAATAATGGTGGGACCGTTACAAAATTATAGTGAGGCTAGTCATTTTATCAAAGGGTATATCCGTCCACTGTCAGTCAAGACCGATACATCTCCTATTCGCACCCTCGATGTCTGGCCCAACAGATCTGGGTCATGTTTAGGTGTGATAACTTATTCGTGTAAAGGAGCCATAACAAGGGAGGTCCGAACGTACTGGGCGAAAACGCATTGCAACTCCCTCCCGGGAAAGTAGGATCGCACGAGCCGAGGGTTCCCTTGCGCGCCGCCGGTGACGCCGCCGGTTCCCTCTCTCTCCGTCGGCCGCTCCGGCGGCGGGAGGGAGGGAGGAACCTTGGGCATGTTAGCTAGGTGGATGTGTGGTAGGGTTAGGGTTGAAGGAGACGCTGCTAAGGCCGTTCCGGTGGTGTCACGTCAGAATAAGTTTCTCCGGGCTCCGTTCGCGGTCAGGCAAGGCTTTTGCCTCCGTCTAGGAGCCAGCGGTGTGAGGGTTCCCCGGATCTCGTCGAGGTCGCGGGCTATGGTGGCTGGAGGTCCATCGGCACTGGCCGTTTGGGTCCTCAGGTGGGTTATGGATGCAGGGAGACGAAGACCCTTCATCTTCCTTGTCGGTATGATTTGTTGTTGATGTTCTTCTCCTTCCTCTGTGCTGATGCTGGTGGGAATTCCTGCTTTGTCCGGGCGGATGGCCCGGCCGCGATGCTGGACCGGTCGGATGACTCGAGTTCTCTTCCTTCCATAAGGGACACTTTTCGCGGTACTCAAAGCCAAAGATGACGACGGCTGTTGCAGGTGTGTTGGATTGATGTTCATGCCCTCTCAGCGCTGGTGTCAAGAAAGGAGGAAGCAGCGTGGCGGCAATTGTACCATGGTCGAAGATGATGACCTGCTTGCGCCTGGTTGCAGATCCTTCTGCTGCAGGGGTCTTCTCTCAAGATTCAGGGATGATGACACTTGGCTCCAAAGATCTTCTTGTGTTATGATTGTCTTAGGGTACTCTAGGTGTTCAAGGTCCTTTGTGTTTGCGTTTCAGTAGGGGCGGCGCTAGGGTATTCTTGGGTCTTCATGTGAATACCCATGATTTTTATAAAACAGTGTTGATTGTGGGCAAACAGTGACAATTTATGAAAAACAACAATGATTTTGGCAAAATGAATACACATGAATACCCGGTTGCAAATTCCTGGAGCCGCCACTACGTTTGAGTGTGCTTGTAAGGGTCAACTACTTTGTACTGTTTCATGACTTGAATGAAAAAATTCTAAAAAAAAAAACTTATTCGTGTAAAGTTAACTACAAGAAAGTCCTTCGTGAGCCTGCCTTTGCCCAGCTTTCGAGCTCCTTCTTCAGACCAGTTTGCACAACAGAGTGGTCCGACGCGAACACTACGCACAACCTCTCAAGAACAATTGCATTGCGGAATAGGAGACGAGCTAGTGTCCTCTGTGTTTCGTTTCCATCGTAGTGCACCATGCATGTTAATCTCTCTCATCCTCTGTCGCAGACACGTCGTCGAGAAGCTCGCCTCATTGGGATCCACCACGACAACATCGTCGTCTTTCTGTTCATCATCACGTCTTGTCTTCACTTGTCGTTGCTCCTTCTCTGCCATGTACAACGACAAGAACTCCATGTTTGGGGTACGTTCGAGGATGCCGTGCACGGCGCCCACGCACCCACGGCTCTCGACGCGGCCGTGCAGCACGAGGCACGTCATCAGAGAAAACAACGGGAGCCCGTCTGCCGTGGCGAGGCATGCGATGCGCAGGCGTCCGTGGTGCAGGTGGAAGCACTTTGAGGCCGAGAAACTCCAAAGGAACAGCGTGAACGCGGTGTGGTCCTCGGTGTTCTTGGAGACTGACGAGCATAGGTCGATCCCCTGCGGTGGCGAGCCGTGAATGGTGAGGAGGGACTCCAAAGGCACGTGGCCGCAATATTCCAGGGATACCATCTGCGAAGCATCAATGTGGATGGACTTGGTGTTGTGACAGCACCGAAGGACAAAGCGGCGGAGCTGTCGGTGAAGTATGGAAAGTGTCTTGAGGTGGTGAATGTCTTCTAGCGTTAGATCGGCGAGGCGGGGGCAGCTCAAGACAAGTCTCTGGATGCTCTTCCCGTAGTCGTGGTGGATGCTTGTCAGTCGCAGCATCTCGAGGGTCGGCACGTGGACGGAGTCCGCACGTCGCAGCTTGAGCCGGCAGTGGGCGAGGGAGAGTGTCTTTAGGGTGGCACACGAGAAAGAGCATTGCTACACGTACGACAGAATATCTACGATTTCTGTACGAAGTGGTATGGCCACCGTTGATCAATGCTGGCTCAAGATGGGTTCACGGTGGATTGCACTATCGCACCGAATCGGACCAGCTTTGATCGTACGTGAGGCACTTCCGCACGAGAAAGAGAGGAGGTAGGGGCCGTCGTCGCCGTCGGAGTCGCTACCTGTGTCGTTGTCAATCGCAAAGTTGTGGTTGCCGCGTGCGCAGATGGGGCCAATAACGAAGCGTAGGTCAAGGTGGAGCTCCGGTCCGGCGTACTAGAGTCGACGTGGAAGCCGTCCCAGTATTGCTTGAAGTCGTCGAAGGCGAACCGGAAGGTGCCCAACGGCACGTGGCTGCCTGCACACCGGCGGCGACAGAGGAGGGCGGCGTTGATGCCGTCGAGGAGGAGGTCGCCGCTGCAGCTCTTGAGCTCCGTGGCGTCATAGTAGTAGGTATCCCAGTCGGCGCTCCTCTTGATCATCTTGCTTAATTTCGCCGCGATCTTGGCTGCCTAAGTTGATTTGTAACGACCAACGATGTGTACGTATATGGAGGATTGGAGGGCATACAATTCGTCCGAAACCGACGTGGATTGCTAACAGACTTGGAAATTTAAAGTGGGATCTCCTTAAAACGACCAACGATTGTATGGATCGGAGGACATAATCTCCACTACTATTAAACAATCAAACAAGAACTTTCTTAAGTGCACCCAGTTAATTGTCCCACAACATCGTACAGACCGATCAGCATCGCACGATTAGTCCCACAAATATCAATCTAACGGCTATCATTAATCTAATAACTCTTGGGTGTGGACTTAATAATTTTTGATGACTGACCGCACTCCACCTCCAGAGGAATCTATAATACCTAAATATTTCGTCCCCACTAACCTATTTCTCTTAACATGCAGCCTATCCACATCAGCAAGACAACCACATCAACATTCTACTATTGACTTACAGATGGGACCAACCACAAGTTCACTAATGTTGACCATCCCACAATAGCGTTCAGTTACCACCTACAGATGGATGTCTACATCGACACCCACCAGCCACCAGCCACCAGCATATTTCCCCGAGGCGTTTTCCTTCATCTCCTCTCACCTCACGAGTCACACGACCCGGCGTTCGCGACATGCTTGCATGTGAAGGTGAACAAAGGAGGCAATGATTACGGGAGTTAGTATTCTTTGAGGTACGTAATTGAGATTTATGGCCCGTACCTACTTTACGTTGAAGACAAAAACAATGGTCTCTTCCAGCTTCCACGCATCCAATACCGTGTATTCCATTGGCCCATCGGCTTCCATCTGCCCCTCTATTCTGTGTCCATAAAACGAGATAGAAGTCAGAACGGCTACCGCGCTGTGCTCTCGCCCCTCTCTTCAAGTCGCGACCAATTGAGTCGTCGCCACAAGAACATCCTTTCTCCCCGGTGCCGTAGGGCGTAGCGGCTGGGCAGAAATCTCCATTTGAGGGCATTGCTTCTACTCTTACCGTCCGTCCGCTCGCCTCCGAACGCTCTCCGTCTCCGGCACGACCTTCAGCCCGCCTCGCCTCTGAGGGCCTTCCGTAATATCTCGGGATGCAGTCCCCTTGCTGGTGGGCCGGCTCTGATCGTCGGGCACATTGCCTCCGACGGCTAACCCAATCTGGCATAACGTACTACCGGGTGCAGCTGCGTCCATGGTGCAGAACTGCAGATTTGTCTTTCGACCTCTCCTAATGTCTCAATTCGGGTGCTGCTCCTGCACAGATGAAGGTTGGTTCCGCCGGGAGTCCCAAGCGGGCTTCACTGAAGCACAGCTGAAGTACGTATGGCCTTACATGAAATATCTCATGTCAATCTATAGTGCTGCGCAGATGAATTTTTTATATGCGGATTTATTTTCTGTACTCCACGATTCCATACGTATGCATCCTATGTAAGTTTGTATATCAGGAAAGGCCAACAACCAAATATTGATGTTTTGTGTACGTACTGCTCATCTTTATGCTTTGTATTTTGATAGTTTAGCAATTGAGATATTCTGCCGTGCGCATAGTTATTATGCCAAGAAATGTCCCAACTCTCTAGCACTAATTTCAGAACGGGAGAAATTTACTTCCTTGTATTCCTAGAATAATTTCTTGAGTTAGCTATATTTGCTACCTTTCAGATTTCAAATATTCTTGACATATATTACTACAAGCGGTCCACTCTGTCCAGGATTCTAAGATTGTGGAAAGTTTTCGCCCTACCAATAAGTTTTATACCTGAATACTAATGGTTGATATATAAAGGGATGAACAAAGTATTCACAATAAAATAATAGGCTGATACACCTCTGCTAAAGATTGTTCACATGTGAAATATCAACGTAGAGAATACTATGCAACAACCCCAAAGCATATGCTGACCCAGTTGTAAGCAATGATTTTGTAAGAAACGTAATGTAGCAAGCATATGCTGACCCAGTTGTAAGCAATGATTTTGTAAGAAACGTAATGTAGCATCTCCGAAGAGGGCAAAAACCATAAAATTAATGCATAGTTCCCTTACATGTTACCGTTTTACAATTGAAGGATGAGTTATTCATGCAAAAGTTTTAAACTTTACGTAGTTACAATATTCAATGTGGTGCAACTATCAGATTATGATTCTAACTACTATTATTCTCTATGTAAATGTTTAAACTCTATATTATTACTTTGAATTCCCGCAGCAACGCGCGGGGTATCATCTAGTATTCTAACAACCGGTCCCGTCTCCCCTGCAATCACGCAATTTAGATCGCTAACTAAGGAAACAGAACGAAATCGGCTCCCCTGCAGGTCGATCTCGCGGCATGGCACCGCTCGTCGCACGATCGCCATCTCCATCACCATCGCCGATTGTTTGGAATTCGCGTCCGCATCTCTTCTCTTCTCCGCAATCGCATCTCTTCTCCGCGGGCTCGTCCTATGTCGATGGGGCGGCGCGGTCCCTCTCCTCCATCGAGTAGTGGCGGTGGTGCGGTGCGGGACGCAGCGGGCTCGGCCTTCGCCGTCGGCGGCGGGGTCCCTTTCCTCCCTCGACCATCGGCTGCAGCGGAGGACGCAACGGGCGGCCAGAGACGCGGCGCTGGGTGCGGGGCGCGGCGGTGACACTACGGGAGCCGGCCCTACCATGGCAGCTGCGTGGTAGAGGGCCCGTGCATGAAGGCGGCGTGTTCCTCTCGCTTCCGGCGTGCCGCGGCATGGGATTCCCTGCTGCCAGCTCCTCTTCCTCCCGCCGCTGGAGATGCACAACGCCTTCACATGCCATCAACCCACTAGCTAGAGAAAGGTTAGTAGCTTCATTATCTTGCCCACTATACCATACCGTGGAATGAGCTGGGATCTTTGCGTTGGCGCATAGACATTCTTTTTGTTGATTCATGCCTCAGATCTAGCATAAATAGAATAATCCCCAAAAGAAAAATCCGACCACCAAGTGTTTGTGTTTATGCTTACAAATCTTTTCATTCTCTATTTTGATTGTCTGAACATTCCAATCGAGGAGAAATCTGTTAGTGCCCTGATTGCATCGATTCTATGCAGCTATAAAGTTGAATGAATCAACAAAAAAATTACGGCCTAGACAAACAAACAAATATGCAGAGAAATCACCTAAATAGCAGCCATGTGTTGTTCAGGTGGGGTGCGCGGCCTCGATCCGATGCAAGCGCGCTGCTCATAGATGGCCAAGAGTGGGGCAGGTAAGGAAATGCATGTTTGCCCATTAGAATGCATGCTTTCCCGAATAGAAATGGACCCTGCAACAATACCAGTGATATATGCTGAAATGTTTCTGACAAGGAATAATTGATTCAGTGTGAAAAAGAAGTAGTCAATGACACTCTCTCATGTAGATATTCAAATTATATCCAACCTTTTTGTTTGCACGCAACAAAAAAGATTATTAATGTGAGAAAAATGTAATGGGTGCATGGAAAACAATAATTTCTGGCTCAAAATGTTAGTTACAGCACCAACAATTGTTGCATTACGAAAAGAAAATGTATGGTATATGAAGCAAGTAAATATTCATAACAGCACGGTTGTATGTTGGAAAAGAGCAACTTGCAAGACTAGACAAATTCATTATTACTAGAAGGAGAATAACAAGGCCAGTCTAAGCTGTTAGGAATGCATATAGAAGAGGAATTGTTTGCAGTTTCACTTTGACAACAAGGATATAACTAAATGCTGTGCTCCAGAAAAATAGTCAGAAAAAGGACAATAATTTATACCATTGTCAAGAGGCCTTTGGAAAGCTGGATGTGCATGGAACTGGTGAACACAAACTCGATCTGCAGGGATCCGGATCCGGTGACCGCGATCTGCATGAATCCTGCTATGACAAGTTGGATCTGCAGAAGGGACGGTCATGTAAGCGACCACATCGCTACAAAATCGACACACAGGAGAGAAGCAAAGAACAGCGACGGCAACCTCGATGGTGCTGGTCGCCTGTAGGAGGGAGACGAAAATCCTAAATCTTGACTACCAAGTCTTTGTGTTTATGCATAAATCCGACCACCAAGTTTTTTTGTTTATACCTACAAATCTTTTCAGTTTCCTATTCTGCCCAATCATATATGCTTCCATGTAGTTCCGTACAATATTTTTGATGATATACTCTATGATGCAGCAGCTCAATTTAATTTCTGCATGATCGGATATCTATAAAAAAAAATCATCTATGAAGGAAGGCAAGG
Organism: Secale cereale; assembly: GCA_902687465.1. Taxonomy (NCBI): domain Eukaryota; kingdom Viridiplantae; phylum Streptophyta; class Magnoliopsida; order Poales; family Poaceae; genus Secale; species Secale cereale. The sequence continues at coordinate 19,774,825 of LR738710.1, read as the reverse complement.
AAAACTCCATTTAGCAAGGTCCCTTGACGTACAGGCATGTACACCATTTCAAGGTATTACAAATTTGGTTGTTTCCGGAAGATTATCGGAAGAGTAACATGGTATGGAGTTTGTACCTAATCAACGTATATAACACTTCTTTATCGAATATTATATGTGAAAATGTGAACAGATATAACTTAGTAAATAAGTGTTCACATGTTGCCTCCAAAAATCCACTTAAGCATAATACTTTCTTTTATATGTTAGCCATTCTATTGCTAGAATTCAGTGTCCAATGAATCCATCTATTGTATCTACATATGAGAACACTTCCTTGACTAAATGTAAAAGTGTTGGGACAACAAATGCATCATTCGTCAGTCTCCCGGTCATTTTAGTTATATATCAGTCTTCTGACCCACTTATTTTATTTTATTATATTTTCGCTTTGTCAATCGGTGTTTTTAGTCATATTCCCTCAAAAACAATCTGTCCTTATTGTATTCTTTCTTCAGTCTATTGGGTTTTCTCCAGTGATATGATCTCATTCCATAAATTGTAGGCATTTGTGTACAGTATGGATGATGCACGTGATTGGATTGGCACTGCCATCTCCACTGCACTGAAGGAGATCAAGCCCATTTCCATCGGCATCAACTGGAACTTCCATTCAACTTGCATCATTGTCCTTCCTTTTTTCTCTCCCCGAGGTAAGTTGGCATCCTCTCTGTTCTTGCATAAGGACGATGAGATGGATATGGGTTTGGTATTACTAATGTTGTTGAACTGCTCATTTGTCAGACTGTCAAACCAGATGAGCCTGAGAAGAACTAAGAGAAATGACTATTCATTTACCAGTCTTGTCATTCTCTGTATTGCCAATTTGATATTCGATTGATGTTTGAATGTACTCGTTGACAAAATGACATGTTTGTTGATCAGCTATGATGTGTGTTTCCACTGGCTACTTGCCTCTTTCTTAGGGGCAAATTTTAGTTTGAAAAGATTTTTGTGAAAACAAAGTTGTGCTCTTGCTCTGATGAAAATTCAGAGTAGGGTGTTCCAAACTAGATTGGCACACATAGGAATTTGTGACTGAGTTTTATGCTCAAAGCTAGATACCTGCTTTCCGCTCCTCACCTATCCAAGAACTTGCATTTTATTTTTTGTGTTGCTATAGTATGTCCATTAATCGGTATTCTAGCTGAAAGTTTTATAGTTGTAAATTATTTTGAAACTTGGTTCGCAGAGTAGCAGGTCCTTTTTGTGACATATTTGTTGTGTCTTTTCCCCATTTAGCCTTCTATTTTGTCATACATAGTCCAATTAGCTAATTGTCATTATGCCATAGCTAACTTGTGCAACCTATTGCTGCTCCACCATGGGTCACATGGCCATTCTTCATACACCGCTTCACTAGGACTAACGCCGAACTACAAATGATGGTATGTATGTTTTCATTATTTCCTCAGTTGGCCTTTTTGTTTAGACACCGCGAATGGCCAACCTAATATTTTTTGTGTGTGTACATTATGGGGCACCCAGAAAATTCCAAAAGAAGTTGCCTCTTGTTTGGACACCCCGAAGCACGGGCTCGCGATACTAAGGTTGGGCAAAGAGAGCTTCAGGAGGGCCGAGTATGACACCTCACTAGACGATTGCTCATTCTTCAAGCAAGGATGGAAGAAGTTCCTCACGAGACATGACATGAGGTTGGCATTGTTGTACTAATTACATTTAAGACCATCACCAACGATGAGTTGGAGATTACAGTCATCCTTTCATGTCCTTTGAGAAGTTGAAGATCATGTGGACGAGTTCCGGGCTTTCATGAGTTATTTAGTCATTTCTTTGCTTTTTCTTGAACCATGAAGGAGAACTGCATGTGAACTTTATAGATACAACAAGCAATAGGCAAAGGACAGTACAAAGGTTCAATTCCTATTCTGTTTATTTTGTTTCTTCTTTGTCCACATAATTGTTTTCAAAATATGTTTTGTGAATCAGATGCATATAGACATGTTTTAGTGTGTTTGTTTACATCTTTCAATCCATATGTAGTCTATATTAAAATATTTAAACACATGTTATATTTGTGAATGTATATGCTTATAATATTAGGCAAGACATGCGTTGCACGTGCATACTTACTAGTTTCGGGACAAATCTGGAAATTTTCGTCCGAAACCGACGTGATTTCTTAACAAAACATGGGATTTCCTAACAAGTCTACAAGTAGGAACGCGTCTCACGTCTCACGTTTCATCAACAACCCAACGCGTAGGTACGTTGAGATGCAGCCGTACTACCACCGCCTCGGCGGAGACCGGCTGAGCGCACTCCCGGACTCGGCGCTGGTGCGTGTCCTGTCCCATCTCTCGTCCAATGAGGTGGCGAGCGCCTGCGCGCTGTCCCGCCGGTGGCGCAATGTCTTGGCCGCCGTACCCGTCGTTGACCTCGTCGATCCCAGGACGTGCCGCCGCCGGACGAGGGGTGTCGCCGTGTGCTTCGACATGCTGGTGGGGACCATGATCTTCTACAAGGGGCCGATCCGCACCCTCCGGCTCCTTGCGGTCGACCCCCCGTTTAGCCTGCTCGATCAGTGGATCGGTATCGTCATTAGCTCCGGCGTCGAGGACGTCAACGTCGAGCTGCGCACTGCGCTGCCCGTACACCTCCCACCGCAGACTTTGCCCCTTCTAGTCCGAGAAGTCATCGGCAGACTTTGACGCGGTATACGGGAGGAGCTACACCAAAACGCCACCGCTGCTCTTCCGGTGCCGCACGTTGCGCCGGCTGCGCCTCACAAACTGGACGCTCGAGCTGCCCTCGGGCTTTGGCATCGGCGTCTTCTCGGCGTCGCTATAGACGCTCTGCCTCAAGCGGATCATGGCCGCTAATGAGGTGATCCTGCAGCTGCTCTATGGCTGCCCTCTCCTCACCGATCTGACGCTGGAGGAGTGCCCCGGCGCCACGGAGATCACCGTGCCCAGCAACCGCCTTTGGAGCTTCGCCATGGTCTGCTGTCACAACGCCCAGCGCGTCGTGCTGTACACACCATGCCTCCGTTTCCATGCCTCCGTTTGCTAAGGTACAAGGGCGGACTCTCTCCAGACACCTCGTTCCTCCTCGTAGCGCCAGCTACGAAGGCATCACAGCGGTGACCATGGACATCTGCGAGGACCTCAGCAGCAAATCACCAACGGAAGTCCCTCCGCTCATGGGTTTCATCAGCTGGTGCAGGAACCTAACGTATCTCCACCTCGCCCTGCGCCCGTCGATGGCATACTACTGCAGCGAGTTCATGGCCGTCGCCGGCTGCCTGTTGGGGCTCAGGCAACTGGTCCTCAATGGCTTCCTTGCCGCCGAGCATGCCATCTGGTCCGTCGCCGTCCTGCTCGTGAACGCCAGGTACCTGGAAGTGCTGTCATTGTTTCCTATCGTCCCTGAGCCTAGGAAGCCTTACTACTCTTACGACAATTCGGACAAAGACGAGCCGGAGAATTGCGGCATCGTCGAGGAGGCCGTGGACTATGGCCAAATGACCAACAACCTGTGGCGCATGCACATCCCCTGCTTGGATCATAGCCTGAGAAGGATCAGCATTGAGAAGTACAACGGGAATGCATTCGTCAGGATATTGGCACAATTCCTAGTGTCCAGAGCTGCAGCATTAGAGGAATTCTCGGTGACATTAGCGGCTCCACTGTCTCCACACAAGGAGATTGCAATGGAGTTCAGATTCTGACTACGCAATCCCTACGCCATAGTAACTTGTAAACAGACTGCAGCTCCTCGTTGACATCCTCCAACAATTTGGTTGTGGTACATATTTAGGGCAGTGATAGGCGCCGGCCCGTCAGCCGAAATTTCGGCTGGCCTCGCCTCAGCCGCCCGATCTGCCCAACACTAACCATTGGATTTTGTTTTGTGCGTCATCTTCCTCCACTACATCTCAGGCATGCATAGTGGCAGGCCACTGAATCACGAGCTGGTGCTTGCCTCCCACCGAGGCCACGTTGCAGCATTGGCGTCGCAGCTCACCAGCTCGCCGTCGCCTCACCGGGGACTTTGCCATCGCCGCTAGATGCACTACTACAGCCGCAGCACCGCAAAGCCGGCCCCGCAGCTCTCATCCTCCATGGCCATGACGCCATCGCTCGCGCTTGCAGCGCTGGTGCTCGACACTCACCGCGGTCCCTCGGTCCGTCAGCAGCGCCAATTGTAGCCCCCGGCTTGTCGAGTCGAAAACTCGTCGTGGTCACCATCGTACAAGGTGGAAGCTTCTGCAGACGCTGCTTGTAACTTTGCCATAGCCGGTTGCAGCTTTCGCTGTCCATCCATAGCTGATGTCCCTTTTCCCATCAACAGTCGTAGCTCTCAGGTGCCGATTGCAGCTTCCATGGTGCCCCACCTCAGCTTTCATGTATCTCTAGTTGGAGCTTTTTTTCTCACCTGTGGTAGCTTTCTCATGTGCTGGTTGTAGCAATTTGAAGTGCTGGTTGTAGCGCGGTGTAACACTGATTGTAGCAAAAATTCCGAGACACCCGTTGTAGCAAATTTTGGCACCGGTTGTAGCAAAAATCGTAGGATGACCGTGGCTACAACTCTGGCAAACTCGGTTTGCAGCTCTGACGAACGTGGTTGTAGCTTTTTTTGGTGAACAGTTGTAGCATTTGTCGACACATCTTGCTGGTGTTAGCTACATCGATATTTGATGCACTACGATCAACTCATGCATTTCAATGGAGCCGCGCAGATGGTCTCTTCTCTATCTTTATTATCACTTCTCATGTAAACGGAGTGATGCACACGACCATATTTTATTGATCATTTAATGATACCAAGCAAAGACTAACAATGGCAAACAAACCGACTCACAAAAATAGAGAAAAATTTGGCTCGTGACAGAGTCTCCACCACCTACCACAAACCTTATGACATGTGACAAAATAAAAACAAAAATATGCTACTCGTAAACAAGGCCTTAAAGAAGTAATCACCGTACAGTGCCGATGTTGACAAGTCCGACCAAGTTGAACATGAGATTTTCATCTCCAGGTCCAAGCTTCAAGCCAACACCTTGAGCAAGGACACGCCGCTCGGATGCCGACATTGCCTGATCTTGTCAGAAAGGAAGATCATGGGTTTTCACCGGAGTACACACAAACTTGTTGTCGAACCTATCACAGCCAACAACCTTACTACATGCTATCCGGATCTGTTGGGGAAGACGCCGAATGCAGTTCAAAGCCCATGTCATCCTGCTTTCGGTTAATGTTGCACATCCTTTGGTCCACGGCGATGGGACATAGAGGGACACTTGGACATAAGTTGGTTATTAATTAGATCTCGCCGCCATTGCAGCCCCCTCCCCTCGAGATCACTACTAATGTAACCACCTCTCAACCACCTCTCATCGAACCGATCTACATGTCCTCTGGGCTACAACCCTACTGTCCTCCACCCATCCCCAATCGGTGGGGTCAGGCCCCTAAGCAGGGTGGTGCCACCAAATACAACACGCACCAGCCGCTGGGTGTTGCCACCTAGACTTACATAGTTTTTTATTTTCAGAAGATGCATTTCACAATGTAATTTTCAAACATATTTGTGATTTCAATTTCAGTAGTTGCAATTCAATTTAGAACATGATTTTTCCAAAAATCAGTATGAAGATCACACCTCCCTCCTTTTCTAAAGAGAATAAGATTTCGTTAAAATCACCTATGACCACCAGGTAGCCTTGATTGAGCATGAAGATCACGCAGCAGCATATAAGTACGCTCCTTACTGTCCCATCTATGCTAGTCAACCTCCAAACATCACCATTGTTTTCCTCCACCGAAACATCAATGTAATCGAAGGTGGTAATTTGGGAGTAGATTCGCACCTCCTTCCAGACTAAGGAAACCACAAGATATTTAATCTAAATTGGTGCAACAATTCGATGATCCATCTTTAATTTGTGCAAGAGAGTTTCCGCATTTGATTCATCCAGGTGCGTTTCGGACAGAAATAACGCATTTGGGTCAGTCCGCCTCTGAATATCCAGAAGCGAATGAAGAATGGTAGCAATTGCTCTGGGCGAACGGAGGAGATCACCACCGAATCCTATACTGCCTCAATCTGCAAATCCCTCATCCTGTCCCGAGAGTCGCCAAACTCTATGACCACACCTTTAGGTTGATTTTTAGACAGCTCAAACTCCAAATTTCTTATACGATCAGATACACAAACGATCCCATACAAGATCAGGTAGGTCACACGCGATTGCTCGCTCGCCGCCTAAACCATAACCCTAGACGTAGCCAGACATCAGACACTGCTCAGCAAACGAGGCTGCCGCCGAGTAGATGGAAGACGCTAACTGCAGTCACTTCTTGGTGCGTGATATGCCGAAGAGCCGACGATGACGGCTGCATGGCTGGCAGCGAGCCGCCGCCGAGTAGATGGAAAACGCGTGTGTACACCATTAAGCTAAGCTACCAAGCTGCCTGGTGGATGCTTTCACTTACGCACAAATGCACGTACAAGTCGCCGAATAGTTTGATGACGACAGATCTCAACTCGCCGAGACACCGGCTTGCGTGAGACTCAAGGCAGCTGTACTAGCCAACACACGTTTCTTGACACGAGCAATGTTGTAAGATAATACTATAGACCATATGAACTTCATGTTTGCAGCGCAAAACTAGACCATAAACAACATAAAATTTCTTTGTATAAAATAAAACAATGAAGAGTAACTTACAAGTGTGAAAAATTGTGTTGTGAGAGTCGTTTTTCTACACCCCAGCTCGGCGTACCCACGCAAGAAAATATAGCAAAAAATTTCAAAAAATTCAGAAACTTTGTGGGAATGATCATTAACAAATTTTATGGGCGTTTGCAAAGCTTGGTGGTCAAATAACAAATCATAATATTTGGTTTTTAATTTGCGTTGCAGATTATGATCCTGTTTCCTTTTCCCCATGTGATTTGACTCTTCAGTTGAATCCTGTTCCATTAGTTTCCTTCGCTCCAATGCATTTTCTCTCCATCTCTTTACAGTCAAGTGGACATGGCTTAGAAGTTTCAAATCTTGATCATCAACTTGCAATACTCTAAGGACCATACAATTTTCCAATAACAAATTGGCACGGCAAACCTTGGGGCTATCGAGCCCCAACAACTCAAATTGTATCTTGACGTTTTTCACACAATTATGCAAGCAATCGAACCGGCAACCAGTTACAATGGGGAGCTGTGCGAGTTTAGAGACACCGTCATCGTGGTCGAGCATGAGAATGAAACCGTGAGCATGTCATAATCCGATAATGATGCCTTCCTACTGATTGTGTTAGCGAAACCATGCCTTGGATGCAGTGGATGCATAGTAATCCGAATCCGCAGATCTTGGATCGCCGGGCAGCACTGTGGCAAGTAGGCAATGATGGCAGCCATGTCCTTTGTGCGCCGTTTGCCATAGGACCCCTGGAGCTGTAGCCGTACAAGATGGGGCAACGTGACAAAGTGTTCGGCTGGTTTCATGTCCTTGCTGCCGTCCACTGTGACGATGCACATGCACCCAATGTTTAGCACCTTCAGTTTAATGACCTTGGCATGAAGAAAGTTGCCAAGAAATTGCCACAAAGGAGCGAAGCGTACTGCCTCATAAGTGAATATTCCCTCCCGGTTTTGCGTGTACATCCGTTCGAGGGTCAGATCCACATGCGCCAACTTTGTCGCGTGTGATCTCATCGAGAATTCTGAAAGGGGTCTGTCATACTTGAAGACACGCAGGCATGGCGTGTCGAGCTCGATGCCATGGCGGCCCACGAGACGGTCCACTAGCGTGAGGGTGGTGAGGCTTGAGGAGTGCACCGTCACACGTTCGTCGTCCTAGAGACCGTGAAAGAGGTGGCTCTCGATGTGGAGGTTCACGAGGTTCGGTGTGGCACGGATCAAGCCCTCGAGATACGTCTTTGATGACGAGCACTTGTAAAGCTGCAGCATGGAGAGGCGCAGGAAGGAAGCGGCGGCGCTGCCCGGTGAAGGCTCCAGGCTGCAGCACGACAGGTTGAGGACGCGGAGGGTTTGTCTTGGTAAAACGGCGGGGTCCAGCTTACACACGGAACTCAGGTATCCATCTGTGTTTAGCTCGAACCCCACGCGAAGCTCCTCGATGTGCCGCAGCGCCGGAATATTGGCAAGCAGGGCGACCATCAGGTCGTAGTCCATGTTGCTGGTCCAGGGCGACCATCTCGGGTTGCCCATCACATCGGTGGCAGCCATCCCGTCATGCAAGATAGGTTTGGATTTGATCCAGGAGGAAGAGGGGAACGGATCTTATATAATCTTATTATACGTACGAATCACCTATCCCTATGAACACCTCCAAAAGACTGGGCCGTCATATCATCTTGAAATTTACGAAGTCACCATAGGCACCTCGTATTCGACGCCTCGACGGGAACATCTCCTCTCACTGAATGTGCATCCAATAAATGTGAGCACCAGGATTTGAAACTTGGTGAGCTAGGATACCACGGTCCCTCTAACCATCCAACCACGGGTTGGTTCACGCTACGATTTCTGTTTTGTTAGAACAGGCTACGTACAATTTCTTAGGTCCAAAACTTCCAGCTAGAAAACCTAGGTCCAATCTGGGCTGGCTTTGCAGGCTCTTGCGGCATCAGACTATTTCCATCTCCACAATGCAAAGCACCATCGGCGCAAAGCATCAGACTATTTCCTTCTCCACAATGCAAAGCACCATCCAATGCAAAGCACTCGTTGGTCAGCTATGTTTCCCTTCGCTATAGTAGAACATCTCACAGCAGCAAAATCAGATCATAGCCCCATTTTACTATTAAATGAGCTTGAAGCGAACAATTTGAGGATTGCACTAAGGAAACTTTTCCGATATGAATGATGCTGGGAGATGGATGATAGATTTGGGCCTACTCTGAAACACGAGTGGGAGATGAACCAACCAGCTACCAATATAACAGAATTAGCAGCCAAGTTGTCTTCGGTCGGAACGTCACTTAAACATTGGAGCCGAGCTACGTTTGGGTCAGTTCGGCAAGAGCTGAGGAATCTGCGTCACCAGTTAGCAATGCTGCGAGCTGACCCGGCACGTGTTGGGCCAGGAGAGGAGGAAAAGAGGGTTCAGGACAGGATCGTTGAGATATCATACCGAGAGGAGATAATGATGAGACAACGGTCGCGCATAGACTGGCTATGTGCAGGAGATAGCAATACTCCGTATTTCCAGAAGAAGGCAAGTGCTAGAAGGGCAAGGAACAATATTTCCCAGCTTGAGAAGCCGGATGGGACAGTTACTTCAGACCCTGAAGAGACGACTGGAATGACTAATCAATTCTATGAAAATTTGTACAGGTGCGAAGGATGCATTGGGTTGGAGGAGGTTTTGTCTCACATTCCGGTCATAGTGGATTGAAATATGAATGCGAAGCTTAATGCACCATACACAAAAGAGGAGGTCAAGGAGGCTCTCTTTCAAATGTTTCCAACAAAAGCACCGGGTCCCGAAGGTTTTCCTGTGCACTTTTTTCAGAGACATTGGGACCTATGTGATGAAGAGGTTATTGGCATGATTATCAGATTGCTCAATGGAGATGACTCGCCGGAGGATATCAACCGCACGTTCATCGTTCTTATTCCCAACATCGCTAGTCCAAAAATTCTAGGACAATTTCGGCCTATAAGTCTTTGTAATGTGGTCTATAAGATTGCATCAAAGGTCTTAGCCAATAGGTTGAAGATCATTCTCCCTGAGGTAATTCTGAGGAGCAGTCGGCCTTTGTGCCCGGACGCCTTATCACTGATAATTTTTTGACAGCCTACGAGTGCTTGCATTATATGAAAACGAGGAGAGTAAAGAATAATCATTTTGTCGCCCTAAAGTTAGACATGATGAAAGCGTACGATCGTTTGGAATGGCCGTATTTGAAGGCAGTTATGTTAAAAATGGGTATTAGCCCACGGTTCACGGAGGTTGTAATGAGATGTGTTTCATCAGTCACATTTTCAGTTCTACATTTTCAGTTCTGTTTAATTGGGGTAGTCTGCATGATTTCAGGCCATCAAGGGGCGTGAGGCAAGGGGCCCTATCTCCCCGTACTTACATTTACTTGCAGCTGAGGGTCTCTGATGTCTATTAAAACATCATGGTGGCGGGATATGGGGTCTATCTGTGGCAGACATGGCCCCGCAAGTTAATCACTTGCTCTTTGCAGACGATAGTCTTTTGTTCTTTGAAGCTAACATGGAGAATGCAACTCGAGTCTGAGACATTTTGAGGATGTACTGTGATGCTTCAGGCCAGCGTGTCAACACAGAGAAATCCTCGATTTATCTTAGCAAAGGTGTACCAGAGGCTACACGGAATGAGATAAAGAATGCCTTGGATGCTCAGAACGAATCTTTATTAGAGAAATATTTAGGCCTGCCTACGGATGTAGGGTAGAACAAGGAAGTTTCATATATCCGAAGGACAGAATTTGGAAACGTATTGAAGGATGGATGGAGAAATGCTTATCAGCAGGTGGGAAAGAAGTATTGATCAAATCGGTTGCACAATCCATCCCGACATATTCAATGTCATGCTTCAAGCTTTGCCGTGGCCTAACTGAACATATAAATAGCCTTATTCGGAAATTTTGGTGGGGGGATAATCAAGGCCAGAGAAAACCGGTATGGGTTTCTTGGAATACTATGTGTAAACCAAAGAATATGGGAGGAATTGGATTCAGGGACACAGAACTTTTCAACCTAGCTCTACTTGCTCGTCAAGTCTGGCGATTACTTCAAGACCCGGAGTCCTTGAGTGCACGTGTTCTACGTGCACGATATTACCCTCAGAGCAACATACTGGTTGCAAGCCTTGGCGCTCAACCTTCCCAGGTTTGGCGTTCACTGATGGAGGGAAGGGATGTGCTTGCTTTGGGCCTGATAAAGAGAATTGGATCAGGGGCAGACTCACGCATTTGGGAAGACAACTGGCTGCCGCGAGACTACAAGTTAAGACATATATGTCCTATTTCTGCCGTTCCGTCACAGTTAGTGTCAGAACTCATTGATGCAACGACCAAATCATGGAACAAACAAGTGTTGACCGAGAACTTTGTTAAGCCGGATGTGGATGTTATTCTGAACATTCCTTTAAGCTCTCGGGTACAACCTGATTTTTTGGCATGGCACTATGACCGCCGGGGAATTTTCACGGTCAAATCAGCATATAGGATGATAAGTGGAATCAAACACCAACGTGAGGACTGGCTAGAGCATAGGCCGAGCCACTCGAACACGGAAGCTGAAAGCAAGTCCTGGTCTCGACTATGGAAAGTGAAAGTTCCATCAAAGGTCAAGGTTTTTGTTTGTAGATTAGCACAAATGTCCCTGCCTACTGGATCAGTCCACCATGAACGTAACATGGCCACATCCCCTGTGTGTGGTTTATGTGAGGAGGAATATGACTCATGGAGGCATTCTTTGTTTGAGTGCAGGATGACATGATGCGTGTGGGCGCTAGGTGATGAGGAAACACTGGAACATCTGATTTCCAACAGAAGTAACGATGCACAGCTATGGCTATTCTGGCTTTTTGAATCAATGAATCACCATGATCTTGCTAGGGTTCTATCACTATGTGGGAAATATGGTGGGCACGGAGAAGGGCGATCCATGCCAACGAATTCCAAAGCCCATTATCTACCATGAGCTTTGTTAACAGGTATCTACAGGACCTAGAGATAGCATCAAAGCAGAATTCCACTGCACATGCTAGCGAGGCAAGCCAAGAGGCTGGAGGTGGGCTCCGCCTGGAGAAGATGCGGCGAAGATAAATGTTGATGGCGCTGTCTCCAGGTCAGGGAGAACGGGAGCATGTGCCGCTATATGCAGGGACAAAGATGGAAGCATCATTGGCGCATCAACGGTGGTGTTTGAAGGTTTAGTGGATGCTGCAAGTCTGGAAGCCCAAGCATGCAATGAGGCACTAGCTCTTGCTCAAGATCTCCTTCTATCACATGCTATCATAGCTTCGGACTGCTTGCAAGTTGTTTCGGACATCAATGGTGCTGCGCAATCATCTTCGTATGCTTTTGTTATTGAGGAGATTAAAGTTATAACTTCAGACTTTGTTAAAGTTAGTTTTCGTTTTGAAAATAGGGAGGCGAATTGTGAGGCTCATGCCTTGGCAAAAGCAGCCTCGACACTCCCTATAGGTCGACATGTGTGGCTAGGGAACACATCAGACATCATTTGTATTCCGTCGGTTTTGGTTGATGAATAAAACCCTAGTTACACCTAAAAAAGACTATTTCCTCCGTTAATAAAGGTCGACAAATATATAAATTTACCAGGTTGAATAACAAAAGATCAAAATATTTTAGAGTAAAGATAGATATATCCAACTGTATAGAATTTTACTAAAAAAGACATCTCTTATGAACTAAAATACGAGTAAAAGTTATCTCTTATGATGACGAGTAGATATGTTCTACTTTTTGTTGAAAATTTTTAGTAGACCCTTGGCCCAAAGCCCAACTAAGATTCTGAAAGTCTCTTCGCCGATTCATGCAAAGCTTGTGAGTGGTGTGAATGGGACTCAATTTTAGTCCCACCCCAGAAGTTGAGTGAGAGTTGCACCTATTTATAAGGTGAGCTCTTCTACCACTTGTATGAACATGAGAAGAGAATACCTACACGCGCGCTCCCCCTCCTAGCTTGCCTCTCCACGACGCGTCGTGGGTTGCACAAATGAGCCGAACCAAGGACAAAGCTATGCACGTTTCGCACTGTTCCACTTTCAGCGTGCACTGCGAGAAGGGACAGCGACGACTTCGCCAACGACCTCGGCCATCTCTTCCTCAACGACATGGGGGACAACACCAAAGCCAACGGTTCTGCTCGAGATCGTGGTAGAATTCATGTTTCTAGTATGTGCCCTAGATTCAATCTGTTCATCTACTATGCTAGTCCGCACGATTAGTTCAATCTTTGTTATTATCGTCATGATTTATTTTGTATTTATTCGGATTAAATCTCGTAATAATTTGCTCATATATTCAACACTTTTATCATCATGTCGCACAATCTTTACTAATAAACTACATCAAGTGTCTTTTGAGAAAAACTATCATGAAGTGCGTACACATGTTTGTACAAAGAATAACATCAAATGCTTGCACAACCATGTATCCAAATGAGTCATCATGTTTACAATAGTTCACAAATTTAATTTATGAGGAGAATATCTAGGTCATTGTTGTTTTTTTGTCCTTTTTTCTGCAGGAAAAACTTTCGACCTATTTATCAATTGTTAGTTAAGTACAAAGAATATATCATAAGTAAAAAAATACATTCAGGTTCGTAGACCACCTAGCGACGACTGTAAGCACTGGAGCAAGCCGAAGGTGCACCGTGTCATCGGCCCTCCCTCACGGAGCCGGGCATGATAGTGTCGTATTGTCGTAGGAGTTTTGTTGTCACCTTTTATAAGGACATAAAGGTTTGTTCTGCCGATGCTGACCACATCGTATGCTCCATTCAAATAAAATGTCGTTGTATCAGTTTATTTTGGCATGCAGAAGCTTAAAGATAAAGATAATGTTCTTGAGAGAACAAATTTTACAAGACCTAAGAGATTGTGTCCCCTTTTCCGTGTGGCGTTAGTCTATACTACTATTAAACAAGCAAACATATTCTTCGCTACGGGCACCCCATCATATGTACACAGAACAACAAAAATGAATTACCACCACACGATCAAGCCCACTTAATTAGATCTAACCCTCCATGTTAAAACTAACCATCACCGAAAAGTACGTCTAGCAACTATAAGGGCGGACGAAACTCTGCCAACGAACTAAAAGTTCCGCGCGTCCGCGTCCGCGGCCGGAAAATCAGCGAGGAGGATTCAGCGGGTTGATTTTTCTTTCTCTAGGGATTTAGTGATAGAAGAAGGAAGATTAAACATATTGTTCCGTAATTTTAGGACGTGGGACGTCCCGAACGGATCTAGATGTTGCGGAGTGCGGATGTGATTTCTTCGCACGAGTCCCATCGTCGCGTCCTGCCAGCCCGTCCCTCTCTTCTGTCATCTCCCAATTACCGACATCGTCTTCCTTGCACGCGCCACCCCATCGGCGCCGTGCACACATGTCCGCTGCTGACCAGGCGCCCCGCCTCATCGCTCAAGTGGCACCGGGGGTCAGGCCTGGCCATACACCTCCACAACCGCGGCTGCCCACGAACATCCACGCCCACGCGTGTTCCCGCTGGACGGCGGCGCGGAGTCCTCTTCCCTTTCGAGATCTGCACTGCCTCCCTCGAGCACCGCATCGCTGCCGGATCCCCGCGCGAGACCCGCCCACCGCAGATCCTGTCGGCTGCTTCACCACCGCAGGTCGCCACTTCATCGTTGCTGTCGGCCGACGACCAGGGAGGGAAGGAGCCAACACAGGGCCACCGGCAGCCGTTGATCAGCAGCACAACAGCTGCAGCAGTACCTGTTCTCCAGCAGCTGGGGCACTATGGTGGGAACGTAGATCCATGGTGGGAAGGAATATGGATTTCGTGGGTAATGGTCCTCATGGTCTAGGTATTCCAGCCTTCTACGTTTGTCATTCATGCAGTTCGACCTTGCCTTCCTCACTACCTCGCTTATGCTTCTGTCTGATCAGCGCCACTACTCCATTTGTGCAGTAACATGTTGTGCTGCAGCCGTGGTGCTCCAGGGACACCCCTCCACTGATCAAATGCATAGATGCATGACGCTATCAGCTAAGATGTAAAGTTCAGTCAAATATGTCACGATTAGCTGAATGAAAAGGAAAAATTTCAGAGAAGTTGTGCCCAGATCAAGAAGCACTTCTTTAGTCGAGCCATCAAGTAAATGTCAAGAACTGAGATGATTCACTTAAGTGTGTTGTAAAAGTTGCGGTAAGTCATGTGCTCGAAGCATGTCTCGCCCTCACATATATGCTTACACAATACTTATTGAATTTTTTTTGTCTATTTACATGTTTGGAAATACAATTTCAGTTGCCGGAAGCCCTCAGGCTGGTACTGACACAGGTCATCCGCCAAGAAAAGGTATCGAAAGTGCTCAACACATGACAAACTCCGAGCGATCTGTGCACGACTAAGAAATCTAGCGGCCGCTGCTCGGCTGTGGACATGATTCGTCGGCTGGATTTAACTGTCGTCCGTAAATCGTCCATATACTGTCGTCCGTCTAGCAGTGCTCAAAAGGTATTAACACTGAACCCTATCCCTATTACAATCACACATTACATAGCACCTTGCAGGTGCCGAATACTTTATCTGAAATTCTAAATACTTGCTTAATATGTGTCTGACCGCTATCATCAAGATTATATTTCCCCTCCTGCAGAATCCTTGTACCAAACAAATATGAGAAATTCCATTTCTATCTAACATGATACTTGTGTTTCTGCGAGTAAGGCTCAGAGTACAAATAGACATCAAGTATCCTCAGCCTAAACTAAAGATTGGGTCTCTAGCATTTTTGAGGATCCATAGTGGCGCTTCTCCCCGGCTTGTTGCTTTGGACTGAGTGGCTGCACTGGTAACGTTTTCGCCAATAAATGCACCACGGAAGTAAGCTCTGGGATTTGGATGACACTAATTTGTTTAGTTAGTTGGATGGAGCGTGGCTTTCACCCAGCTGTAGGAACTAACCAAGGGAAAGATAGACCTCAAAAAAGAAAAAAACCCAAGGGAAAGCTCAGGTTATACCCTGCTATTTTGTCACTGTTTTTAATTGATTATTGTGTGATAGACTTCCTCTTTATTGTTTTGTTTTATGGAAGTTCATCACCATACACATAAAAAATATATGATGGATACATGGAGGTATGTGGGTAACTTGAATTACTGTACCTTTTCTCCTTTTCAACTTTTTGTTTGGAATCAACATTCGCTACAAATGCTGCTGAAGTATATGGAGGAACACAACTTCTAAAGCCTTCATCTGTTTTTCCGTGCTTTGTCGGATGTTCAGTGAAACGATGACATGCAACTAATGTACCTTGTTGTTAGGGAGATTTTGTATATTTGAACATTACTGTTTTCTTGCAATGAAGATTAGCACTTTTTTACACGCCCTCTAAAGTAAGTGGTCATCTTCGATTAGTTGGTGGACTACAGTGAGCATGAACTTGACAAAGATAGCGATGATTGGTACAGTTATTTGTCCATGTGATTTAGTTTGTCTTCCAGCCCAACAAACGCTATCTTTGATTCTAAAAATTTTGTAATTATGAAAAACATGTAAAATTTGATAATTATTTAGATAATTTTTATATGGTACTTTAGACGTGCGATGCACGTGCATACTTACTAGTAGTAGTATACAATTTTCTTTGGCATCCTAGCTATAGATGGATTGAAAGCAAGAATTTAAGGCTGGAACATTCGCTTCCTAGAATTTCTCTTGGTTTCTACTTTCTGTTCTACACCGTAATAGTCTTTCCTTTTTCTAGATTGTTTCGATGAGCCAGCTGACTCCCGTCCTATTTGTTTCCTTTGGTCCAAAGCGTCGGTTTTCCATCTCTGCACCATCCAATTGATATGGCTTAAAAAGTTATGCTTTCCATCCTGAATTAGCAAGAGATCAAGCACCATACAATTTTCTGCAAAGAACTTGGCGAGCCGAACCTCAAAGCTATTCAACTCCTTCAACTCAAACCGCAAGGTCACTGTTTTCAGATGATTCTCCAAGCAACCGAACCGGCGATCGGTCAAACCAGGGAGCTTTGCAACTTGCGAGGAGCCATCGTCATATCGGTCGAGCATGAGAGGGACCATCTCCTTGGAGAAGCGCCTCCGGAACAAGTCCAGGGACACATCCAAGTCCGATGGGGATATCATGCTACTCTTGCCGGCGTAAGAAGTTTGGTAGGGCGCAAGAATCCGAATCCGCAAGTCACGGATCACCGGGCAGCAATGCAGCAAGTTCGCAATGGCGGTAGCTGCACCGCCCTTGTGGTCCGGGTCGTCTCTGCGGCACGGGTCCGCAAACCCTCCTAGCTCTAACCGTTCTAGAGCGGGCAGCATGACGAGGTGCTCATGTTGTGCGCCCTCGTCCACGGCGATGCACCGGATGTTTTGCACCTTCAACCGGATGGCCTTGGCGTGCCGAAAGTGGCCAAGGAATTTCCACACCTGGGCAAAGTGTGGCAGGATCAGATCACCACTGTTTTCACCGTACATCCATCGGAGGGTCAAGTCGGCTCGAGCCAACTTGGTCGGCTGCGATTTCATCGAGAGCTCCGTAAGGATGAAACTGTTGTACTTGAAGGTGTGCAGGCATGGTGTGTCGAGCTCTGTGCCTTCTAGACGGGTGTTGGCGAAGTTGTCCACTAGCGTGAGGTTGGTGAGGCTTGCGGAGTGTAGGGCGAGACGGTCGCTGCTGCGGGTGTCGCCTGAGCAGAAGAAGTTGTGGTCTTCCATGTGCATGCTATGGAGGCTCGGCGCGGCACGGACCAAATCCTCGAGATCCTGCGTCGACGACGAGCACATGTAAAGCCGCAGCATGGAGAGGCAAGGGAAGGAGAGGCCGCCGCCGCCCTCCTGCGGCGACGACTGGAGCCTGCAGAAGACGAGGTCCAGCACGCGGAGGGTGTGTCCCGGCAGCATGGCAGGATCTAGCTTGTATATCCAGCAAGAAAGCTTGTCGCCCGGCCGCAAATTCTTCAGGACCTCGAACCTGACGCGTAGCTCCTCGACGTGGCCCAGCGGTGGGGCATCGAGAAGGGAGGCCATCAGGTCGCAGCTGTTCGGGTTGCGGCTAGGCCCCCACCTGGAGTTTCCCATGACATCCTCGAAGTACTGCCTGTCATCCCGTCCCTCCACGGTCAGATAGAGCTTCTTAATGCGGCCGCACCGGCCGGCTGCCCGGAGAAAGTCACAGGCGTCGGAGAAAAGCCGGCTGTTGATCTGAATGCCGTCCCGGCCATGGCCGGCGTAGTCTTGGCCCGGCTTGCGGTATGACCTGGAGTCCAGGTTGAGAGAGTCCATGCGTAACCAGAGCGGGCGCCATTGCCGGGAGAGAGCAGATGTGCGGGCAGCCTCCCTGGCGGGGAGGAACGAGACGATGGATTGGAGCAAGTCTTCGGACAGGTCGGAGAGACGATCGGCGCCGGACATCGTCTTGCGTACGTCGACGTTGAAAGGCACGAAAGGGCGTCAAGTCATAAATATGTCGAGGTCGGTTCTGAGTTTGAGTCAAATCGACTACGTAACGGGTTATCCGAGTTCAAATCCAATCCTGATCCTCCGACCATCTTGAATCCTTCATGATGCGCGTCTTGCAAAGAACGGTATGCTCATTGCTCACACATGAACGGCAATACTTTTTCATATGGTCTCGTCACATATCTAGCTCTCGCAACACCTAGACCGGCGTTAGAATATAGCTTTCGTTCGATGGAGTGGGCCCATTTGGGTTTGTTTAATTATTAGACAATGACCCTCGTTATTTTAATTTATTTATTTTTACGAGAAAACTTTAAATATATTCGTCACTGGTCAAGATTAGTAAAAACTAGAAGTAAATATTACATCAAGTTCCGTGGATCATCTAATAACAACTACAAGGAAAACGTTCCGAGCCGGCACGCCGGCCAAACTTTCGGCCGGCTCGCGCCAGGTTGGCTCGTGCGGTGAGTTGGCCCACACACCGCTTTGACGGTCCCTTATCTCTTCACGCGGGATCACCCTCCTCCACTTATTTCCCCACCCCGAACACTATCTCTCTTTCCCTTTTCTCCTCCTCTCCCACATGCCGCTAGATTCATTGCCACTTGCGCTGCAATCCGAGGTAAGGAGCTAGCTGCTGCGGGCTGAGCTGGCGGCACAAGTGTTGCTACAAGCAGCAGGAGCCCCGTGTTTTTGACGGAGGCGACGACAGGCTACAAGCGGGGCGACCACCACCAACTACCGATGAGATTCGCCGACGGAGATGCTGCTACCCGACGCGGCGGAGCTGCAACCGTAGTTCGGCGGAGCTACAACTGTACGCCGGTGGAGTTGCAACCAGCAAAGCAAAAGCTGGAACCGGCGACAGCCGTGTTGCGACCGCCACGGCGGCGATCCATCATTTGCTGGAACCAGCAAAAAAAATTGCTGGAAGCCGTGATTTTTTTTGCTGGAAGCAGCGATTTGTCTTTGCTACGACCCAGTGACGGTAATTCACAGTTTTGCTGGAAGTGGTCATAGATTTTGCTGGAACCATTTTCTTTTTTTGTTGCAAGCATAATTTCTTGTTTTTATCAACGTTTTTAATTTTTGCTGGAACCAGCGTATTTTTTGTTACCATCGTCTTGGAATTTTGCTGGAACCAAAGATTTTTTTGCTACAACTGTTCTTCAGTTTTGCTGGAACCAGCGCACTTTTTTTGTTTGCGTTTTTGGCGATGCCAAGCGTGCCGGTGGTGAGCGTCGATGACGAGCGACGGGGACAGCCGGGCTTAGGGGAGGTAGCGCGTGCTGTGCGACGCTGGGAGGGGGAGGAGCGGCGGGGCGCCATGGTTCTGTTTCCGTGCTCTTTTTCTTAGGGAATGTGGACCCGAGGATGTGAAAGAGGAAAGGGGGAAGAGAGATACCGTACGGCGTGTGTGGGGCGATCCGAGGGCTGCGCTGCGACCGGCCGAAACTTTTGGGTCGGCGCGCCGGCGCCTAGTACTGGCCCAACTACAAACATTGGAGCGAACCAAAGGCGAGTCACTATCATCGCACCTCCCTCACCAGAGCCGGACAAACCTTATTGTAGTAGACGGTCAGAAAATCGTCATGCTACGAGATAAAAAAATATTGTGCATAACGCAGTAACAATTCTATTTGATCGATCGTGATTGGTATAGTTAGGCTGGTACTCTCTCTAACCCCTACTGGGCTACCTCATTTATCATCGAGTGGTAATTTACGTGCTTTTGCATATGATCCTGTCCGATTCCTTGTTTTTTACAAGATATTTTGGATATATTCATCAACTGTCGTGACAGTACAAAAAACACCCGAAATAACAAAGGTCACATCCTGGTGCATCGATCACCTAGCAATGAACTGAAAGAATGTTTTTGGAAGTACTAGGAACATGAAGAGCACTGTTTAAATGAGTATCACTATATGGGGTGTTAATAATTGAATGACCAATGCGACTTATCCTAACACCTGCACCATCCGCATTGTGAACTTGCTTTTGACCATTACATCTCTCATGCACGGTGATCTTCTCGAGCTCACCGGTTATATCATCCGTGGGACCTGAGTCCACATACCAATTCGTGTCTACACCATATGATGTATGTACGGCATCTGCAACTTTTTGTTCGCGAGTTGTCCTCGGTGTAGCGCCACTTGCAATCTTTAGCGACATGGTTCTTTTTTGGCAAGGCCTCAAGCCCCATACAATTCTCCGCAAAGAATTTGGTGAGGCGAACCTCAAAGCTATCCAACTCCTTCAGCTCAAACTACAGCGTAACTTTTTTTTTTGTGGCCTTAGTAATTAAACATGCCAGCAAAATTATGAAAGCGGAAATTTAAGGCTTGGAATGTGTCACTCTAGAAGTTTAGGGAGCCAACATTTGCTTCCTATAATTTCGTTTGATTTCTACTTTGTGTTCCACAACGGTATCGCCTTTCCTTTTTCTAGATTGTTTCCTTTGATCCAAAGCGTCAGATCTCCATCTCTGCACCATCCAATTGATATGGCTTAAAAAGTTATGCTTTCCACCATCGATTTGCAACTCCTCAAGCCCCATACAATTCTCTGCAAAGAATTTGGTGAGGCGAACCTCAAAGCTATCCAACTCCTTCAATTCAAACTGCAACGTCACTTTTTTCAAGGCAAATTTTAACATGCTCCCTCTTACCCCTTATTTTTACATATGAGGTAAGAAGGTAAGAGTTAATCCGACCACTAATTAATGTGATCAACGGCTCAGATCTACTACATACTCTTACCTCTCATGTGAAAAGTGGGGGTAAGAGGGACCATGCTAAAACTGCTCTTTTTTCAAAGGATTCTCCAAGCAATTAAACCGGCGACCGGTTAAACCAGGGAGCTCCGCAACTCGCGAGGAGCCATCATCATCCCGGTCGAGCATGAGAGGGATCATCTCCATGGAGAAGCGCCTTCGGAACAAGTCCATGGACACATCAAAGTCAGATGATGAGGATACCACATTACTGTCGCCGGCGTATGAAGTTTGGTATGGGTTTGTAAGAATCCGAATCCGCAAGTCGCGGATCACCGGGCAACAATGCAGCAAGTTTGCAATGGCGGTAGCATGACGAGGGTCTTGGTCTGCGAACCCTTCTAGCTCTAACCGTTCGAGAGCGGGCAGCATGATTAGGTGTTCATGCCGCACGCCCTCGTCCGCGGCGATGCACCGGATGTTTTGCACCTTTAACCGGATGGCCTTGGCGTGCCGAAAGTGTCCAAGGAATTGCCAGACTTGGGCAGAGCCTGGCAGGACTAGCTGACTACCGTTATCACCATACGTCCTCCTCGTCCATTGGAGGGTCAAGTCGACTCGTGCCAGCTTGGTCGGCTGCGACTTTATCCAGAGCCCCGTAAAGATGAAGGTGTTGTACTTGAAGGTGCGCAGGCATGGTGTGTCGAGCTCTGTGCCTTGTAGACAGATGGCGCCGGAGGTGTCCACTAGCGTGAGGTCGGTGAGGCTTGGGGAGTGGAGCTTGAAGCGGTCGGTGCGGGAGTCGGACAACAGGTAGTAGAAGTTGTGGTTTTGGATGTGCATGGTCCGTAGGCTCGGCGCGGCACGGACCAAGCTCTCGAGATACTTCATCGGCGACGAGCACCAGTAAAGCCGGAGCACGGAGAGGCAAGGGAAGGATAATACGGCGCCACCGCCGTCCTTTGGCGATGGCGACTCGAGCCTGCAGTGGTCGAGGTCCAGCACATGGAGGGTGTGTCGGGGCAGCACGGCAGGGTCCAGCTTGTATACACAGCGCGTAAGCTTCTCGTGCTCCCTCCTTCTCATCTGGATAATGACCTCAACCTGACGCGGAGCTCCTCTATGTGCCGCAGCGGCGGAGCGCCGAGAAGGAAGGTCATCAGGTCGTAGCTGTCGCTGTTGTTGCCCATGACATCCTCGAAGTACTCGTTCGCGCATCCCTGGACGGTTAGAGAGAGCTTCTTAATGCGGCCGCACCGGCCGGTTGCACCAAGGAACTTAGAGGCGTCGGAGAAAAGCCGGTAGTTCATCTTAATGCCGGCCAGGCCGCCGCGGTCGAAGTGCGAGGACACGTCTTTGGCCAAGTCGCCATAGGATGTGGAGTCGAGGTTGAGGGAGTCGGTGGCTAACCAGATCGGGCGCCATCGGCGCGAGAGGGCCGAGGTGCGGGCGGCCTCCCTGGCTGGGAGCAACGAGACGATGGAGGCGATTAGGTCGTCGGAGAGGTCGGAGAGACGATCGGCGCCGCGCATCCTCGTATGGTTGTGTCGTTGAAAGCCCTAAGTGATAATAAATATAGCAAAAATAAGCTATGGCGAGGTCGGTTCTGACTTCTGAGTCGCACCGACCGGGTGATGGACTTCAAGTCCAATCCTGATCCCCCGATGACCATCTTGAATCCTTGCCGCGGTGCAGGAGTGGACTCTACATCCAACTCCTCCCCTCCATCTGCGCCTCAGTCAGTCAATCAATCTCACAATTAAATCACTCGCCGCCGGCCAAACGTCCCTTCAGTAACCCAATCCGGCGACGCATGAATCCTTTTCCTTCTTCCATTCGAGCCGCCTCCTCCTCGGCGCATCAGATCCGTCGCCACCGCAGCAACGCCCTTCTTCGCCGTCACCTCCCATGAAAGGTCCATACTACTCTTTATACATTATCGTCTTCTATCCTTTAATAAGCAAATCTTGAGCACCACTATTGAAAGAATAAAATCATATTATCACACTAGCACCTCCAATAGAATAAATATCGTTATGAGCCTATATAATCTCATGGCTTATGTAAAAGCATGCGTGGCATGGTTTGGATAGCGAGCATGTAACAGTTCATCTACGATTAAACTTTCCCATATGTACTTCCCAAATGATCGATGGGTAACTTGTGCACGATGTAAAGGGATATTAGTTGGTGCTACTTTTAGTTCACTTTCACCATTGTGTCTACACATGTGAAGGATGTCACTCCACGGTTGTCACATACTTGGAGCTGACCCATGTCGGTGCGACCGTGCCCGTACGAGATGATGCATGCATAGGCGCCCTACATATTGTTGTCTAGTGAGCCAACTATCTTCAGCTTGGCCGAATGAGTGTCGATGAGGCCGTTGCGTCGTACTCTTTGCTCGACCCAAAGAAATTGTTGAAGCATCAAGACGTCCAAAGTCTGAACCAAACAAACATCATCTACGACCCCAACTGCATACAATAATTACATGATAAACGAATTTCTATTTATCTACGACCCCAACTTCGGAAAAGTACATGTCTATCTTTCCTATTTATAAAGGTTGGAGTTGATGGTGAGTTTACATATAGGACCAACAACCTTCGTCAATAAAAAATACACCGTTGCCCATATGTGAGATTAGCAACCTTCCAAGATACATAAATAAACAAATGCACTTTTACTTACATGTGAGGTCTAAAATAAATAAACAAATACACTACTACTTTCATGTAAGACCAACACTTATAGAATGCACAAAATAACAAATGCAAAAATGTTATTTTTCCAACTCAAAATTATGCTCTTAAGCAATGACATAACTCTTTTTTTTTACTACCTCCATCCTGATTTATTGGTCCCCATTGTATTTTGTGCCAAATTTTGACTGTAAATTTAATTAACAAAATGTTCATGCATGTCACCAAAAATTATATCATTAAAAACTATGTTCAAATATGAATCCAACGATGTAATTTTTGTTAAAATGCATTAATATTTTATTAGTTAAATGTTTGGTCAAAATTTGACACAAACTACATATGGGATCAATAAACAAGGACGGAGGTAGTAGTTTTGTAGCAATCGCAAGGGCATTATGCTAGTATATACAATATAGTAATTAGCAGCTGGGATCAGTATGGGCTATCGAACTGCGTCCAACGGCTGATCACTCTCCAATGGATGATACAACTTTGGAGATGTAAAAATTTACTTCTCCAAAACATGCATTTTACATCTAAAAAAGAGAGGCAACTTCGATAAATGATGTATATTGATGATGTAAAAGTAAAACTCTAATAAATGATGCAAATGGAAATGTAAAGCTAGTCGTCACGAGCTTGTATACACTGCTCCCGCCTTCTCATCTGGATAATGACCTCAAACCTGACGCGGAGCTCCTCTATGTGCCGCAGCGGCGCAGCGTGAGGAGGGAGGTCATCAGGTCGCAGCTGTCGCTGTTGTTGCCCATGACATCCTCGAAGTATTCGTTCTTGCATCCCTCAACGGTTAGAGAGAGCTTCTTAATGCGGCCGCACCGGCCGGCTGCACTAAGAAACTTACTCGCGTCGGAGAAAAGCCGGTAGTTCATCTTAATGTCGGCCAGGCCGCGGCCGTAAGACCTGGAGTCATCTTTGGCCAGGTCGCCGTAGGATCTGGAGTCCAGGTTGAGGGAGTCGGTGGCTAACCAGATCGGGCGGCATCGCCGCGAGAGGGCCGAGGTGCGGGCGGCCTCCTTGGCTGGGAGCAACGAGACGATGGAGGACATTAGGTCGTCAGAGAGGTCGGAGAGACGATCGGCGCCGTGCATCACTGTGTCGTTGAAAGCCATAGGACTAGGGCGTCAAGAAGTGATAAATATAACAAAAATAACCTATGGCGAGGTCGGTTCTGAGTCGCACGGACTACGTATGTACCGGGGAATGGATATATCCGACCTCAAGTCCAATCCTGATCCCCCGACCATCTTGAATCGTTCGCGATGCACATTTTGCAGAGAACGGTATGCTAACACATGCATGAACCCAACCTTGATGAACACTAAGAGCATCTCCAATTGATGCCCCGCTCCCAGATCGGCCTGTTCCACCTCCCGGTTCCGCTACTGCCCCGCCGCCGCCGGCCAACAAATCGGCGGAACTGGCCATTTCTCCTCAGCCGAATCACCGCCGCCGCTCTGCGGCATGCTTTG
>LR738710.1:19721221-19747541 GCA_902687465.1 Secale cereale | reverse complement strand
TGCATGTCTTCTACAACTACAAGCTAGTTTTTTTTGGGAGGGGGGAGGAGGGCAGTTGCAAGCCGGTCAGTAGGCACGCAACTTTAAGTGCCATCCCGACTGCAACTCAGTGGTGTTTATTTGGAGTGCATGTCTTCCACTAGGCATGCAACTGTAAGTGTCTTCCCGACTACAATCCTGTGTCTTGAACGTGGTTGCAACTTAGTGATGTTTTGTCGATAGAGAGGGCAGTTGCATGTCTTCTAGTGTGCATGCAACTGCAAGTGTTTCCCTCGACTGCAACAGCATGTCTTTAATGTCACTGTAACTTAGTGGTATTTTTTCGGGGAAGGGGACTGTTGCACGTCTGACATTAGGCACGCAACTGCCAGTGTCGCCCTCGAATGCAACTACATGTCTTCCATGTGTGCACAACTTTGTGGTATTTTATTGGAAAGGGAGGGATTGCATGTCCGCCATTAGGAACACAATTGCAAGTGTCACCCCGACTGCAACTGCATGTCCCTTAAGGTGACAGCGACATAGTGGTGTTTAGTTGTGTGGTGACGAGAGTTGCATGTTTGCCACAAGACACATAACTGCAAGTGTCGTCCCCGACTGCAACTGCATGTCTTTTATGTGACTGCAACTTAGTGTTATTTTGTCATGGGAAGGAGGGAAAGCAGTTGCATGTCCACATGAAACTATAAGTGTTGCTACCCGATTGAACTGTATTGCCCCCAACATGAGTGCAGCTGAGGAGAAGGTGTTGTCGGTCAGGTGCATGTCCATCAGTAGTGTTGCAAGACCACAACGCGACTACAAACAGGCTAGGAAGGGGCTTGTGGGCCTTTGCATGCCCATCACTAGACATGAATTTGCAAGGGTTGCAACCCGACTACAACTGCCTAACCCCCAACGCGACTGCAAGTGGCCAAGTGGGGGTTGTCATCCAGTTGTACGCATCACTATACTTGTAGTTACGTGGCCATCAACGTGACTACAACTCGTGGCAAGAGGCGTGGTGATCAGACAATTGCATGTCCACAATTTAATAAATTGTTAATGATTTTTTTAAAAAAAAATCACATTTTTGTTAGTTTAAAAAAACATGAACTTTATATTTATATTATGAAAAAGCATCCATGCTGACATCGGCCGACAAAGTCTCATTCGACTGAGTCCTAGACAGACCAAACAATAAAATACTTGTTCATATGTTCACATCTCTAGCTCCCACAACACTTAGTCGTCGGGTTAAAAACACCTAGTCCATCGTCACAACAATAGGTTCGAAAATGATATATAGTGAACATTCACCACGAGGCCAACCCTAGCAATCACCTTTCCTATCGTTGCACAGAAGGTCAACTGGTGGGTTCGCAGTGTTTTTTGGACCTAACTTAATCTCATGGTGTGCACGAAAACAGGCTACTGTCTCTAGGTCAAGTACAGAGGCAGAATATAAAGCATTAGTAAATGCTACAGCATATGGGTTCAATCCATGCTAAAGGAGCTTGGTGTGAAAACCACACAAGCCCCGTGCCTGTCGTGTGATAATCTCGGTGCCACCTATCTTTCTGTAAATCCAGTCTTTCATGCCAGAACAAAGCATATAGAAATTGATTTTCATTTTGTCAAAGAAAGAGTTGCTCAGAAGAAACTTGACATTCGGTTTGTGCATTCCAGAGACCAAGTTGCGGATGGATTCACAAAGGCCTTACCTGTAAGAAGCTTTGAAGATTTCAAGCATAATCTCAACTTGATCAAGTTGTGATTAAGGGAGGGTGTTAAACATACGATGTATCCGGTCACATTAGGAGATATTCTCTTGTTGTTAGGAGATAGATAGAGATAGATAGGCGCATGTCGGTTGTAACTAGCTCCTTATCTCATGTATTTCTTCTCCTCCAAGATTGTATCTCCAACGGCATTGCATGCGTATCAGGTCTCGCACGCCTGCCTATATAACATGCAACACGTCGCCCACGATAGGGTAAGACGTTTCCGCTCTCGCACACTCCTCCCACTGAATGTGCATCGCCGGAAGGCCTAAATTAAATCTAGAAAAATACGAGCACTAGTGTCAAGTTTAGGACTTGAACTTTGATGGGCTGGGGATACCACT
The DNA here is from genome assembly GCA_902687465.1 of Secale cereale. Lineage (NCBI taxonomy): Eukaryota > Viridiplantae > Streptophyta > Magnoliopsida > Poales > Poaceae > Secale > Secale cereale. Next base: position 19,745,434 of record LR738710.1, on the reverse strand, counting down.
GTCCTCATAAACATACAACCTTGCGAGTGAGATTAAACGGTTATGATGATTTGTTTCATTTTCCATGAAACAAAATACATGCATTGCAGATAAGATTGTCTAGAGATCCTGGAGGGAGAAAGAATTGTGTGTGTGTGTGTGTGTGTGTGTGAGAGAGAGAGAGAGAGAGAGAGAGAGAGATGTGAATGGAACAATGTCACCACATTTACTAATGACTTAGACTGATGGACTACCTTTCCTTACGGCAAAAGTTGAATTTGCTCGATCTTGCGAACAAGAAACTAGAAAAGCTTAAAGAGTGTACAGTGTAACAATTGGGAGGAAGCTTCTTGGACGGGTTCACGAAAAGCACAAAGACCAGACACTTGCATGGAAGTCTCTCTCTCTTTTTTTTTTCTTTGCATGGAAGTCTCTTTGAAGGAGGTTGCAGATGCGCTAGCCGTACCGTGTGGGTGCCACGTGCAGGCCCCAGGAACGCGCTCAGCCGCTCACACTCACTTTCACTGGGAGTGAGAAGAGAAACCAGCAGACGAAGCAAAGCTACCACCTTTTGGTTGCGTGGGTCGAGGAGGAAGGGAGGATTGCATTGCAAGGGAGGAAAGGAGCAGAGACGATGCCGCTGTTGTACAGCCATCCGGTGGTGCACCCCCACCCGGCGGTGGTGGCGGCGCCACCGGCGCAGTGGCAGGTGCAGGGGCAGCAGGCGGCAGCGCCGGCGGGGCAGGGTGAGGGGGCGAACGGGGACGGGAACGCGCCGCCTGGGGTGATTATGAGCAACCGGGGGAAGCGGTGCCGGCCCGTGATGCGCCTCGCGCAGGCCGCCTTAGCGGCCGCCGCGCTCGCCGTCACGGCGTCCACCCACGGGTTCGCCTCCGTCACCGCGTTCCGGTGCGTCCTCTCCTCCGTCGCCTCCCTTCTCCTCTCCTGCTCCCCAATTTCATTCCTAGGAATATTGGTATATGTCCGTGCAAATTTTCAATTAGCATGGCAGCCTGAAAGAGGCAGTACGATCAGATTTTCAAATTTTCGCGTGATCATGTTCCCTGTGATCTTTTCTCAGTTGTCTTTTTTGGACACAACAATGTACTGCATCATCTGCAAAAATCATGAGTGATTGTTTACCAGAATTCAGGATAGTGTGATTGTAATTTGACAATCGCGTGCATACATTTTCTTCCTTGAGGAAAACATTTTGAAGATCTACATTCAGCGCGAAACAAGTACTAGTATGGTACAGTATCTGTTTACTGGCGTAAATCGACGGTTTTCCACTTAGGATGCTGCTGTTACAACTCAAAATACAGGATCTTTTCCCCCCTTTTGTAGATGAACTTATTGTTGTTCTTTTGAGCAGCTACCTCGTAGTAGCAGCAGCTGTGCAATGCCTGTGGAGCCTCGCTGTGGCCATTGTGGATCTCTATGCACTTCTCGCCAAACGTACCTTCCGAAATGCCCGAGCTTTAAGCATACTTGCCCTCGGGGACTGGGTAAGTCATGTTTTCTCAGGCACCTCAAACAAACAACCATCTGTCATCCATTGTGTATTGAATAGGCAAAGGATCATCTTTCTTTCTCCTAAAAGCGATTGGTTTTTTACCCTGATGTTTTGTCTGTAGGTCACAGGAGCAATGATCTTCAGCGCAGCGTGCGGATCAGCAGGCATCGCCGTTCTCCTTGACAATGATCTCAGATCTTGCCCAGGAAATCACTGTCCAAGCTTCATGACTGCTACCGCCATGGCTTTCTTGTGCTGGTTTGTCCGTGTGCCGTCCGGCGTCATGAGCCTTTGGTGCGCGGTCTACAAAATACAAAGATCCTAGTTTGTGAAACAAGACTCGGGCTGCTTGCGCAACCCGATCCCTTCTTGTGACCAACTGGGACGCATCATAGCGAAGCTAACTATACTACGTCCAGGAAGCAAATTAGAAGGGAGTAGCTTGGTGTTGGAAAGTGTGGCTGAGCAGCTCTGGATTTTTCTTTTTCCTTTGAGGACAGTCCTGATGGTTGTGTTCTGGGGATGAACTGATGGGTTACTGCTTGCTATATGAGTTTTATTTTGCTACTCATATGCTGTAGTATTTTATTATCGATATCCTTGATCTTATAGGTCATGATATTACTCACATAGCGTGGTTGTGAGTTACAATTGCCAAATTATCGGTTGTTTCAGGAGGCCCTCGATCTGTGAGTCTTTTACTATGTTAGTGCCATGACTGAAAACCATTTTACATGGCACTTGCATTGCTTTTACTATACTGCGAAACTCATCTTGGACAACCATCAATACGTCAATAGGCTAAAACCTAAACTGAGAAGAAATTGGGCTATCAACTAATGTGTTGTAAGTTGTGCAACAAGCAGAGCAGATGACTCACTTCCCTAAGAGTACATATAAGTAACCTTTAGGTTTCAAAAACATATAAGTAGCCCTTAAGTTTTCACTGGACAAAGTGCAGGTTTCGATATTTCAGTCAGAATTTCAAGCCCTAGAAACCCACTGCCACAGACAGTAAAAAAAGTTCGGTGTATTCACTCTTGCTTATGTGTGAAGAGATAAGACGCCAGTGAAGACAAATAAAATTAAAGATTACACAAGATTCACATTCAATGCTCTATTCATCTTATATAAGCCAGGTTTGGTTTCAAAGAAGTTCTTGACTTCGCATTAGCAGTCAAGCTCATATAGAAATTGCTTATTCGAAGAATCTGATTTAATCCAGGTCAGATGTTGCAAATCTTGCACACAACAGTATCCCAATAATTCTTCATATGTTCGTATCACATCTTATATTCTGTACCTTCCTTCCAAATACAGGAGTAACTAACAAAAGCATCAGCAAGAACAAGAAAACCAAGGAGCAGAGCATGGCATGTCATTCAGGGTAAACCTCGTAGCAGCAGTAGGTCGCAGGTTGTTGAGGAGCAGACCGACAAACGGCCACCCACACTATACAGGACTGTTACTAGGTTTCCCTATAATCATCCCGGAGGAAGTTTTTGTCGAGCGAGCGAACTCGCATAGTTTGCTCACTTGCGGTAAAGAATGTCACAATGGCCACGCCGACACAGTAAGGTCAGCATGGGTGTGCCATCAGATGATAGCAAGTCGGCATCGTAGCTTCCCTGCTTCAGCGGTATACGAGCTGTGCTCGAGGAAAGGTAGCTCTGAGTCAAACGGAGAGGGCCCTTCTCCATGTCGAACTCATTGAAGAAATCGAGGCGCTTCACTAACACACCTTGTTCCGTCAAGCTCTTGTCCACGACTTCGACACGCAACGGTATGCCGAGTGCATATGTCAAAGCCCTCATTTGTGTAGCGGTAGCTTCAGCATCCAGGGATCGCACCGCCTTCCAACAGAACTGTTATCACAACGATATATGTGGAATAATTTAAAGTGTAATCTGTCAGTGGTAAAACATAGTATTGGTTATCTTTATTACCGTAAATCACAGAAAATTGACTAGTGGCAGACTTTATTTCTGAGTTTAAATGTTTATCCAGAGAGAAAGGTATCTGAGGATAGTACGAGGGAGCAGAAATTCCACCTGGAGGACATTCAAATTTTTAGGGATAGATTGCTTGTAGAACTCGTCTGTACGGATTTCCGTCTCAGTAATCAACCTAAGGAGAGATATAACTGGCAAAAACAACATGTTATATACAGAACAAATAGACAAACAACACATCCTAAACAAGGATTGCTATCCTTACTCCTGCCTGAAAAGGACTCCTGCAGGCTTCTCTGGTACAGCCATTCAGAAGTACAGCTACAAAAGACAAAAATTTGTTTGTAAACAAAAATATAACTAACACGAAATGAAGGTATCCTAAACATATCGTCAAGACCTTTCTATGAATATCAAGTTAAAACATACACATACCCTGCTGCAATGACATCGAGAACCTCATTGAGCTCCTGAAACAAAGTGCAGACACTAGGTTATGTATGTAATTTAAGCTCTATCATGAAGAGAATGTCAAAGTGCTACAGGAGTCCATCCCTCTTCCAGCAGTAGTGGCGAAACAACATCATATAAATTCGACCAAAGATCATGCTGATTGATACTTAATGCTCAATTATGTTCATAGTGAATTTCGTGTTCGCAGCAAGCACTTATAGCTGTTAGATAGTGGCATAGTGCCCACAATTAAGCGAAAATTTGAAATCGAAACTACAATCATCAAGAACAACATAAAACATGGCAAACTGAAAATTTTATACAACTGTGGAAGAATAAAACATTCTAGTGCCCTACCCATGTAGTGGTCCTGCACTCTGCATCATCTTATCCATTTGTTATTTTCTTTAAGGCATTGTTCAGTCTGTTTCAAGGTATTGTTCAGTCTGTTAATTTTTAGGAGATGGCTGAAGGTGAACAGTCTGACGAGGAAGCATGAGTTCAGTTATTTTTCAGAAAAATTCAGGCAACAAAAGAGATACATACTATTGTTAGCAAGTATTCCCTCCTTAACAAATATAAGAGCGTTTAGATCACTAAAGTAGTCATCTAAATGCTCTTATATTTATTTACAGAGGGAGTATATATGTCCCACATAATTATTTTGTACATAAATGGATAAGGAGATAAGGAGAAAAATGTTTATGCTTTTGTAAGCTAGTACAGTACTTACAGAAACAACACTTGAGAAGTATTCTTCAGGATCTATTGAGAAGTATGCTTTGTTCCACTCAAGACAAGAGAATCTATCTTTAGACATATCCAAACATTCCATAAGACGAGTAACCTCAGCTTGTTTATCTTGCATCTGTCGAAGGATCTCCTGTAGACAAGCCTATTTGTATTACATTTCCATGCAGCTCAAGAAAGGAATGCCATCATCATGAGTAAGTAAACTGAAACAGTTACCATGTAGGAGAAGATAAAAGCTCTGTAAAAACAGCTGCCATCTTGGCGAGTTCTTCTGAAGAGCACATAATGCTTACTGAGAATCTATATAAGAAAATTATTTTCAGATATGCACAACAAACTAAATAATGACAATACTTCTAGCATGAAATTAGTTGAAGGCAGACAAACCTTCAACTTTTCCTGGATGATGGAGTTATCTGGAGATTCACGAACCAATTCCGAGAGTTGCTCCTACAATAGCAAGAATAAGAATCACAAAAGGTAGCATTTTAAAGTATGATGGATGAAATGTAACATTCATGTAACTTGAGCATGAATTTGAATAGTAATGCTGATGAAGCAAAAAACATTTATGGTTTTCACACATGGAAAAAAAACTGAGGACTTCATGGTAAGAGAACTATTGTTTCAAAGAAGCAGAAATTATAAGGTGCAAAATATTGATTACAATTCACCGTGATATTCATTTAACATGTGCCGACATCAGGGTACTTTCCACTGTTTAATTGCTCAATACAACATCTAAGAAATTATATACTGAATGAATAAACAAACACAGAACGACCGGGGCATTAAACAAGCCTACTGTGGAAATGATTGAGAATGTAACTCCCAAATATCATGTGATAGTCAATTGGCAAACAAACAAAAAAATGAATATCTTGTAATAGTTTATGGTAATAAGACATTCGAGCGGTCAGGTACACTCAGGTGGTCTGAAATTTCAAGTATTGAACCAAGCACAAGAAAGAGGATTTACTCCATTATAGAGTGCATTCACTTCATGGACTCATGGTTGAAGAGCTTAAAAAACTCTGAGGTGCAGCATTCTCACCTGAGGTCCTAATGCTGTCGGACGAGCATGTGGACACCGGAAACCAGCAGTGAGGGCACGGTCCATTCTCCCATCTGAGCAGTAGAGAGAATAAGTTACAATGAAATGATATCATCTGGTATGTTTCCTCAGATCACCCATGAAGAATGCAGAGAGGAAGTTACCAGGAAGTGACCCCCTGAGCTCCCCTTCCGAATCCTGATCATCCTCTTCTTCCTCCCCTGAATATTCATCATCTCCGAGCTCCCCTTCTTCCAGCTCCACCTACGACCGGCACAAATGGAGTGAACCAGGAACACCAGAACATCCTTCTTAGATTACCAAGTTCAGCTGATTGTACCAAGAACACAATTTTGGGTCAAATTAGAAAATCCCATCCATCTCCCCCCGAACTACAAGAACTTGCAGAAGGGTCTGCGAGTATCAAACCAATCGATTGTACCAAGAACAACTATCAGAACACAATTTTGGGTCAAATTATAAAATCCCACACATCCCCTGGAACTGCAAGAACTTGCAGAAGGGTCCGCGATTATATCAAACCAATCCATTGGAGGAACCTACGACCGCGGCCAAGAACTCATCCCCCCATGAACTGGCCACCGCGCCCGATCCGACAGCCAGCCAAGAACTCGTATCCCCCACAAACACAACCAGGGGGCAAGAAACAGGCCAAGAACGACATAAAGAACACCCAGACGCACCAGATTTCACCGACCGGGCCAGATTCTTGCGAAAACACCGCCGAGCAATCGCCACCCAAGATGCTACAAGACGTTGAGAACTCACCGGATCCTTGTCGGCGGGAGGCGGCGGGGGCGGTGAGGTGGGAAGCGCCGTCTGGTCGCCAGAGTGCGACTGCGCGGGCGGTGGCGGGAAGCGTGGGGTCTTCGTCGGTCTAGCATCGCCGCCGCCGCCGCCACCACCGCCGCCGCCGTGGTCTCCGCTGCTTCCCGCGCTGGATGGCTGGGCCAGGCCACCGCGTTCTCTCTTCGGGCCCATTTCTTTCCTCTCTGGAGTGTGCTTGGATTTTCTGGCTTCTCCCCTCGTCTCGTGTGGAATTTATGTATCGCTCCTCTCCAGGGACCCAACTGCAACATATTTATACCCGGGCGTATCATGCATCCCCAAGGAAAGGCTGAAACATTCTTTACTTACTTTGAAAACAAAACGATTGCTTGAGCGTATGCAACATTAAAAACCACCTATTGGACATTTACATCATTTTTTCCATGAAATATTTTCTGGTAGAAAAAGAAAAGCAGAGTACAAACCCGCAAGATAGTAAGATGCCATGTTACACAATCACCAAAATCATAGCATGTGTTATGTTGTGGATCGAGGCCAGCCAATGGCATGCACGAACTCAAACAATGCCCTCGTCAAAAAAATCACCACCGCCACTATCGTGCACATGGCCACCATCACCACCACCACCGTCCTTTTGGCCACCGCCACCACCACCACAGTCCTCTCGGCCATCATCATCACCACCATCGCCGCTACCACCACCACCATTCTGAAGAGAGACTTCCGTTTGAGTCAAGATCTCCCCACGAGTGAGCTCGCAATACTTTCTTGAGGTTTCATCCATTGTGGTTGGATTCATGGACATGATAGCATAATCTTCGGCTTTCTTGGCATCATGAAGCTTCTCCTCCCCAAGTGCAAGTCTATGCTCCGCCTTCAAATTTCTCTCTTGGGCCGCTAACTTAGCCTTTCAATTATCATTCTCCGACATCATGAGCTCACTCCACCTCGCCATCTTCTCTTCTTTGTGTACGGCCACCAACACTTACTGTCAAATTCATAGGCCGAAACAAACAAACTCCAAAGACGCCAAGTTTTTCTTACCTTGTGGGCATTTCTTCGAGGGCTTGGCGGCCGCGAGCCTTCTTGCCGGCTGTAGCGGCCGAACACGCTGGAGCAATGGCCGTAGAGGTGACCGGAGATGATGCACGATGCGCCGGACATGGACGGGGGCTTGGAGCGGCCTTCCTTTTCTTCTTCTCCGTGGCCGTCGGATTCCTAGATCTCTTACCGTAGGCGGGAGCTACAGGAGGGCGACCGACCATCGCAGAAGAGGCAGTGGCCATCCCGGTAGACTTGGCTATGGTTGGAGCCGACGCTTGCGGCCCGTGAACATTTTTCATCCCCAACCTCTTCTTTGGTGCAGGCCGCAGCGTAGGGGTGGTTTCCGGTGGAGACAAGCCAGCGCCGTCCGTCGGCACGGAGCAGAGCACCAGTCCATTCCGATCCCATCCCATCCGCCACGAGACCTCGCCTCCTCTCGCTCGTCCACCGGTTTTTTGCTTCGATTCAATTCGAGCCAAGTCACGTCCGTTCCAAGCATGTTTTCCTCTTCTTCTTCCTCCCTTCAATCCTAGTTGGCACGGAGCACCAGCCCATTGGGATTTTTCTAGACCTTACTGCATTTGTCTCGGAATTTACTCCAACCATTTTGTTTTAAACAAATTAATCCTAATTATGTACACCCCATTTCAAAATAAGCGTTGTATTTTGGAACGGAGGAAGTAAGTAGTATTTTCTTACACACATGCCTATGGTCGATCCCATTTGACGGCATCTTCTCAAACCGTCGAGAGGTTTGGAGGTACTCCACGCCCTCGGTTTACTTATCCAAAACTTTACGACAACGGCTTTCTCAGAGCCTTTGATCGACATGACATATTTCAGAGGTGGACCAAAGCATAACCATGAACGCAACCATGATTAGCAACAACACAAGAAATCCAAGAGGCCAAGGAAGTGAAATGGCAAAGAAATTAACATAAAACCGTAAACCACATTAGCCTAGTCGTTCGACCCATGCATAGGGGGCGACTACCTCTACAATCAGCTCGCTTACATGGCTCATGCATGCGGACGGCGGGCGGAGACAGGCTGAAGTAGGAGGCGACGAGACAGAGTATATGCAAGTCGAGTTTGTACAAATTGTCGTTTCTCTACAAACACGGAATTTGCGGTTTTAGAGAACCATGTTTTTCATATCCGCATATTAGTTTTTGTCTTGGTCTTGGTCGTGCCACCATGGCCTTCCCGATTAAATAAACCTCCATGCATGCATAACGCCATGTCATCGATCCACGCATGCATCTCTTCCACGTAGTTAATCCATGTGCTAGCTATAGTCAATTCATATCTCCATGTGCACCCATGCAGTTATCTCGTGGGTCCCCTCCCGTCCCATCCAAATAAAAAAAAGGAGAAGTAGAAATTATCTCTCTCTTCTCATGCTAGTTTACCTGTTGCAGCTGGTTCCAACATCTTGCACCGGACGCAGCAACTCCGGCCCCTGCTGCTTGCATCTTGTGACTATTGAACGCCATAGCAGCTCCCCACGGCGACGCCGATCACTTAGTTGGGTGATTGCGTTGTCACCGGAAGGAGAAGGAGCGCACGACAACGTGAACCGACGTCCAACAAGACATTCCATTGTTTTTGGTATTGCATTGGTGTTATATGTTTTTTGTGGGAACCTCAAAACTTGCATTGTATTCGGTATTTTTAATGTATTATATAGATTGACACTGGCATCCAACAAGACAAGATATCGGACCAACACGCCGCCACCGATACTATAACTCTTTGATTTACAAACAACTTCTATCTCGAAAAGTCTTGGATAATGATGAAAGCATCTTATAGGTATAGATCAACGATCCACGTACATATAAGGGGCCAAATTAGACCAGTCTGGGCCATGCATGGGGGCGCCGGCCTCTTGGTTCAGCTCGCTCACATGGTTCATGCATGCATGGCGACAGTGTGTCAAATGTGTGTGTGTGTGTGTGCGCGCGCGTGTGTGTGGCTACGTGTATATCTCTCACCAGCTCGAGGTTTGTAGGTGTATAACGCTCACCCGCTCGAGGTTAGTAGGTGCGCACGGCGCCACATAAGTACGTGCTAGCTAGAGTTTGTCGCACTGATCTTTCTTCACACTATAGCATAGCTTTGGTAAAAATATGTGATTTTTGAGAGTCACAAAAGATATATGTATATCGTAATAATCTTTTTATTTCTACTGATTTTTCCAAGAAAGACAAAGAGAAATGGCACATGTGATAATATACATGTGCTCACATGCTAAACCCCGAGCTCGAAGAAATAAGAAATTTTAGCACCTCAAATAACTTGCATCATAAGAAATAAGAAATTGATATCGGCATCCATTAAGACATGTGGTCAGACCCAACACTCCGCCGCCGATAGTATAACTCTCCATTTTACAAACATTCTCTATCTTGAAATGTCTTGGATAACCAGAGGAACATCTTATAGATCGGTTCATGTGTACGTGCATGGCGGCACGCCCATCATGCCATGCGGCTACGTGTATACTGCTCACGCCCCCTCAAGATTACTTGGTGCGCGCGCGTGTGAATCCTCGTATGACGTACATATCGATTCCTGGGACGCCTTCACCAAAAGTACTTGCGCATGCCAATCACACATCTATGCCTCGACCGACGCAAGTAATCTTCATCGTCGTCTTCAATGCATACAGGATGGGACGACCAAGATGAGATTGTGTCATTCTACATAGACATTCACCCTCCGTTTAGATCGAGTTTTTTTTCTCTCCATCTTTTTTCCTTTACATCGTCAAATCAATCCCTTTGAGTGGTGTGGACCCCATTGTTGAGTGTCTCCCGTCAGGAACTCGGGAAACACATCCTTGCCAAGTGCTGCAAGGAAAACACCTGGCAAACGCTAGGGCCACGTGTCTCTTCTTGTCGCGAGTAACGATGTTGTGACGGAGATTGTCAACTGTCGCCTAGCAGGGTCTTATCATCCAACTTATTGGCCCGGCTGCCAATCATTTGCGTGTGCTCATGCATATGACGGGAAACATATGCCGAGTGAACCAACAAATGAGAGTTAGGAGCGGACGCGTCCGGTGATGTATAATGGGTTAAATGGTAGGAGGGGCAAGGAGTGACGACGGAGGATGGCGCACCATCTTATAAGGCGTGTAGGGCGGCTACTGGACAATAGTGCATCATGGCTACCGTCGGTTGGGCCGTGGGAGGAAGAGAGAAAGGATAAAATGGGCTTGCTCGGTGGTGGGACGGGGTCGGATGTGGCCGTGTGAAATTGCATCTCGCACCCCTAGAACGTTACACATCACACTTAGGGATGCCAAAACGAGTTCCTTGACACTCACATTGTTGCCTATGCACTTCTTCTGGTCATAGAGGCTCTGATGGCAGCGACGCCAACTATCCTCTCACGCCCCACCTAGCTTGAGATAACCCCGGCCTCGCCGGCCAAAATACAACATGCATCGTCAGGAGTGTACTGTGTACAAATAAATAGTTCACGTCATGTAGGAATGGCTAGCCAAAATATTTCCCATCCCGCCGGCGTTTCCCAAAACATTGAGCATGCTGATGGAATATCGCGTATAAAATTCCGTGTCCAAAGTTTCTGGCGGAAATACTGTAGGCCGCCCCGTGCGCGCGTAGACCCAAGCTCTCGAAACATCACACGTCCGCTCCCGCCGGGCATGTCACGGGTCTGGCTCCCTCTCCCGCTCAAGACCAGCAGAGAGTGGGCGAAACATTGCGGTTAGTCGATGAGTTTTCAATCAAAAGAGAGGTACGGACGGTTTACTCTCCAGCTTGTTGGATGTAAGGGGTTTGCTGGATCGAGTGGAGAAATGAATCGATGAGTGAGAGGACATGACCGACCAATCAACGTTTAACAAGAGAGTCACAAAAATAAGGCGGCTCTCTTGGACCATTGGATGTGAGCGAAAGGATGGGATCGAAAGGGTAAGGCTGGTTGGAATGAGGAGTATCATATGCATGCTACTAGTATATGATACTACGTCCGTAATGCATAGTATCATATATGGGTATCATAGAGGACTATATTTATTGCCATGCTAGACACAGAGTAGCACATCATTTAATATGATACGGTATCATGATATGATACTCAGTCATCTCTTTCTTCATTTAATTCTATGCCACCTCATCAAAATGGCTTAGGCCTGTGCCAATGCACCGTTTCTTAGCACGGTATCATAGGTGTAATAATTATTTAAGATACAATTAGTCCAATGCATTGTTTCTTATGGGTTGTATCTACATTTAATGATTTGGGGCTCATGCATGCATACGATTGGGCTAGAACCATTTTTTGCCTATGGCCACGTGCAAGAGTTGTATCTTAGCTAAGCTACAACCTCACTCTCTTTCTTCATTAACTAACATGCCACATAAGCAAATTGCCTATGAAACCGCACTAAGAAACTAGCATTGGCACAGGCCTTAGAGGGTGCTTGGATACGTTTTAGTCCCATGACTAAAAGTAGTGGGACTAAAACCTGGTAGCCTCACCCATGCTTGGATCCAAATAATAAAGAGACTAAAATCAAGTTAATGAGCATTTATTATCCTCCACACCATTCAATCCAGAACTTGCATGTGTTAGAGAAAAGGAGTTAAATGAGGAGAGAGAGGACTAATTCACATTTTAGTAGGGGTACCCCTGACTAAAAGATTTTAGTCTCAAGACTAATTTTAGCCCCTCTTTAGTCAGGGATGCTTGGAACTTTAGCCTCTTAAAAAAACTATTTTTAGTCAGACTAGTTTTAGTCCCTTGGATCCAAGCAGGGCCTTAGTTGGCATGCATGATACTACCTATGATACTCCCATTACGGGCAGCATGAAGGGCAATCCGTGGGATGAGCCGATCAACCAATCAGGATCCTCCCACATATCCTATCCTATAATGATTACTAGTAAGATTGCACGTGCAATGCACGTCTCGATTTACATATGCCCGAGTAATCTATGACAAACATGCATTTAAAAAGACCCAAGATTAGATTAATAGTGGGCATAGGGTCCATATATTGCTTGTGAAAAAGACTATGAGCGTGAAATATATGTAATATAAAATAAATAAACAATTGTAAAAAGGATATATGACCACAAACAAATGGCAAATTGTGGTGGAGAAAATCGAACATAACATCTTAGACAATATTGGCCAAACATCTCGTGACTTGTGTAGATTCACTTCAAATCTAAGTGTTAGATATGTTCTATCACAAGGCGCTAAATTATCTCAATTGAAATGTCTTCACCAAAATTTTGTTCCATGCTTCCGAATAATTTATCCTTATTCATTACTGAAAAGTTATTGCTGCTCATTGGTCCTCACACAACAGTGGAGACCAATACATCCATATTTGTTCACAAAAATAGTAGACGTTTCGCAAACACGACTGATATTACCATATACTTTTAGTATTTACTGCCAATGTATATAAATTATAACGACAAAAAACAGGCAAGAATACATTCATATATAGTACAACATGATACCATACTTTACAAATTACTTCCGTTAGCTAGCAACCCAAAATTATAGATCTTTGTGAAATAAAATGCTAGTGCAACAACCCAAAACATATTCAGCCATGTTGACACCAAACAGCAAAAAGGGTTGTTAACCCCTAGAAAATAAGTGAATTGTTCTTCCGGTATATTTAAATTACATATTTACTCCATTCTATTAAAGTAACTTTGGCCAAGCTCAGTCTTCAGGTCTAAATTCCAAAGCCTAATGAAAACAATATGCATATAGACATACCTCAATAATTGTTGCATGATGGTTAAATTGGCCAACCACTTTCTCTAAAAAGATTTGGATACAAGATGTTGTACATGAGCAATTGTATTCAATTCCCAAGTATTAAGAGATAATTTGAGTTTTGATACTATACACCCTCATTCCAATAATAACATTTTTACGGATAAGAACCTTAGTTTGTTTCTTCTAGTGATTCCACCACCTGGGTGAAAAGATCTAGATATGACTTCACCCATGGTTAAACCAAAAATTAAAATACTTTATGTGGCACATATAACTTGTTGCCCTGGTAAGCACAAACTTGGTAAATAGAAAATGTTTAATCCGGACCATCATGAATTCCCATCTTGATGTATTGCAAAAGAAAAAACAATAGATGAAGCATAGAACACCATGCCTTGAAATAGCTGCAACATGTTGATCAACGTAATAGATATAACCCATGCCATAGAATTAGTGAGAAGGGAGAGATAGTGGGTTACTATGTCACTCTATTTTGAAACACGTTGTTCAAGATAATCATAAAATAAATATGTGTAGTCAAGCAACACCATACCTCTTGCATCAAGCATGATTGTCCACCATATTTTGAAACATGATGTTCAAGATAATCATAATAAAAATGTATAGTCAAGTAGTACCATACCTCTTGCCATTGGGAACCACGGTAAATAAAAATTAGAATTCAACTCCATACTCCTTCCTAACACACTGAAAACCTATTATATACTTATCTAAACCAATAGGCTAGTCTCCAATCTACAACCAATCCAAGCAAGTACAGAGGTAACTCAGCTGAATGTGAAGCACCGATACACGGATGATACAGATACGGAGATACGGCAATTTCTAGAAACATCATGGATACATCAGATGCATACAAATAATTAATAAAATGGCATACAATAAAGACAGAGAATGATTGCTTCGGTGAGATGAGATAAAAACACTGCTCTATTTGTAGCATCCATGCCTTTTTGAAGTCATTTTGGTACCCTTGTAGAGATGCCTTATCCCATGTTGATTCGTCATTTCCTAGCGTGAACAACAACATCATCTTGAGAACAGCGGTAGCAAGCAACAACACTATACAGAAACGGGAAGCAGCAAAGCAAAGTGGCAGCAAGCCAGAGCAACACCAGCGCCGAGCACCAAGCGAGCAGCCAGCACAGCAAGCACACAGCAGCTCGCACTCACGCACGCATGCAACAGCAAAGTGCCCAGCCCCCACCACACCAGAGGGTTATCATAACATGCAAGAGGCAACAACACAGGAGGAGCGAAGGACAGCAGGGATGAAGGAAACAGGTTACCTTTCAGGCGACGTCGGCGGTGATTCGGCTCGAGGCTTGCGTTACTGAATTCTACGCGGCGACGAGCGACCCCAGGCAGCGGTGGCGCCTGCAGCTCGTGCGGTCGCTCAATCCAACCAGTGAACTGTTCAATCTAGCACGCTGGCAATTAGGGTTAGGAGGTGGCCTGACTTCTACTGGGATGGATACCCTCCCGTCTCCCTGGTGTGTAGACGGCGTCTCAGCGGTTGAAGATCTCGGCTCGCCGAGGCCACAATGGCGGCATCCGGCTCCAGGACGGGAGCGCCGTGGCGGAGGCGGAGCAAGTCGACCGGCCCGGTGCAGAGGTCCATCACCATCTGCATCAACACCTCGTCCTCCGGTGCAGCAGCGGATGACGCAGCGGCCGTGACCAACCTCCTCGCAGATCTCGCGGACGAATTGCTAACTCCTGTCGTCCTGCATCGGCGGCATCCCCGAGCGAGGATGGGTGCAGCGCAATTTTAGTGCGATGATTGGGTCGGTTGCGGCGGCTGGAGGTGAGATGCGGGGAGATATTTGTTTCCTTTTTTGCATGGAGATATTTGTTTCCTATCTCTTCGGCTTGACCAGTTGTGCGAGCGTGGGATCTGGGAATGACAGAGTTTTCATCCGTCCAAGAAAAACGCTAAACGCAGTTTTGGCTGTGGGTTAGAGTAATCCCAACGGTTAGATCAAATTTAGTTACCAGATCGGGAGGCTGTAATTTCTTCGTGTTGTTTTGTGTAGCCTAGGTTGGGTGCATTTAGGAATGAAAATGTTTACTTGTTTAATAGTAGTAGAGATAAGTCAAGCGAAAGTTCAAAAAAAAAGAGATTTAATATTTCCCCAAAAAGAGATTAAAAGATCACAACCCCGTCGCGTCTCCCACGCCATCTATGCCTTCGATGGCTGAGATTGATTAGAGAAGGCAGGGATCCGTGAGACGATCCAACTCACCAATCACAATCAGTGGCGAGCAATTAATCCTCCCACCCAACCTTCTTCTATCTACTCTACCGAGAAAAGAGAGGCGGGAGGTTTAATGATCCCAATCCCACCACGTCTCCCACACCATCGATTTCTTGGACGGCTGTGATTGAATTAGAGAAGGGAGGGATCCGCGAGACGATGTAACGCACCAATCAGAATCACAGTGGCAAGCAATTAATCCTCCCACCCAACCGTCGCTTCCATCGTCCAGAACAGAAGGCATTACCCCAACCCAAACCCAAACCAACCAAGGAAGGAACAGAGGAAATCCCCAATCCCACGCCGCCGATGATGACGATGACCTCGACCTCCATCCCCAAACGACGGCCAAGGCCGCGGCGGCGCGCGCCCGCCTTCTTCCTCTCCTGGGTCGTCTCCTCTCCGGTCGCGTCGCTGCAAAGGAGCCTCCTTTTCACGCTCCACCGTGGTCGGGCAGTGGCGACCAGCAGAGGGATGCCGCCGGCTGGGCTGGAGCTCTTTCCATCTCCACGATGAAGCACCGGTAGAGGAGGAGGACGACCCCGTAGCCGCCGCGTCCAACTTCAACGGCCGGCCGAAACCCTAGGTCAGATCCCTCCTCCCCTTCCTCTGTTTTTCTCTTCTTCTTCCTCTGATGCGTGCGTGCGTGCGTGCGATGTGCAGGCGGCTTCTTCCCATCTCATGTGCTTGCTTGTGTAAAGGAAGGAAGGAAGTGGCCTTGTGCTGGCCCCGAACCCTAGGTTTTCGGCTTCTCCGGGCGCGCCGCGCGCAGGGGAGGGCTCCCTCTTGCCCGCCGTCGATGGGGAGCCTCTGCCTCCCGCTGCAGCTGCAGCTGCCTGGGGCTCTTCTTCTGCTGCTCCAGGCGTCCTCCTACCTTCTGCTGCAGCTGTCTGTTGAGAGGCTCGGAGGGAGATGGCCTAGTTCTCGTGCCTGCTGAAGACGGCCACAAATCTTGCCGTCTTTAGAGCCAGCCGTCGACCTCACCACTGCAGGCAATGGCATGGCTTCCTGCAGGTAGCACCACCCTCTCCCTTCTTGATTTCATCAAATCGTTTCTTTCCATTAGCTACCAGCGGCTGCAAATGCCAACTAATTTTGGCCAAATCGAGGCACCTCCTTATAACGATGTATACAGTAAAGAAGAAGATGTATCCTTATAACGATGACTGCCCAACCAAGATGATTTTAATTTTGCTTAAGAGATGAAAATAGATTTGATTTGGTTTATTGTTGGATGCCCCTGAACCAAGATGATTGGAGACAATGAAGAAGTTTGTTGCAAGCAGATTACTTGAATTACACCCACCCACCCACTTTGGTATTTTTTTTAATGCGAGCCAGACAGCTAGCCGGTACTTAAGGTAGAGGAAGGCATGACTTGAGCCGAGCAGGGCGCTCCATCTTCTGCAATTAATAGCAGCCAGTGCATGTGTCTAGAGATAAGGTCCATAAGCCAGTTAGCCAGGGGAGATGGAGGGCATGGCTTGTGCCATGTCATCGATCTGCGGCAAGGCCTTTTCCCTCAAAGAGCTAGAGCTTGTTCTCTTCATGCATCATGCCTCCATTCTCTCTTCTATATATACTAGAAGCGGTGGTTCATCCGCGTGCGGGGTGCGTGTGCGACTTGGACTTGGGGCTTGGGCGATGGCGAAGGGCGAGGCGATGCTTCATTGTGAGTGCTCTGGCGCTCATGCCACGCGATGCTCCGTCGAGAGGCGAATCCGGCGATGCTTCCCATACATGTGAGTGAGTATTTGCTTTGGGTGTGTCTGTGTGTATCTGTCGTTTGGCTTGGGCGACGGCGAGACGAGAGGCGAGGCGAGGCGATGCTTCCCTATGAGTGAGTGCTGGTTTGCTTTGGGCGCATGTGTGTACATATCTGTGGTTTGGCTTTGTTCTTGCAGGGAGGAAGGGGAAAGGATTCGCTGGCGTCGAGGAGCAGATCAAAAAGTATTCGACATGGCCAACAGAAGAAGTAAGTGCAGGAATCCAATCCATTTACTTGTAAACTTTATGTAGATGGTATATGGGCTTCTTCCAACCAGCTCAAAACTTGTCGTGGTTCTGAATCAATCAATCAATCAATCAATCATACTTATGTAATTTTGAAACATGTCACTTGATTTGTTCGTCTGCTTTCTGAATTCCCAAGAAAGGATTTTATTGGGTAAAATGAAGTTGGTCTTGCTTTGCTCGGTGGTGCTCATATATCCTAGGGGAGCACATGCATAGTAAGGGAGGAGATGTATCCTTATAATAACAATGATAATTCTGAGAAATTCCATGTCGCCAAACCAAGATGATTTTAATTTTTCTGAAGGGAAGAAAAGAGATTTGATTTGGTTTAGAAATTATTGAATGACGTGGAACTGAACTGTACAGCGGCATCACCAAGCATGTGTGATGATGGGCTTGGAGGCAAAGGAGAAAACACTTCTTTAATGTGAGCCAGCTAGCCAGCCTGTCCCATGCATGCATGCTTGGGTAGTTAAGGTAGATGCGGGCGGGACTTGAGCCAAGCAGGACGCTCCGTCTTCCATAATAAATAGCAGCTTCTGCATGTGCCTAGAGATGGTATCCATAAGCCGGTCAGCGAGGTAGATGTAGGGCCTGCCTTGCGCCACGTCATCGATCTGCGGCAAGGCCTTTTCCCTCAAAGAACTAGAGCTTGTTCTCTCAGTGCATCATGCCTCCACATCTCTCTTCTATATCTATATATACAAGAAGCGGTGGTTCATCTGCGTGCGGGGTGCGTGTGCGACTTGGACTTGGGGCTTGGGCGATGGCGAAGGGCGAGGCGATGCTTCCCTGTGAGTGCTCGAGCGCTCATGCCAAGCGGTGCTCCGGCGAGAGGCGAATCTGGCGATGCTTCCATTCCATGTGAGTGAGTATTTGCTTTGGGCGTTGTCTGCGTATATCTCTCGTTTGGCTTGGGCGAAGAGACGAGAGGGGAGGCGAGGCGATGCTTCACCGTGAGCGAGTGAGTGTTTGCTTTGGGCGTGTGTGCGTGTATATCTGTCGTTTGACTTTGTTCTTGCAGGGAGGAAGGGGAAATGATTCGCTTGCGTGGACGAGCAGATCCGGCGCATTCGACATGGCCGTAAGTGTAGTCCAGTCCAATCCGCCCCTTGTCAGAATCTGCTGGTACGTACTCCCTCCGTCCCATAATTCTTGTCTTAGATTTGTCTAGATAGGGTTCCTTTTCTAATGACACAATCTTAGATGTAAATGGTTATATAAGATGTGTATATAAGATGACACGATGTAAATGGTTATATAAGATGTGTATTTTTTTCCTTTTCTAATGACACAATCTTAGATTTCATTTTCTTAAAACCTCGACAGAAAACATAGAAATTTTATTCAAATGGATAAATTCCGTGCTAATAAAAAAGAACAAGGCCTTTGACATGAGTATGGAATTTATGATGATGTTCAATTGGGTTCCAACTAACATACGAGTCTTTGAGACGACTTTCTACATTCTTGTTGCTTCTGGGTGCCCTCTCCAGCAAGGTATGTATGTAAATGACTCGTTTATGAACTGCTCGTACTATGAAATTACATGATAACTTGTTCTGTATAAGTAGCCTAGATCCTGAACCTTTTAATCCTTCAAATGATAGGCCAATCCTCTGTATGATCATACATTCAAAAAGACAACTTCTCTATATGAATGAAATCCAAGGAGATACATGTGCCCGTCCTGACAACCACCAACCATATATTCATTTTCAAGAATGTCGTCATTTCGAGAGTCCCATTCAACCTTTTCCCGGAGTAGCTTAGGCATAAAAGAGCACCACAATATAAGCAGGACAAGAATTCAGACAACAAACAAGAATAAAACCAACCACCAACTGGACCGGGAAAACAACAACAACAACACTAATAGGAAAATATGGTTCCCCGCAAAAAATTTTTTTTAGGGAAATATGTACCGCAATGGCGGCATCCGGCTCCAGGACGGGAGCGCCGTGGCGGAGGCGGAGCAAGTCGACCGGCCCGGTGCAGAGGTCCATCACCATCTGCATCAACACCTCGTCCTCCGGTGCAGCAGCGGATGACGCAGCGTCCGTGACCAACCTCCTCGCAGATCTCGCGGACGAATTGCTAACTCCTGTCGTCCTGCATCGGCGGCATCCCCGAGCGAGGATGGGTGCAGCGCAATTTTAGTGCGATGATTGGGTCGGTTGCGGCGGCTGGAGGTGAGATGTGGGGAGATATTTGTTTCCTTTTTTGCATGGAGATATTTGTTTCCTATCTCTTCGGCTTGACCAGTTGTGCGAGCGTGGGATCTGGGAATGACAGAGTTTTCATCCGTCCAAGAAAAACGCTAAACGCAGTTTTGGCTGTGGGTTAGAGTAATCCCAACGGTTAGATCAAATTTAGTTACCAGATCGGGAGGCTGTAATTTCTTCGTGTTGTTTTGTGTAGCCTAGGTTGGGTGCATTTAGGAATGAAAATGTTTACTTGTTTAATAGTAGTAGAGATAAGTCAAGCGAAAGTTCAAAAAAAAAGAGATTTAATATTTCCCCAAAAAGAGATTAAAAGATCACAACCCCGTCGCGTCTCCCACGCCATCTATGCCTTCGATGGCTGAGATTGATTAGAGAAGGCAGGGATCCGTGAGACGATCCAACTCACCAATCACAATCAGTGGCGAGCAATTAATCCTCCCACCCAACCTTCTTCTATCTACTCTACCGAGAAAAGAGAGGCGGGAGGTTTAATGATCCCAATCCCACCACGTCTCCCACACCATCGATTTCTTGGACGGCTGTGATTGAATTAGAGAAGGGAGGGATCCGCGAGACGATGTAACGCACCAATCAGAATCACAGTGGCAAGCAATTAATCCTCCCACCCAACCGTCGCTTCCATCGTCCAGAACAGAAGGCATTACCCCAACCCAAACCCAAACCAACCAAGGAAGGAACAGAGGAAATCCCCAATCCCACGCCGCCGATGATGACGATGACCTCGACCTCCATCCCCAAACGACGGCCAAGGCCGCGGCGGCGCGCGCCCGCCTTCTTCCTCTCCTGGGTCGTCTCCTCTCCGGTCGCGTCGCTGCAAAGGAGCCTCCTTTTCACGCTCCACCGTGGTCGGGCAGTGGCGACCAGCAGAGGGATGCCGCCGGCTGGGCTGGAGCTCTTTCCATCTCCACGATGAAGCACCGGTAGAGGAGGAGGACGACCCCGTAGCCGCCGCGTCCAACTTCAACGGCCGGCCGAAACCCTAGGTCAGATCCCTCCTCCCCTTCCTCTGTTTTTCTCTTCTTCTTCCTCTGATGCGTGCGTGCGTGCGTGCGATGTGCAGGCGGCTTCTTCCCATCTCATGTGCTTGCTTGTGTAAAGGAAGGAAGGAAGTGGCCTTGTGCTGGCCCCGAACCCTAGGTTTTCGGCTTCTCCGGGCGCGCCGCGCGCAGGGGAGGGCTCCCTCTTGCCCGCCGTCGATGGGGAGCCTCTGCCTCCCGCTGCAGCTGCAGCTGCCTGGGGCTCTTCTTCTGCTGCTCCAGGCGTCCTCCTACCTTCTGCTGCAGCTGTCTGTTGAGAGGCTCGGAGGGAGATGGCCTAGTTCTCGTGCCTGCTGAAGACGGCCACAAATCTTGCCGTCTTTAGAGCCAGCCGTCGACCTCACCACTGCAGGCAATGGCATGGCTTCCTGCAGGTAGCACCACCCTCTCCCTTCTTGATTTCATCAAATCGTTTCTTTCCATTAGCTACCAGCGGCTGCAAATGCCAACTAATTTTGGCCAAATCGAGGCACCTCCTCGCCTCTCCTTGATGATTTATTGTAATTAAAAGAACAACTTTTATCTTGCAGTGACCCACAACATTCACTAATCAGTGTGGCAACCCCTCCGTCGACCTAGAGATGCAGGTGTTAATTTCTTGGCACTCTGTCCATGTGTGTGTGGTGCTAGCCACTTGGTAATTATCATGTGTTGTTAGTGTGAGTTTATCTTCCAATGGACATTTTTTTTTTTGTGTGGCTTCAAGCAAGGTGCTAGGAGTTGCAAGATTCAGTTCACAAGTACTTGTGGGCTTTGGCACTCAGCATAACGAGGTGTCTTACTTGTCACAGTTCAGTTGTCAGTGCAATATCTTCATTAGTGTCAAAAACATTCTTATATTATGGGACGGAGGGAGTACTATATATGTCTTTGGAATGAATCATCACTCTTTATACACTTTTTCAGAAGTCGGTTTCTTTCATCTGAGCAAGACTTGTCTGCCTTCAGGGTCAGCTCCTGCAGGGCTGTTAGACATGAGCAGTTGATAATTAATTCTGCTGCTGCTCTTCTCCATTTGCAGTTAATAAGAAGATGTTTCGGTTTTGCAAGATTCTGTGTTTTACTACTAACACAACTATGCATTGCCTTGTGTCTGTCTGCTCAGAACACGAATGATCTTTATTTAATCTGTACACACCCTCTGTCCCTAAATATAAGATGTTTTCGCAGGTCAACTAAACTGTCAAAACGTCTTACATTTTGAAAACAGAGGTAGTACTTGCTAAGTTGCTACTCCCTCCATTCCAAAATACTTGTCTTGGTTTTTATTCAGATTTGAACTAAAACGATGACAAGTGTTTTGGAACAGAGGGAGTAAATACTTCTCTTCACACATACTCAAAAAGCAGAGCTTTTCTGCAGAACACTATAAACCATGTATAGTAAAGGGTGGAAAGAATAAAAGCAAGCAGAACTATATTGCTTCTGAGTTTTGTTTGGGTTCTGCCTATACTAGAAGCAGATCTTACTGTAGATATATAGCTTGCTTGGTCTGTTGATTAAAAACTAAACCATTAATAAAAAAAGCAAGAGTGATACAAGGATGCGTATCCCCTCTGCCGTTACTTGGACAGAAGTGTTTCGTGGGTTTGAATATTCTTACTTTTTCTATAACATGGCATTACACTATCTATAGCGTGAACTACTGTTTCCTTTTCATAGGAATTGCGATATTGACCTATGATCAAGGGCCAAAAGTGATGGAATTTCCTTTTCTTACGCTTATACTACTTTAAATGGATTTGGTTGTAATAGAAATGACATTTTTTTACTTAAACTTGTTAAATTGGAATGATTTGAAGATGTGTGAGCACACACATGTATCTTGTTGCCGATTATGAGAGAAATTTGCATGACTAGCGCACATGGATATATGCTTTGCACTCATGTATGATTACACCTCTATTTATATTGTTTATTGGTTTCGACGCTAGCCCCTTTCCTTACTGTTATTGTTCGTATAGCAGCAGCAGCAGTGTTGTCCCGTATTGACGTCACCCCCCCTCGCTCGTTTTTGCAGGCTCCGTCGCCATCTTCCAAGCACGCCATGTCCGGCGGATGCAAGTGAAAGAAGAAGGTAGGCCCCACACCCTCCCTCTATCAGTCTCTATCTCATGTTGCTCTCTCAAATTCTCTCATGGAGTTTGTTTTGATCTGGGTGTGTGCAGCAGTGGTGCAAAGGGAAGGAGAAGGTGAACAATGAGGAGTTGTCCAACCAGGCCACATACGGCAAGCTCAATCCCTCCATCCTGTCCAAGTAATGACACCCTCCTTCGGATCTTCTTCTCTATACTACCTGCCATTGAGATTGATGCCTTGCAATGGGGGCAAACCATGCTAGTTTTTTTGTTGACACTTTGCATGATGAATTACTATTGGTTAAATGGACAGAATCCCTTATTAGGATCTTTTGATAAGTAGCACATTCTTCTTTCCAAGTAAAATGTGAACATGTGAGCACTGTAATCTGTTGCTAACCACTAGTGCCAATTTAGCGATCTTGTGGTAAGTAGCAGATTTTCTTTCCGTTGATGTGGTTGTTTACCAGTGTACTAGAGAACCTCGATTTGCATGATTGTCGGCTTGTTTAACATGGTCAAGATAGACTTCTGGTGCTGCTTATGAAAAGATAAAACGTACTTAAGATGGCATGCTTGGTCTTTAGTAATAAAAATAAACAGTTAATAAAAAAGCTAGAGTGATGCAAGGATACATATGTCCCCTCTTCTGTTATTTGTAGTAGTGTTTCCTCTTTTGAGTATGCTTAATTTTCCTGTAACATGGCATTGCTATCTACAGTATAAAATACAATTTTTCTTTTCATAAGACTAGTGATCTTTATCTGTGATTAACGGCCAACAGTGTAGGAATGTCATTGAGATTTTTAATTGTCGAGACTTAATAATGTTCATCACATCAAGCCATTCCCTTATATAGTTTGAATTCATAATGCATTCAACAGTCATCTGGTTGATGGTGATGTTAGTGTTAACTTATCTCAGCTGGTAGGCTACTTCTAGAGGTTAGAAGTTAGAACAGCCTTTTTTGGTCATGAGTAGTTGTGTCATATATTTTCTTAGACTAGCTAATTTAAATGGAACTGGCTGTAATATAGACATCATTCCTTTACTTAAGTTGGTTATATTAAAATGATTTGTAGATGAGTGAGCACGCTCATGTATCATGTTGCTGATTATGTGAGAATTTAGTATGTCTAGCATAATGGATATATGCTTGCACTCATGTATGATTGCGCCGTTCGTGTAGCAGCAGCAGCAGAGTCGCTCGGCGGGGGG
>LR738710.1:19690563-19721151 GCA_902687465.1 Secale cereale | reverse complement strand
ACTAGTCTGGACTCATGGTCGACTTGACTTATGCAGTAGGTACTTGGCACAATAAAATTACCATACAGAAGCACTATCCTGTGTCATCTCTTTTCCTTTTGCTCTGCTCTAGACCTCTA
Source organism: Secale cereale (assembly GCA_902687465.1). Lineage (NCBI taxonomy): Eukaryota > Viridiplantae > Streptophyta > Magnoliopsida > Poales > Poaceae > Secale > Secale cereale. The sequence goes on along the minus strand of LR738710.1, from coordinate 19,721,032 downwards.
GTGCTTCTGCTTGGTAGCTCAGCGGAGGAGGGGTGGAGCAGACCTGCAGCAGCACCAACCATGGAAGGAGGGGAGGAGCAGACCACCACCAGCAGCCTCCAGTGGAGGAGGGGCGGAGCCAATCTGCAGCAGCAACCAGGGGAGGAGGGGAGGGGCAGCAAACCAGCAACCATGGGCGGCGGCGGTTGCCAAGGAGAGGGTTGGGTCAGGGGGGAGTGGGATCCGCTTCGATCTAGGTTTCTAGCAAGTAAAATTAGAGAAAAAATTGAGTCGTTCGACCTAGAAAACACGACTAGTCGAGACTAGTCGCTCGACTCGCTCGACTCATCCCATGAGTCGAGTCACCAGGCTGAGTTGACCCTGCCAGTGCGACTGATCGACTAGTCGACGACTAGTTGCGACTAGTCGAGCGACTCGGAAACAGAGGTTGTCCTGTACTGATGCCACTCACCCTCTCTCGCCGCATGCTCATGCAGGCTCTGCCGCTGTCTTCCAAGCACGCCAAGTTTGGCGGAGGCAATTTAGGATGACTAGCGTACATGGATATGCTTGCACTGATGTATGATTACACCTCTGTTTAAATTATTTATTTCTTTTTGAAATTAGCTCCTTCCTTTACCGTTTTAGTGTTATTGTTCATATAGTAGTAGCAGCAGTGTGGTCCTGTACTGATGCCACACCTCTCTCTCGTCGCTTGCTTTTGCAGGCTCCGCCGCCATCTTCCAAGCATGTCAAGTTCGGCTGAGGCAAGCAAAAAGAAGGTTGAACCACACACCCTCACTCCAACTATCTATATCTATTTTTGCTCTCTCACGGCCTCATGGATTTTATTTCTTGTGCCATGGGTGGGTAGCAGAAGTGCAGCAAGGAGAAGGTGAACATCGAGGTGCTGTTTGACCAGGCCACCTATGACGAGATGCTCAACCCCTCTGTCCTCTATGAGTGCCTCGGGGTAACTTCATCCTCCTCCGGATCTTCTTCTTCTATACTATGGTACTACCTCCTATTGAGATTGCGACCTCCCAATGGGGTCAAAGCGTGTTAGTTTCTTTGTTGACACTTTGCATGATGAATTGCAATCTTTTAAACGAATACCATCCGTTATAAGGATCCTGTGTTAAGTAGCAGATCTTCTTTGCGAGTAAGATGTAAACATGCGAGAACTATAATATGCTGCTAATAGGGCTATATGTGATGACTGGCTGGCTGAGAAAATTCTGGAATTTAAATAGGATAATACTGTTCATAGTTTAGATAACTTCTTATGCCTCCTAACTTATTAGATCTCTTGTTAAATTGGGAAAAAAGACTGCAACTTATGTATTGTGTGAAGATGGCAAATCTAATACTCTTCAACTTGTGACGCCTTATATTTGACCTTGTCTTGATGTTTGGATTCCATTGCCATTTGGCACTTTTGCTGGTGATATGACTCCATTGTTGTGTGTTGCAGCCCAGAGCAGAAGCTAATTGCTGAGTGCCAGGCGGCTGACCCTGTGATGCTCATGAAAGCCTACAGCTCCTAATGGCTCCCAAGAGCACAATTCCATGTATGCTTCTACTGCCAACCCTAATCACCGCCTCCCACCACTACCAATAACTCGGCCACTACTCCGGCTTTCCCGCAGGGTGATGACAGCACCATGGCGGTGGTGGCCGCCTGTTCTGAGAAACCTCTTCCTCATTTCTCAGGTGAGTTCCAGGTCCCCTCCCTCTTTCCCTTGTGCTTTGAGATTGTCTGGCCATCGAGCTGTGGCTGATTGTGTTGAAAATGGTCGAGCCAATTATCGAGGGATTGGTTATGTGGTCATATTGTCTATGGTGGTGGTCTTCCGGCCGCTACAATCTTGTGATCGCGAGGATCTTGATGATAAATTGGTCCATATTCTAATTAGATCCTTGTGTTGTTTTATGATCTTTGTTGGGGTTTCATGTTTATTTATGATCTTGGTGTGCTACTGTATAGGGTGTAGAACTAGATATGAGAGGAACAAGTCTTTTACTGCACTTGCTGCTTTCCTCATTTTATCAAGTGAGTGAAGTTTTGTCTATGCAGAAAACTTACTTTTTAAATAATTTAGTAATATGAGAAATAGTTACTTCACACCTTGAAAACTTCAGTCTCACATTGCGGATTTAATCCAGTTGCATGTGTCGGCACACTTGCAAGATTGTATGTTAAATGGTTTAATTCTGTTAAGTCGATTTGATTTCTTCATTGCTTATCTCAATGTTTCAGTTTATATCAGTATAAGCTGGTTACTGTTGTTATTTACATGTCTTAGGTTAATTATAGTGTTCCTGGTTAAGTTCTGATTAATTTGGCATCATCTTTACATCAGTTGTGGTCAGGCCATACTTGGAACATCGCCCGTTCCGTAGTTGTATGATCAGTATAATGCTACTGTTTTAGATCTTGTGGTAGTGTAGGTTTGGTAATACTGTGTATGATTTAATTCTGCCTTAAGTTCATGTCCTTGGCCTAGATGTGCATGATTTGTTTTATGTTCATATTTTGGTCGGGCTTGTTCTTAGTTTTGGAGTTAAACTATGCATTTGAGGCATAATTTCCTAATAAAGGCATGTGTATGTGCTGTGCAGTGTGTACTTCATTGAACGGAGATTGCCGCAACTTACTTTTCGTGGAGTTCTCTGCTTAGCCTACTGTGTTTGTTTGAATTATTCTTGTATATGTTGCAGCCCGGAGTAGAAGCTGATTGCCGAGTTCAGGTGATTGAACTGGTTGTGCTCACCAACGCCTATACCTCCTACAGGCTCCTCATGCTCCTTCCAACCCGACTGGCTGCCTCCGGCCATTACTTCCTCACGCATACGTAAGCTACTCGGGTCCTCTTCCTCTGCTTTCTCTTATGATTTGTGTGCTCATGGTTATCGAGCCGTGGTTAGCCGTGGTAAAAGTACCGCAAGGGTTGAGCACTGTAATTATAGAGGTTATGCTGAATTGTGCAACCGAGCACGTCTATTTGCATGTAAACTATGAAATCTCTGTAACACTTGATGATTAGTTAAACCCACTGGCCTTTTTATTTCTTCGTGTGCGGTGCATGTAGATCCGCCCTGCTCGAAAAATTTCAAACTTGATGTAGCTGCTTCAAACCGCTAGATTGATCTCAATATAATATGCCAATGCGAGTTAAATTTTGTGAAGTAGGGTGGTATAGTAACTAATTGACCATGGTTATGCTACTGTTTGAGTTATGATTCAACATATATGTTTCTTGGCCATGCTAGAATGGCCTTTATAGTTTATATTTCTAGTACTTGAGCTTGTCCTTTTGGGTTGCTGCTGAATGTAAATGCTGTCCTGGCTGTACTTATTTTGCTGGGTGTTAGCTTTTAGCTCGATTTATAGGAGAGGTGCATGCATTTGGAATTCTGAAAATCAAGGTACTGCTTCTCTATAGGAGATGTGCATGCATTTGGAATTCTGAAAATCATGCTTATTTGTGTGGAATGGAATGAATTTATGGGTTTCATGCAATGGTGTCTTGCTGTGTTTTATATTTGGGTTTCTGTTTTGAAGTTATAGGTTTCATTATCTTGGATGTTTTAATTCTAGATTAAGTGCAGTACCTAAAGCTGATTAGAGTATTGTAGACCGTGTCATGTGTCCTTGAAATGCTTCGGCATTGCGATGTATATTTGGGTTTCTGTTTTGAAGTTATACCTGTTGTAATGAAAAGAAAGGGATCTCTCTCTCTTCTTGGTGAAAACACGAAGAAAATTAAGCTGACGTCACGGTTGCTTTGCTGCGCTTCGTCTTTAAAAAGTTTGCCCAACAAATCTGTCTCATTAGGTCATGTTAGAGTGCCCTGTATAGTTGAGACACTTCTCTTCGATGGGATCTTATGCTAGCTTTTATATGTTAGTAGTCGGTACTGAACTTGTTGCAGCTGACAAATTGGGGATACCTTTGAATTTTTAATTGAGAGGGAGAGAGATCTTTTGAAATCATATGAGAGAAGCGTGGAAACCATTGCAATGTCGTGTTTCCTGCCTGGTTATAATTAGTAGATTTGAGTCTGGCTGTTGCTTGCTTTTGTACCTTGGAATTCCGTTGTGTCTTGTGATTATTCACTGCAACTGAAATTTAGAGTCTTTGCGAATATCTGATGACTGATGACTAGTTTGTAAGGGTAATCATAATGATGTTGTTGCTCCTGTTTAGAATCATTTTTGTCTTATTCACGTATGTCCTGTGGAGCCACGTACTACATGTGTTAGAGAAATTTATAAAGCGTGCGTTTTCCCCATGGACAGTGTTAGATATATTTGCTCCTCCATGTGTTAGAAATTTAGAAAGCACATGTTTTCTCTATGAACAGTGGTAGATATATTTGCTTGGGGACAACTGCTGCTTAAATTCATACCCCTCCGCCCTGAATTACTTGTCGCAGTATGTAGACATATTTTTAGTTCTAGATACACCCATTTCTACCCATTTATGTGAAATGTAATTCGTTGCGGAGGGAGTATTATACTTGTAGATGTAGGTTGCTTTTTGTTTAGTGGAATGTTAGCCTACATATTTTTTGTTAGAATACGTTTCTGTTGCCTCTAGACATTCTCTTTGAATTCGTTGACCGATGAGCTCTGTTGAATAGATTCACAAGTATCCATTCCTGGGGGATGAAGTACTGTGTGGCACGTGGAGCATCAAAACCATCCGCCTCTTACCCACAAGCTCTCGTACGGCCGTGGCAAGCGGAACACTCCGCGGCAACCATCCACGAGTGTGCCTATGGCCACTATGACGACGAGTGCAAGCAACCAAATCTATTTCAAAAAAGGGAGACTGGATCCTTGTTTGACGATTCCCCGTCTCAAATTTTCTTTGCTGGTGCTGAAGCATTGCAGATTGACTGTGTGCGCCAAGTTCAGCAGGGGCAAGCAAAAGAAGGTTGAACCCCACACCCTCCATCTATCCCTATCTGTTGTTGCTCTCTCGTGGCCTCTTGGAGTTTATTTCTTTTGTTGTGGGTGGGTTGCAGAAATGAGCAAGGACAAGGTGAACAATGAGGTGTTTTTTTGACCAGGCCACCTATGAAAAGCCGCTTAACTCCTCCGTCCACTATGAGCGTCTTTGGGTAATGCCATCCTCCTCTGGATCTTCTTCTTCTATATACTACCTACCATTGAGATTGAGACCTCATAATTATGTCAAACTGTGTTTAGTTTCTTTGTTGACAGTTGCATGATGAATTACAATCTTTTATATGAATGCCATCCATTATAAGGATCCCGTGTTAAGTAGCAGATTCTTATTTGTGAGTAAGATGTAAACATGTGAGCACTGTAATGTACAGCTAACCGTGTTATATGTGATGACCGGCTGGCTGAGAAACACTAGAATTTCGGAAGCAACTCTCCACGGTCTAGACAGATCTCTTGTTAAATTGGAGAGAGAAAAAGATTGCAACTTATGTTTTGTTGGACGATAGAAAATCTTTTATTTTCCTTCAACATGTGACCCCTTAGATTTGACCTTGTTTTGATGTTTGGATTCCATTATGATTTGGTGCTTTTGCTGGTGATATGACACTGTCGTTATGTGCTGCAGCCTGGAGCAGAAGCTAATTGCAAAGTGCTAGGGGGCTGACCCAATGATGCTCATCAAATCCTACAGCTCCTACTGGCTCCCAAGAGTGTAGCTACATGTATGTTTCTATTGCCAACCCTACTAGCTGCATCTTGCCACTACTTCCTACTCGGCCACTACTTTGGCTTCCCCGCAGCATGATGACTGCCCCATGGCGGTGGTGGCCGCCTCTTCCTCGTTTCGCAGGTGAGTTCCAGGTCTCCTCCCTCTTTCCCTCGTGCCTTGAGATTATCTGGCCATTGAGCTGTGGCTAATTATGGTGCCGAAGGTCGAGCCAATTATTGAGGGACCGGTTATGTGCTCATGCTGTCTGTATCAGTCTTCCGGCCAAAACAGGGATTCGTGATCGTGAAGATCTTCTTGATAAATTGGCCCATATGCTGATTAGATCCCTGTGTTGTTTTAGGTTTCTGTTTTGAAGTTATAGTTGCTGTTTTGTGTTTCTGTGATTGTGATAGCGATGTATATTTGGGTTTCTGTTTCGAAGTTATAGTTGTTGTACTCAAAGGAAGGGGCTCTCTTCTTGGCGAAAATATGGAGAAAATTAAGCTGAAGTCTCGGCCGCTTTGCTGCATGCTGCGTTTCGTCCTAAAAGAGCCTGCCTAACAAATCCGTCTCAGTAGGTCCTCTTATAGTGCCTTGTATTGTCGAGACACTTTGCTTTGAAATTGTAACACCATCCTCCTTGGATCTTCTTTTATATACTACTTGCCATTGAGATTGAGACCTCACAATTGGGTCAAACCGTGTTAGTTTCTTTGTTGACACTTTGCATAATGAATTACCATCTTTTAAATGAATACCATCCGTTATATGGATCTTGTGTTAGCTCAGTAGCAGATTCTTCTTTCCGAGTAAGATGTAAACATGTGATCATTGTAATCTGCTACTAATCGGGCTGTATGTGATGACTGGTTGGCGGCTGAGAAACACTGGAATTTCAATAGGATACAACTATTCACAATCTAGATAGATCTCTTGTTAAATTGGAGAGGAAAAAAGATTGTAACTTATGTTTTGTGTGGAGATGGAAAATCTTATATTTTCCCCCTCTCCGGTGATATAACTCCGTCGTTGTGTGCTGCAGCCTGGAGCAGGGGGCAGAAGCTAATTGCCGAGTGCTAGGGGGCTGACCTAGGGGGCTGACCTGATAATGCTCATCAAAGCTGAAAGCTCTGGCTCCCAAGAGCATATCTACATGTATGCTTCTCTTGCCAACCCTACTGGCTGCCTCATGCACTACCTCCTACTCTGCCACTTCTTCGGCTTCCACACAGCATGATCATGGCCCCATGGTGGTGGTGGCCGCCTCTTCCTCGTTTCTCAGGTGAGTTCCAGATCTCCTCCCTCTTTCCCATGTGCCTTGAGATTATATGGCCATCGAGTTGTGGCTAATTGTGGTGCCGACGATCGAGCCAACTATGGAAGGATTGGTTGTGTGCTCAGTCTGCCTGTGGTGGTGGCCTTCTGGCTGACACATGGATTTTTTATCGTGATGATCTTGTTAATAAATTGGCCCATATGCTGATTAGATTCCTGTGTTGTTTTGGGTTTTTGTTTTGAAGTTGTAGTTGTTGTATTTGGGTTTCTGTATTGAAATTATAGTTGTACTGAAAGGACGGAACTCTCTCTTCTTGGCGAAAACACGGAGAAAATTAAGGTGAAATCTCGGTCGCTTTGCCGCGTTTCGTCCTAAAAGGGCCCGCCTAACAAATCCTTCTCTGTAGGTCTTGTTAAGAGTGCCTTGTATAGCTGAGACGCTTTCCATTGAAATTGTATTTGGAGCATAATTGGTTTGGTGCGAAAAATTGTCATGCCAATATTTGGCACATGAAATTGTATTCGGAGCATAATTGATTTGGTGCAAAAAATTGTCATGCATTTTGCCAAATATTGGCTACTACTTGGTTGGTTAATGAGTTGTCTTGCCTATCTCACATAAAATTGCCAGTAGTTAGCAAGTCTTGGTATTGCCAATATTTGACAATGCCGACATTTGGCTAGCCAAATATTTGCAAGAAACCAATCATGCTCTTGATAAGTGTGGAAGCCATTGCACTGTTGTGTTTCCTTTGAAATTCTAGATTCAAGTCCGACTGTAGCTTGGTTTTATACTTTTGAATTCTGTTGTGTCTTGTGATTGTTCATGGCAACTGAAATCCCTAGTGTCCTGTTTAGAAGCATGTTTGTTGTATTCATGCCTGTCCTCTGGGCAACGTATGTATGACATATGTTAGAAATTTATAATGCGTGGGCATTTTGCCCCATGAACAGTGGATATCTTTGCTCGGGTACATCTAAGCTGCTTCTTAAATTCTATAGTATCTGTAGATGTACTTGAGGACCAGGCTTTCCTGGTACTCATGTATTTATTGAGGACTAGGCTCGGTGCGTAACCGAGGTTAAAAATCCTAGTACTCATACCTAAAAGGCCGTATGCATTCCTAGTTGGTGCAGAGGCCGGGGAAGTGAAATTCTCCCCCAATTTTAAGAGGGCCAGGCGGATGAGTGCGGGGGAGACGGCGGGGCTGGCCAGGCGGATGAGTGCGGGGGAGACGGCGGGGCTGGCCGCCGCCGGTGGCCTGCGACGGCGAGTTGGCGGCCGCTTCTGGGCGCTGGCTAACGACGAAGACTCGGAAGAGGATCCGGACGCGGCGGACTCGCCTGACTCTCCCTCATCACCGACACCTTCAGATCTGATCATGGAATGTTTTCATGCAGGTTACGATGAGGAGGAGGTGGCCACTACTATTGACAAGGTGTTGCCCGTCGACGATCCGGCAAGGATTGGGCTGCATGCGGGGGAGAAGGTTGAGATGGTCCGGCGCATTGTCCACCGGATGACGGCGGCGTCGGCAATCAGACCGTGGAAAGGGCCTATTCCTAAGGTACGTTTGCCATCTCTTACCCTTGGGGATTTTGTTGGATCCTGGAAGGTTGTTCATCGGCGTCGGAAATCGCGGTTGCCGGCGGCTGCGGCGCCGGCGCCGGCGTTGGATCGCGGCGAGATCCGGGCGGCCAGAGAGAGGCATTTGAACTCGATACTGGGCCAGTTTGGGCCTGGTTCGAGGAGCGTTGCTGAGGTGGGCTTGGTTAGTACTGGGATTAAGGCCCAGGGGGCTGACCAGGCCTGCGTTAAGCTTCTGGAGATTGACGTGCATGCTCATTCAGATCGGGAGAGAGCCCATGCACGTTCGCTTTTGCCTGGCACTTGCGGCGCTGCTAGGGTTCGTCGGCGTGGGAGACTGGGCTTCCCGGCGGCTGCTGTAGGGCGTGTGCGGAAGGAGCCCGGCGTGGCCGGTGTGCCTGCGGGATCGGCTGACCGCGGGGCCGTGATGCCTCCTAAGGCTGCAGCTCCGGCGACGACCACCCCTGCGGCAAGGACGGGGTCTGGGGCTGCGGGTTCTGCTTCGGTGCCAGCAACGAGTCAGGCCGCGCCGGCGCTAGCGCAGGCTGCTGCACCCATTGCCAGGAACGAGCCGCCGCCGCCCAGGTCGGCGACTGCTCAGCGGCCGTGGCCCAGGCAGATGGCGGGAGGGCGTGGTGGCTCTGTTCATGGCGGGATTGGCCGCGGAGCTGGAGCTTTTGCTGGTGATAGCCGTAACCCACCTCGTGGCCAGTGGGGAGACGATGGCTTTAACGCTTATGGTGATGGTTTGCATCGTGGATCATCTTCCTCCGGAGGCGGCCGCGGATACGCATGGTCTGAGTATGGTGCTAACGGAAGAGGGTTCCAAGGACCACCTGGAAATTTTGTGGAAGGGGCAGTTGGCCCCAATGACCGACCCTTCCGGGGCCGCTTTCATGGTGGTCGAGGTGGTCGCGGTGGTCGAGGTGGGTTCCGCCGCCCTCCTCCACCACGCCTACCGCCCGCGGCTTCTGAATCGTTGGTGAGCCTAGCGGAGGGGCCATCTGTTGGGTCGGCGATGTCCACAGATTCTATGGAGACTGATCGTGATTTGCAAGCTGTGGTCGAGCCGGATTCATTGCCGATGGCGGATGCGGTATCTGATAAAGGTCCGGACAAGTCCGAGGGAGACAAGCCGTCCAAGTGGGCGATTAAGAAGAAAAAATTAACTTGTTTCCGCTGCGGTGAACCGGGTCACTTCATGGCCGAGTGCAATGCGGAGTTGTGCGATCTTTGCCGGAAGCCGAGGCATACGGCGGCAGAATGTCCTCTTCTGTTGGGGCCTAAGCCTACGGTCAGTATATATGGAGTCTGTTGCTCAGAGTTGATGTTTTTCGAGTCTCCGTGTGTGGCACCAGTGGCACCAGTGGTTGAGACCTCCTTCCCGGGTGTGGTGAAGGTGGTGCATGGACCTCTGACGGAAGCTCAAATTATCCAGCAGCTCCGGGAGTTGGCACCGGGCAATTTTCAGTGGTCATTGATGAAGATAACAGATCAGACATACAAAGTTGAGTTTCCTTCTAAGGAAGATCAGTTGAGAATTCTCAAGTTTGGCATGAGCAGAGTTACTGGTACTAGTTTTGTGTTGCAGTTCGATGAGTGGAAAAAGAAGGAGCCGCAGGGTACGCCTCTGACTCAGATTTGGGTTCGTTTCTCTGGGGCGCCAACTGAACCTTTAGATAATTTCTTGGTCACCTGGAGCTTGGGTCCCTGCTTGGCAAGACCGAACAGGTAGATATGCCTTTCACGCGTGCTCATGGGGTCGCGCGGCTACTTGTCAGTGTTGCCAACATTGAGTTCCTGCCGGAAGTGGTGCGTTGGTCTCACGAGGGCATCGTGTATATTTTGGGGGTCGAATATGAGGATCCCAATTTATTTAAGGACTTTGAGGAGGTGCATCCTATGGATACTTCTGAGGGGGGAGATGGCTCCGGGAACCAGGATGGGAGCACACAGAATAATGGGGGTAAGGATTCAAGTACCGGACCCAAGTCTTCATCTAAGGCGGGAGAACCTGCTAAGGAGAGGGCTCCGGGGTCTGCAACGACTAACATGTTACAGCTTGGATCATTGGGGGCTTTCTCAGCGCCTCCTCGTCTTTGGAGCGATCGAGTTGATTTGGATGACCCGTCTGAACATCTTCCGCCGGTGGAAGTGGGAAGTGTTTCTTCGTGTATGCTTGATGGGATGGGAGGAATTAGTGGGCCGGAGGCCTATATTGTACCCTCTGCATCGTTGTTGCCCACGTTGGAGGTGACGGCTATTGTGGACGCTTCGAAGGAAGGGGGCGGGCAGGCGGCTCGGTCCCCCAACTCCTTTGCTTCAGCTTCCTTGGGGAGGCCCAAGGATGGCCCTGCGGTCGTGGAGCCCCTTGGGGGTTTGGCTGGTCGAGGAGGGGCATGCACGCAGGAGGCCTGCGCCCCCCACTCACCCTTGGCGATGAGCCCACGGTCACCTCCCGCGTTGCCTGACAGGACGCCTCACCTGGCGGGAGGGGTGACTGGGGTGGTCGGCCAGGGGCCTCTCTTCGCCTCATCGCCTCAACTTGCTCCTGCCGGATCGCCTCATGCAGGTGCCATGACTTTGGGATCCGTGGCCGAGCCAGTGGTGCATGGCTCTCCCTTGGCGTCTCCATGTGATATCTTGACTGCTCCAGTGCAGTCTCGCTCGGTTGGGGGTAGGGCAGGAGGCCCCATCTCTAATAGGGCCACGCGGGAGGAGGTTATAGCTTTCGGTGGGATACCGGACGCTGTGTCTGAGGGCCGGCGGATTAGCAGCCGTCTCCAAGAGCAGCAGGACGTGGATGACATGCAGCTGAGGTGCGCTAAGAGGGCGGCCAAGCTTCATGACATGGAGGTCGCAACCGGTATGTCAGTTAACTTATCAAATTCGATTTTATTCTTTTCCAATGACGAAATTGTTCACAATGCAAATCAATTAGGAGTTTCACTTGGTAATAATGATAGTGAAATCTCTAAATCAGTTAATGATATTCTCGATCTAGAAGCGGAACGTACTTTAGAAACTATTCGTCTCATAGCAGCAGTTAAACCCATGAAGGACTCCGACATTGATGCGTTGGGAGTCCGGGCTCTTGGTAGTTTTTGCGAGGACCTTGCCCCTTCTCCTGATGGAACCAAGGAGGATGAGGGACTCGGTTCCCCTTTGATTACGGTACATGCAGTTGGCCCGGAAGGCAACCCCTCAGAGCCCGGTTCTGAAGACCGGCGAGAGGAGAAGGATTGGCCTAAACGGAAGTGGAAACGGAAGGTTTATCCAGCTTCGGCTGTGCGTAGAAGTGCTAGGATCCGTACCTCTAAAAAATTTCATGATGAACTATGAGAGGAATTTTTTGGAATAGCAGAGGTCTTAAGGACTTGGCTAAAAGACGGTTTCTAGCGGATGCATCGATTGATTACAAGTTAGACTTTATTGCCCTGTCGGAGACCGGCAGGGATAACTTTACACCACAATTCCTTAGCTCTTTATCGGGAGGTGTCGAGTTTGACTGGCACTGCCTACCTCCAAGAGGAAGATCCGGTGGAGTCCTACTGGGGGTTAGATGTGACTCGTTGGAAGTGCGGAATGTGGTCATGGGAGATTTTGCGGTAAAGTTTCGGGTTAGATCTAAGGCTGATGGGTTTAATTGGGCTTTGGTGGCGGTATATGGTGCTGCACAGCCAGAGTTAAAACCAGACTTTTTGGCTGATTTGGTCCGTATTTGCGGCAGCGAGCAACTCCCAATCCTTGTTGGGGGAGATTTCAACATTATTCGAAGGAGGGAGGAAAAGAATAACGACAATTTTGACGGCCGATGGTCGTTTATGTTCAATACTATCATTGAAAGCTTGGATCTCAGAGAGATAGAGCTGACCGGTAGGAAATTCACTTGGGCTAATTCACTTCCCAACCCGACTTTTGAGACGCTGGACCGTGTTCTAGCTAGTGTCGATTGGGAACAGAAGTTCCCTCTTGTAACGGTACAGGCTTTATCACGCGCAATTTCGGATCACACCCCGTTGTTGGTTGATTCTGGTGAACCCACCCATGTGGGAAACAAGAACACGTTTTCTTTTGAGCTATCATGGTTCGATAGAGAAGGTTTCCTGGAGCTGATCGCTAGAGAATGGGATAAAGCTTCAGGAGGCCGGTCTCCTATTGAAAGATGGCAGAATAAGATCAGGCATCTGCGAAGTTTCCTGCGGGGTTGGGCTAAGCACACTCATGGGATTTATAAGGCTGAGAAGGAAAGACTCCTTTCCCTTATTCAATCCCTAGACTTAAAGGCCGAATCCACTATTTTAGATACCAGAGAGCTGGAAACTAAGGTAGAGGCAGAGTTGAGACTGAAAGATCTTCTTCGAGAGGAGGAATTGAAGTGGGCATTACGAGCTAAAGTTCGTAAAATCGTCCAAGGGGATGATAACACTCAATTCTTTCATATGATTGCAAATGGAAAACACCGCAAGAAGAGGATTTTCCAGCTTGAGCAAGATGAGGGGACTATCCTGGGTCAAGAAAATCTGAAAGTTTATATTTCCAATTTCTACAAGCAGCTGTTTGGGCCGCCGGAAGATAACTTTGTGGCTTTAGATGAGTCTAGGGTCGACGATGTTCCGCAACTGGCGGCGGACGAGAATGAGATTTTAACTGCTCCTTTCACGGAGAATGAGGTGTTTGAGGCCATTTCACAAATGAAAAATAATAAGGCTCCAGGGCCGGATGGCTTTCCGGCGGAGTTTTATAAAAAATGCTGGCATATTATCAAAGGGGATTTGCTCCCTCTGTTCCATGATCTTTTCTCCGGACAGCTTCAATTGTTTAAACTCAATTTCGGTACGATTACTCTTCTCCCTAAGAAAACAGAGGCCGTCCGTATTGAGCAGTTCAGGCCTATATGTCTTCTAAATGTTAGCTTCAAGATTTTCACAAAGGTCGGGACTAACAGGCTTTCACAAATTGCTAAATCTGTAGTGCAGCCATCCCAGACTGCTTTCATGCCGGACAGAAACATACTCGAAGGGGTTGTCGTTCTGCATGAAACGCTTCATGAAATCCATTCCAAAAAACTAGATGGGGTTGTGTTTAAAGTGGATTTTGAGAAAGCTTACGATAAGGTCAAATGGCCTTTCCTTCAACAGGCCTTGCGCATGAAAGGATTTGATGAGTCTTGGCGACACCAAGTTGACTCTTTCACGCGAAAAGGAAGTGTTGGGATTAAGGTGAATGATGACATAGGTCATTATTTCCAAACACACAAAGGGCTGAGACAAGGGGATCCGATGTCACCTATTCTTTTCAACATAGTGGCCGATATGTTGGCAATTCTTATAGGAAGAGCGAAGGATGCGGGTCAGGTAGGAGGCCTAATCCCGCATCTGGTTGACGGGGGTGTATCTATTTTGCAGTACGCTGATGACACTATTATCTTTATGGAGCACGATCTGGCAAAAGCACGAAACATGAAGCTCGTGTTATGCCTGTTCGAACAATTGTCCGGGTTAAAGATCAACTTCCATAAGAGCGAACTGTTCTGTTTTGGTAGAGCTAACGATGAACAAGAGGCATACAAACAATTATTCGGGTGTGAGTTGGGAGCTTTACCTTTCACATACTTGGGTATTCCAATTCATCATCGTAAGCTGACCAACAGAGAATGGAAGTGCATTGAAGACCGGTTTGAGAAGAAATTGAGCTGCTGGAAAGGCAAGTTGTTGTCATATGGAGGAAGATTAATTCTCATTAATTCGGTCCTCACGAGTATGCCAATGTTTCTTCTGTCCTTCTTTGAGGTTCCCATAGGAGTCAGGAAAAGGCTTGACTTCTACAGATCACGTTTCTTCTGGCAGAGTGATGAGCTTAAGCGAAAATACAGACTTGCTAAATGGGATATCATCTGTAGGCCGAAAGACCAGGGAGGTCTAGGCATAGAAAATCTAGAAGTGAAGAACAGATGTCTCCTTAGCAAATGGCTGTTTAAACTCTCTGCAGGGACGGAGGCCACTTGGGCTCAGATTCTGCGTAACAAGTACCTTCATTCTAGAACCTTGTCCCAGGTGACAGTGAGACCGACTGATTCACCTTTTTGGAAAGGATTGATGAGGGTGAAATCACTCTTTTTCAATAGGACAAAATTCATAGTTGGAGACGGTTCTACTACAAGATTTTGGGAGGATGCATGGCTAGGGGAAACGCCCCTTGCTCTCCAATATCCTTCCTTGTATAACATTGTTCAGCGTAGAGACGCTTGCGTTGCAACAGTGTTACAGTCTAGTCCGCTCAATATTCAATTTAGGAGGGCGCTAGTGGGAAACCGTTGGGAATCCTGGCTTAATCTTGTCAGACGATTGATGGATGTCCAGTTGTCTCAACAGCCTGATCGGTTGTGCTGGAAACTTACTAAGAATGGGGAATTCTCGGTTAAATCCATGTATCTGGACGTGATTAACACTAGTGTATTGCCTAGATCGAAACATGTTTGGAAAGTTAAAGTTCCTTTGAAAATAAAAGTTTTTATGTGGTTTGTGCATAAAAAAGTTATTTTAACTAAGGATAATTTGGCTAAGCGTAATTGGACAGGACCTACCAGATGTAGTTTCTGTGACCAACAGGAATCAATCACGCACCTTTTCCTGACTTGTCCTATGGCTAAAATCTTGTGGAGGACGATTCACATAGCCTTCAACATTAATCCACCGAATTCTATCAACACGTTATTTGGGACGTGGCTAGATGGGATAGACTCTGAATCTGCTAAACATATTCGTATAGGAGTATGTGCTCTGCTATGGGCAGTTTGGAACTGCCGAAATGATTTGGTCTTTAACAGAACAACAACTATTCACTTTTTGCAGGTTATCTTCAGAACCACTGGGTTCATCCGTATGTGGTCGCTACTCACTCAGACGGAGGCCAGGGAGCGTTTGGTTACTGGGTCTACCCGATGGGAGATGGTAGCTCGGGGTATCTTCAACCGGTTTGGATGGCGGTTATGTAATAGGATAGGCATGTAGTGCTTTTATCTTTCTTATGCCAGCCGGTTGTGGTCTTGCTTTTGCCCTTGCTCTTGTTGAGCCCTTTTAGTTTTTGTTTCTGGAGACTTTGGAGACTTTTGTTGGATTTTAAACTATTTAATAATATTGGCCGTATGCATCGTTCTGATGCAGAGGCCGGGGATAGGCCCCTTTTCGAAAAAGAAAAAAAAAATCTGTAGATGTACTTTTTTTGTTCAGTGAAATGTTAGCCTACATTTTACTATGTTAGATTACGTACGTCTGTTGCCTGTAGGGACATTCCCTTTGAATGCATTGACTAATGAGCTTGGTTTACCAGATTAACTTGTACCCTTTCATTTTACTATGTTAGATTACGTACGTCTGTTGCCTGTAGGGACATTCCCTTTGAATGCATTGACTAATGAGCTTGGTTTACCAGATTAACTTGTACCCTTTCCTGGCGGATGATGCGGAGCATCGAAACCCACAAGCTCACAAGCTTCTTCCTCGCCCACAAGCTCTCGATACACTGCGTGCGCCTACAGCTGCAACAATGACAACTACAAGCAAATGAATAAAGCGGATCCTTGTTTGACGATTCCGCATCTCAGATTTGCTTGCTGTTGCTCAATCATTGCAGCTTGATTGTGTATATCTCAGGTTTATTCTGTAATCTTGTAGGCTGTAGCGTTGGGTCTTGTACTAGGTGGGAGCGAATTTTGTTGTGGTGTGGAGTCCTTTGCTTTCATGATAAAGCAGGGGCCTCAACTCCTGAAGTTTACCTTTTGAAATCTTGTAATTGCTGTATATTATCAAGAAAGAAATCCTTTTTGATGATCTAAACCGACCGAATGTTTCCTTTTATAATACTGTAGTAAGATGCAATCAAGAAAACGAAGCAAATGTCTTGTCTTGTTGATCTACATAAAGGCCTCCCTTGTTTTTTGATGATCTATATAAAGGGCTTGTCTTGTTGGTGACACAATCCATTTGTTGCCACCTGCCTATGATCCGTTTACTTATAAACTCTACGCTACTTCCAATGGAGCCTTTTGACTAGGATCGAATGAATCGGCTCTAAACTTATCGTGGTTCTGAATCAATCAATCTTTTTTTGTAATTTTGAAACATGTCAGCAGATTGGATTGCCTGCTTTCTGAATTCCCAAGAGGGGATTACATTGGGTAAAATCAAGTTGGTCTTGCTTTGCTCAATTTTGCTCATATATATCTTAAAGAAGAAGATGTATCCTTATAACGATGATTGCCAAACCAAGATGATTTTAATTTTGCTTAAGGGAAGAAAATAGATTTGATTTGGTTTATTGTTGGATGCCGCCGAACCAAGATGATTGGAGACAATGAAGAAGTTGGTTGCAAGCAGTTTACTTGAATTACACCCACCCACCCACTTTGGTACTTTTTTTAATGCGAGCCAGACAACTAGCCGTCCCATGCATGCATGCTTGGGTAGTTAAGATAGATGTAGGCGTGACTTGAGCCGAGCAGGGCACTCCGTCTTCTGCAACTAATAGCAGCCAGTGCATGTGTCTAGCTAGAGATAATGCCCATAAGCCAGTCAGCCAGGGGAGATGGAGGGCATGGCTTGCGCCACGTCAACAATCTGCGGCAAGGCCTTTTCCCTCATAGAGCTAGAGCTTCTTCTCTTAATGCATCATGCCTCCACATCTCTCTTCTATATATACAAGAAGCGGTGGTTCATCCGCGTGCGGGGTGCGTGTGCGACTTGGACTTGGGGCTTGGGCGACGGCGAAAGGCGAGACGTGAAGCTTCACCGTGAGTGAGTGAGTGTTTGATTTGGGCGTGTGTGTGCATATCTGTCGTTTGGATTTGTTCTTGCAGGGAGGAAGGGGAAAGGACGAGCATATCCGGCGTATTCGACATGGCGGATCGAGGAGGTAAGTGCAGGAATCCAATCCAATCCAATCCGCTCCTGATCAGATTCTACTCGTACGTAGTTAGAGACCGGATCGTGCGTCGTCTTGGGGATCCCTCGGGGATACCGCCGGTATGAGAGGCATCCGCGACAGTGCGGACTGGGGACCGAGCGTTGGGGCACGTCGCAGGTTCCGGATGAGGGCTTGGTTGGGCTGGCGTGAGCCGCCGTCCATGGATTTTCCGCAGCTTGCTTCAGATTCGCTACTATCCCCATCTCTCCCCGAGAGACACACACACCATGCTCTCTCTGTCTCTCTCTCTCAGTGTGTGCGTGCGCGAGCAGTTCACACCAGTAAACCCCAACACTAGATTGAATCAGTCCAGCACTCGTTGGTATGCACACACTTTGGTATGCACACACTTTTTAATTACACCCACCCACCCATCCATTTTTTTTAGAGGTATCCACTTTGGTATGCACACACTTTTTAATGCCAGTGAGCTAGCCCGTGCATGCATGCATGCTTGGGGTAGTTAAAGGTAGAGGCCGGCGGGACTTGAGCCAAGCATCACCCAAAATGGACGCTTCGCCTTCGGCAGTTAATACGCATGCATGTGCCTAGGGAGGGATGGGGGCCATCGGCGTGCGAGCCTGCTAGCCAGGGAGATGGAGGGCCTGGGTTGTGCCATGTCATGGATCTGCGGCAAGAACTTTTCTCAAGAGCTAGCTAGAGCTTGTTCTCTCCATGCCTCCATCTCTCTTCTATATATACAAGAAGCAATCTTTCATCCGCGTGCGGGATGCGTGTGCGACTTGGACTTATTGTTGGATGCCCCTGAACCAAGATGATTGGAGACAATGAAGAAGTTTGTTGCAAGCAGATTACTTGAATTACACCCACCCACCCACTTTGGTATTTTTTTTTAATGTGAGCCAGACAGCTAGCCGGTACTTAAGGTAGAGGAAGGCATGACTTGAGCCGAGCAGGGCGCTCCATCTTCTGCAATTAATAGCAGCCAGTGCATGTGTCTAGAGATAAGGTCCATAAGCCAGTTAGCCAGGGGAGATGGAGGGCATGGCTTGCGCCATGTCATCGATCTGCGGCAAGGCCTTGTCCCTCAAAGAACTAGAGCTTGTTCTCGCCATGCATCATGCCTCCACATCTCTCTTCTATCTTTATATATACAAGAAGCGGTGGTTCATCCGCGTGCGGGTTGCGTGTGCGACTTGGACTTGGGGCTTGGGCGATGGCGAAGGGCGAGGCGATGCTTCACTGTGAGTGCTCTGGCGCTCATGCCAGGCGATGCTCCGTCGAGAGGCGAATCCGGCGATGCTTCCCATACATGTGAGTGAGTATTTGCTTTGGGTGTGTCTGTGTGTATCTGTTGTTTGGCTTGGGCGACGGCGAGACGAGAGGCGAGGCGTGAGTGAGTGGGTGTTTGCTTTGGGCGTGTGTGTGTGCATATCTGTGGTTTGGCTTTGTTCTTGCAGGGAGGAAGGGGAAAGGATTCGCTGGCGTGGAGGAGCAGATCCGATATGGCCAACTGAAGAAGTAAGTGCAGGAATCCAATCCGCCCCTGGTCAGAATCTGCTGGTACGTAATGACTAATGAGAGAGACCAGTTTGCTTGTGTGTTCTGTTTCCTTCCGCTGACATGAATCAATCAATCAAACAAACCAAGGCGCGCGCGGCATGTGATCCGACGGGGGCACCCAGATGATCAATATACAAAGAAAGCAATCAGGAGCGACACGTACGCTCCGGTGGCCAACACATCGCGGTGTGTTCCGTTCGGCCGTGTTGTGCTAGTTACTGTATATTCGATCAACTACTCCTACTCGGCGGCTGATTGCTAGCTAGCTATACGAGTACGTGAAGCTTCACGTCAAAGGATCAATCCAGATGCCTGGTTAGCTAGCTAAGGCTGCTACGTTTCGTGCCTATTTAAACCTACACCCCTGAACACGTACAAACCAAGAAGTTTGATAGTTTATTAAACAAAGAATTGAAGGAGGTAACGTAACAGAACAAGTAAATGGCTCTATGTTTTCTTAGTGATACATTTTGAGGTATCATCTTTTTAGAACCGCAATGGAAAACATGGTAACTTGATTCAAATGGATAAGTATATATAATTCGCACGTGTCAAATGATTCATAATCAAGAGACTCCAGAAGTCCATCAGCATGAAGCTTCTTCATACGTTTGACACCAATATGACCAAGGTGGCAGTGCCACAAGTATGTGGGACTATCATTGTCAACTTTACATCTTTTGGCATTCACACTATGAATATGTGTATCATCACGATCGAGATTCATCAAAAATAAACCATTGACCAGCGGGGCATGACCATAAAACATATCTCTCAAATAAATAGAACAACCATTATTCTCGGATTTAAATGAGTAGCCATCTCGCATCAAACGAGATCCAGATACAATGTTCATGCTCAAAGCTGGTACTAAATAACAATTATTAAGGTTTAAAACTAATCCCAAGGGTAGATGTAGAGGCAGCGTGCCGACGGCGATCACATCGACCTTGGAACCATTCCCGACGCGCATCGTCACCTCATCCTTCGCCAGTCTCCGCTTATTCCGCAACTCCTGCTTAGAGTTACAAATATGAGCAACTGCACCGGTATCAAATACCCAGGAGCTACTACGAGCGCTGGTAAGGTACACATCAATAACATGTATATCAAATATACCTTTGACGTTGTCGGCCTTCTTGTCCGCTAAGTATTTGGGGCAGTTCCGCTTCCAGTGACCCGTTCCCTTACAATAAAAGCACTCAGTCTCAGGCTTGGGTCCATACTTTGACTTCTTCCCGGCAACTGGCTTACCGGGCGCGGCAACTCCCTTGCCGTCATTCTTGAAGTTCTTCTTACCCTTGCCCTTCTTGAACTTAGTGGTTTTATTGACCATCAACACTTGATGCTCTTTCTTGATCTCCACCTCCGCTGATTTCATCATTGAATACACCTCGGGAATGGACTTCTCCATCCCCTGCATATTGAAGTTCAACACGAAGCTCTTGTAGCTTGGTGGGAGCGACTGGAGGATTCTGTCAACGACCGCTTCGTCTGGGAGATTCATTCCCAACTGAGACAAGCGGTTGTGCAACCCAGAAATCTTGAGGATGTGCTCACTGACAGAACTGTTTTCCTCCATCTTACAGCTGTAGAATGCGTTGGAGACATCATATCTCTCCACTCGGGCATGAGCCTGGAAAACCAATTTCAGCTCTTGGAACATCTCATATGCCCCGTGGTGCTCAAAACGCCTTTGGAGCCCCGATTATAAGCTGTAGAGCATGCCGCACTGAACCAGGGAGTAATCATCACAACGTGACTGCCAAGCGTTCATAACATCTTGGTTTGCCGGGGCGGGAGCGTCACCTAGCGGTGCTTCTAGGACATAAGTTTTCTTGGCAGCTATGAGGATGATCCTCAGGTTACGGACCCAGTCCGTATAGTTGCTACCATCGTCTTTCAGCTTGGATTTCTCTAGGAACGCGTTGAAGTTGAGGGTGACATGAGCGTGGGCCATTTGATCTACAAGACATATTGTAAAGAATTTAGACTAAGTTCATGATAATTAAGTTCATCTTAATCAAATTTTAATGAACTCTCACTCAGATTGACATCTCTCTAGTCATCTAAGTGATACATGATCCGAATCGACTAGCCTGTGTCCGATCATCACGTGAGACGGACTAGTCATCAACGGTGAACATCTTCATGTTGATCGTATCTTCTATACGACTCATGTTCGACTTTTCGGTCTTCCATGTTCCGAGGCCATGTCTGTACATGCTAGGCTCGTCAAGTGAACCCTAAGTGTATTGCGTGTGTAAATCTGGCTTACACCCGTTGTATGCGAACGTTAGAGCCTATCACACCCGATCATCACGTGGTGCTTCGGAACAACGATCCTTAGCAACGGTGCATAGTTAGGGGGAACACAATTCTTGAAATTTTAGTGAGATATCATCTTATTTACTACCGTCGTTCTAAGTAAACAAGATGCATAAACATGATAAACATCACATGCAATCAAGTAAAGTGACATGATATGGCCAATATCATCTTGCTCCTTCGATCTCCATCTTCGGGGCACCATGATCATCTTTGTCATCGGCTCGACACCATGATCTCCATCATCATGATCTCCATCATCGTGTCTTCATGAAGTCGTCACGCCAACTATTACTTCTACTACTATGGCTAACGTTTAGCAATAAAGTAAACTAATCACATGGCGTTATTCAGTGACACGCAGGTCATACAATAATTAAGACAACTCCTATGGCTCCTGCCAGTTGTCATTATCATCGACATGCAAGTCGTGATTTCCTATTACAAGAACATGATCAATCTCATACATCACATATATCATTCATCACATCTTCTTGGCCATACCACATCACATAGCACATGCTGCAAGAACAAGTTAGACGACCTCTAATTGTTGTTGCAAGTTTTTACATGGCTTCTATAGGTTTTCTAGCAAGAACGTTTCTTACCTACGCCAAAACCACAACGTGATTTGTCAATTTCTATTTACCCTTCATAAGGACCCTGTTCATCGAATCCGATCCGACTAAAGTGGGAGAGACAGACACCCGCCAGCCACCTTATGCATCTAGTGCCTATCTGTCGGTGGAACCAGTCTCACGTAAGCGTACGTGTAAGGTCGGTCCGGGCCGCTTCATCCCACGATGCCGCCGAATCAAGATTGGACTAGTAACGGCAAGAAAATTGAGCAAACTCAACGCCCACAACTTGTTTGTGTTCTACTCGTGCAAGATGCTACGCAAAGACCTAGCTCAGATGCCACTGTTGGGGAACGTAGCAGAATTCAAAAAAATTCCTACGCTTCGCCAAGATCAATCTAAGGAGTCATCTAGCAACGAGCATAATGGACTGCATCTACATACCCTTTTGTAGATCGCGTGCGGAAGCGTTCGAAGGAACGTGGATGAAGTAGTCGTACTCTTCGTGATCCTCGTCACCGATGATCCCAGCGCCGAACGGACGGCACCTCCGCGTTCAACACACGTACGGTACAGCGACGTCTCCTCCTTCTTGATCCAGCAAGGGCGGAGGAGAGGTTGTCGGAGATCCAGCAGCACGACGGCGTGGTGGTGGATGCAACAGGAAAACCTGCAGGGCATCGTCGGCGCCCTGCGTGAGGAGTAGGAAGTGTGACGGGAGGGGGGAGAGGCGCCAGAGGCTTGGGGTGCGGCTGCCCTCTTCCCCCCACTATATATAGGGGCCAGGGGGCGCCGGCCCTAGGGAGATCAGATCTCCAAGGGGGCGGCGGCCAGGGGGTAGACTTGCCCCCCAAGGCATAGGGGGCGCCCCCTCCCCCTAGGGTTTCAACCCTAGGCGCATGGAGGGGGGGCCCATGAGGTGCGCCAGCCCACCAGGGGCTGGCACCTTCCTCCTTGCGGCCTAGGGGACCCACCGGGATGGGTGGCCCCACCCGGTGGACCCCCGGGACCCCTCCGGTGGTCCCGGGACACTCCCGGTGACCCCCGGAGTTCACCCGATGGCCGAAACTGGACTTCCTATATATCATTCTTTACCTCCGGACCATTCCGGAACTCCTTGTGATGTCCGGGATCTCATCCGGGACTCCGAACAACATTCGGGTTTCCACGTGCATGTATCTCTACAACCCTAGCATCACCGAACCTTAAGTGTGTAGACCCTACGGGTTCGGGAGACACGCAGACATGACCGAGACGACTCTCCGGTCAATAACCAACAGCGGGATCTGGATACCCATGTTGGTTCCCACGTGTTCCTCGATGATCTCATCGGATGAACCACTGTGTCAAGGATTCACTCAATCCCGTATGTTATTCCCTTTGTCTATCGGTACGGTACTTGCCCGAGATTCGATCGTCGGTATACCCGATACCTTGTTTAATCTCGTCATGGCAAGTCTCTTTACTCGTTCCGTAATCCATCATCCCGTGACTAACTCCTTAGTCACTTTGAGCTCATTATGATGATGTCTTACCGAGAGGGCCCAGAGGTACCTCACCGTCATACGGAGTGACAATATCCCAGTCTCGGTTCGTACCAACTCAACAGACACTTTTGGAGATACCTGTTGCGTACCTTTATAGCCACCCAGTTACGTTGTGACGTTTGGCACACCCAAAGTATTCCTACGGCATCCGGGAGTTGCACAACCTCATGGTCTAAGGAACAAATACTTGACACTGGAAAAGCTTAAGCATTACGAACTATACGATCTCGTGCTTGGCTCAAGATTGGGTCTTGTCCAACATCATTCTCCTAATGATGTGATCCCGTTATCAATGACATCCAATGTCCATGGTCAGGAAACCGTGACCGTCTGTTGATCAACGAGCTAGTAACTAGAGGCTTACCAGGGACACGTTGTGGTCTATGTATTCACACATGTATCGTTGTTTCCGTACAACACAATTCAAGCATGAATAACAGACAATTATCATGAACAAGGAAATATAATAATAATACTTTTATTATTGCCTCTAGGGCATATTTCCAACACTATGTTTATCTAACTGATCCCGGGTCCTTCAGGAATCACTATTGGAGTTGTCAAACAAAGCGATGATGGACATAACATGATGTAAATGATTATTTTAGATATGTTTTTTCATTTTCTAATGACAAATCTTAGATATCATGTTCTTAAAACCACAACGAAAAACATAGAAATTTTATTCAAATTGATAAATTCAGTGCTAATGAAAAAGAACAAGGCCTTTGACATGAGGGCATTTATGATGATGTTCAATTGGGTTCCAACCAACATACAAGTCTTTGGGATGACTTTCTACATTCTTGTTGCTTTCGGGTGCCCTGTCCAGCAAGGTGTGTATGTAAATGACTCGGTTATGCATGAACTGCTCGTACTCCGGAATTACATGATAATATGTTGGGTACAAGTAGCCTTGATCCTGAACCTTTCAGTCCTTCAAATGATAGGCCAATCCTCTGTATGGGGCCAATCCTCTATGATGATACATTCAAAAAGACAACTTCTTTATATGGATGAAATCCAAGGATATAAATGTGTCCGTCGTGACGACCACCAACCATATATTTATTATCAAGAATGTTATCATTTTCAGAGTCCCATTCAACCTTTGCTTCCACTAGCATTTTCTTGACAGAGTTTATCAACTCAATTTTCTTTTCTAATAGTTATTCCACGTGTTCGTCGGGTGGTATATTGCGCTTCTTGTACTCTTTGAGATACACATTGCAGTTAATATCTTGTAAGACCCATGAACCAAGAACAGGATGGTCATAAGGTATTATAGGTCTAAGGCAATTGTTATGCTTCAAGAGCCAATTTGTCTGGCCACTCGATTTTCTCAAGGACCCAAACCTGAAGACGATATGTATTAGAAGTAGATGCAAATCACCCAAAGCGACAAATAGATGCAAGGTACACCCCTTCTTCTGACCGTCCAAGATAAAACTTTCGGCATTCGATTAGTTCACCATCCATGGTTTAATTACTTTGTATTTATCCCTGCGCCCCTGTGATAGACGGCATAACGTCTCTAAGTCAGAAGATCGCATATCAAAGATGGTTCCAGCAGCCTTTCCTTGTCGACTAAAAGACATTTCCTCCCAACAGCCTGACCTTGAGGAGAAAACTTGCAAAGCGCACATAGACGGTGGCCATTCAGATTCCTCCATAGCATGGTCCTCTGAGTCTAATATGTTGTAGTTATATTCTACGGTCTTTCTTTTGCAGCGAGGATGTGTGATCAGAAACACCTCGTAGTGGGGCGACAACATGGGATCAAACACAATGTATTGTTGGTATGCGAAGTCTGGATCTGCCTCCTTGAACATAGACGGGCGCGTCGGTAAAGCATCCCACTGCCGCGTGGCAGGGTTAACCACGTAGTAATGGCCCTCGTGAACATCGAGCAAGAGGAGGCCGTTGCAGTGGTCGACAATGCTGCAACAATCCAGGCTCTCCGGGTCCTCAAACCTGTTGGAGATCGCAGGGCCGGCCAAGGGGCGGGCGAAGAACTCCGACTGAAGCGTGCCCCAGAAGTTGATGAATATGCCGCCGACAGCCAGCGGGAGGAAGTCTGCGTGCAGCAGGCTGCTGGCGTCGAAGGCGGCGCGCAGGGCCTTGCAAGCGCAGCGGCATACGGACGAGGCCGCGCGGCGGAGGATGTCGGCAAGCACGTCCTCGGGCACAGCTGCGGAAGATCCATCACTTCTCTCGACCGTCCTCTTGCGGCGAGGCCCTGCAAGTATCCTTTCACTTCTTTAAGGAAGTGCCACTTTCAATATTTGAAAGTAACTGGGATTGGCCTAGAAATCCACTGCTACAAACTGAAACTAAGATTTTGGTATGCACTCTCGCTTATTTGTTATGAGGTAAGAACCCAGTGAAGAAAAATAAAATAAAATATTACACAAGATTCAGATTCGATGTTCTATTCATCTGATATAAGCTAAGTTTCGTTTCAAAGAAGTTCGCATTAGCGGTCAAGCTCATATCAAAATTGCTTATTCGAAAAAAAATACACATGTCACAGAATCTGATATAAGCCAGATTTGATGTTGCAAATCTTGCACACAACAGTATCCCAATAATTCTTCATATGTTCCTATCACATCTTCTATCCTGTAGCATCCTTCCAAATACAGGAGTAACTAACAACAGCATCACCAAGAACGAGAAAACCAAGGAGCAGAGGTAGTCACAGGTTGTCTGGGAGCAGACCCACAAACGGCCACACACACTATACAAGATTGTCAGTAGGCTTCCCCGTAATCATCCTGGAGCAAGTTTTTGTCAACAAAGCGAACTCGCAAAGTTTGTTCACTTGCGGTAAAGAATGTCACAGTGACCACGCCTACACAGCAAGGTCAGCAAGGGTGCACCATCAGATGACAATAAGTCGGCGTCATCGCTTCCCTCCTCCAGCGGTTTAGGAGTTGTGCTCGAGGAAAGGTAGCTCCGAGTCAAATGGAGAGGGCCCTTGTTCAACTCTGACTGATGAAAGAAATCGAGGCGCTTCACTAACACACCTTGACCCATCGAGCTCTTATCCACGACTTCGACACGCAACGGTATGCCGAGCGTGTATGTCAAAGCCCTCATTTGTGTAGTGGTAGCTTCAGCATCCAGGGATCGCACCGTTTTCCAACAGAACTGTTATCACAACCATATATGTGAAATAATGGTGAGTGTAATCTGTGAGTGGTAAACGCAGTATTGGTTAATCATTTATTACCGTAAATCACAGAAATTGACCAGTGGCAAAACTTTATTTCTGAGTTTAAATGTTTATCCAGATAGAAAGGTAACTCATACACCCGAGAATTACTGATAAAACAGTAATAAATATGCTAAATCTCAAAGACAGAGGACAAGATAATCCGTCTGTAGTATATCAAGAATGATATCCGAGGATAGTACAAGGGAGCAGAAACTCCACCTCGAGGACACTCAAATTTTTAGGGATAGATTGCTTGTAGAACTCTTCTGTACGGATTTCAGTCTCAGTAAGCAACCTAAGGAAAGATATAACTGGCAAAAACAACATGTTATATAAAGAACAAATAGACAAACAACACATCCTAAACAAGGATTGATATCCTTACTCCTGCATGAAAAGGTCTCCTCCAGGTTTCTCTGGTACAGCCATTCAGAAGTACAGCTACAAAAGACAAAAGAACTTGTTTGTAAACCAAAATATAACTTCAAGACCTTCTATGAATCTCAAGTTAAAACTTACACATACCCATTTGCTACGAGGTTGAGAACTTGATTGAGCTCCTGAAACAAATATGAAGACACTAGGTAATGTATGTAATTTAAGCTATATCATGAAGAGAATGTCAAAGTGCTACAGGAGTCCATCCCTCTTCCAGCAGTAGTGGCGAAACAACATCATATAAATTCGACCAAAGATCATTTTGATTTATATATAAGCTCAATTATGTCCATAGTGAATTTAGTGTTAGGAGCAAGCACTTGTAGCTGTTAGATAGTGCCCATAATGTAGCAAAAAGTTGAAAGTAAAACTACAATCAACAAGAAAAACATAAAACATGGCATACTGAAAATTTTGTACAACTGTGAAAGAATGAAACATTTTAGTGCCCTACCCATGTAGTTGTCCTGCACTCTGCACCATCTTATCTATTTGTTATTTTCTTAAGGTATTGTTCAGTCTGTTCATTTTTAGGAGATGGTTGAAGGTTAAAAACCTGACAAGGCAGCACGAGTTCAGTTATTTTTCAGAACAATTTCAGGCAACACAAGAGATGCATACTACTGTTAGCAAGTATATATGTCCCACATAATTATTTTGTACGTAAATGGATAGGGAGATAAGGCAAAAAAAGGTTTATGCTTTTGCAAGCTAGTACAGTACTTACAGAAACAACACTTGAGAAGTACTTTTCAGGATTTGAGAAGTATGCTTTCTCCCACTTAAGACGAGAGAATCGATCTGTATACATTTCCAAACATTCCATAAGACGAGTAACCTCAGCTTGTTTATCTTGCATTTGTCGAAGGATCTCCTGTAACAAGCCGCCTAATTGTATTACATTTCCACGCAGATCAAAAAAGGGATACCATCATCATGAGTAAGTAAACTGAAACAGTTACCATGTAGGAGAAGATAAAAGCTCTGTAAAAACAGCTGTCATCTCGGCGAGTTCTTCTGAAGAGCACATAATGCTTACTGAGAATCTATATAAGAAAATTATTTTCAGACATGCACAACAAACTAAATCATGACAACGCTTCTAGCATTAAATTAGTTGAAGAGAGACAAACCTTCATCTTTTCCTGGATGATGGAGTTATCTGGAGATTCACGAACCAATTCCGAGAGTTGTTCCTACAATACCAAGAATAAGAATCACAAAAGGTAGCAGTTTAAGGTATGATGGATGATATGTAACATTCATGTAACTTGAGCATGAATTTGAACAGTAATGCTGATGAAGCAAAATTCTTTTTATGGTTTTCACACATGGAAAATATCGATTACATTTCACACTGATCTTCCTTTAACATCTGCTGACATGGTAAGAGAACTTTTGTTTCAAAGAAGCATAAATCATAAGGTGCAAAATATCGATTACATTTCACACTGATCTTCCTTTAACATCTTCTGACATGAGGGTACTTTCCACTGCAATTTCTCAATACAACATCTAAAGATTATATACTGAAAGAGTAAGCAAACAAAGAACGACTGGGGCACTGAACAAGTTTACTGAGGAACTGTTTGAGAATGTAACTCCCAAAATATTAGGTGATAGTCAATTGGCAAAAGGAAATATGAATATCTTGCAATAGTCTATGGTAATAAGACATTCGGGCGGTCAGGTGGTCTGAAATTGAACCGAACACAAGAAAGGGAATTTACTCCATTATAGAATGCATGGTTGAAGAGCTTAAAAAACTCTGAGCATTCTCACCTGAGGTCCTAATGCTGTCGGACGAGCACGTGGACACCAGAAACCAGCAGTGAGGGCACGGTCCGTTCTCCCATCTGAGCAGTAGAGAGAATAAGTTGCAATGAA
This sequence comes from Secale cereale, assembly GCA_902687465.1. Taxonomy (NCBI): domain Eukaryota; kingdom Viridiplantae; phylum Streptophyta; class Magnoliopsida; order Poales; family Poaceae; genus Secale; species Secale cereale. Next base: position 19,692,018 of record LR738710.1, on the reverse strand, counting down.
ATGATATCATCTGGTATGGTATGTTTCCTCATCACTCATGAAGAGTATAGAGAGGAAGTTACCAGGACGTGACCTTCCTTCCGAATCCTGATCATCCTCTTCTTCGTCCCCTGAATATTCATCATCTCCTAGCTCCCCTTCTTCCAGCTCCACCTAGAAAATGGTACAGCAGTCCTTGTATAAGAGGAATTTTTCAGCACAAATGGAGTGAACGGGGAATACCAGAACATCCTTCTTAGATTACCAAGTTCAGCTTACTGTACCAAGAACAACTATCAGAAGACATTTTTGGGTCAAATTAGAAAATCCGACACATCCCCACGAACTGCAAGGACTTGCAGAAGGGTCCGCGGTTATATGAAACCAATCCATTGGAGGAACCTACGAGCGCGGCCAAGAACTCATCCCCCCATGAACTGGCCACCGCGCCCAATCCGACAACCAGCCAAGAACTAATGTCCCCCACAAACACAATCAGGGGGCAAGAAACAGGCCAAGAAGGACAAAAAGAACACCCATACACACCCAATTTTGCCGACCGGACCAGATTCTGGCGAAAAGATCGCCGAGCAATCGGCACCCGAGATGCTACAAGACGCTGAGAACTCACCGCATCCTTGCCGGCGGGAGGCGGCTGAAGCGGGCGCGGTGAGGCGGGAAGCGCCGTCTGGTCGCGAGAGGGCGACGGCGATAGCCGTGGCGCCTTCGTCGGTGTAGCATCGCCGCCGCCGCCGCCGCCGCCGCCGCCGCCGTCTCCGCTGCTCCCCGCCGCGTTGGATGGTTGGGCCAGGTCATCGAGTTTTCTCTTGGGGCCCATTTCTTTCCTCGCTGGAGTTTGCCTTTTCTGCCCCTCCGCCGAGCCTTGGATTTTTCTCGCTTCTCCCCTCGTCTCTTGTGGAATTTGTGTATCGCTCCTCTCCAGGGACCTGGCTGGTGCACATTTATACCCCTATCCTGCATCCCAAAGGGTACTGTTGCGAGTCGTCTTGTAGAAAGGCTGAAACATTCTTTTACTTTGATGAAAACATAACGTTTTGCTTGAACCTATGCAACATAGAAAATTACCTACTTCAACTTTTGTATCAATTATTAATGTTCAAACGCACATGGACATTTTCATGATTTTGTCCATGAATTCTTTTCTGACAAAAAGAGAAAATCAGAGTACAAACCCGCAAAAAGGTAAGATGCCATCTTACAAATTCACCACAAACATAGCATGTGGTTTCCGGTGGGGACAAGCCAGCAACGGTGGACGGCGGTGTGGCGGAAGGCTCTTGGCTACCCATTCCGGCGACTGGGCGGTCATCGGAGGCAACATCGGCACGTGGAGCGTCATCGGCGGGAAGGGGACAGCCGCCAGGGAGGGAAAAAGAGGCGGGCAAGATTTTAATCAGACGCGTGGGCGCTAAGTATATTTAGGTGTCATGGGGTTTTTTTGGGTGCAGGAGTACA
>LR738710.1:19646202-19690493 GCA_902687465.1 Secale cereale | reverse complement strand
TTAGGAGTTTGGCTAGGTGCCGGTTAGAGGACTAAACTGAAAATTTTACTATGTTATATAATTTAGAGGATCGGCTAGAAATGCTCTTAGGAATTATTCTGCTATGTCTATCTAAGTGATCTTGGGTCCCTCAGGAATCACTGTTGGAGTTGTCAAACAAAGCAATGACGAACATAACATGATGTAAATGGTTATATAAGATGTGTTTCTTTTCCTTTTCCAATGACACAATTTTAGATTTCATTTTCTTAAAACCCCGACAGAAAACATAGAAATTTTATTCAAATGGATAAATTCAGTGCTAATAAAAAAGAACAAGGCCTTTGACATGATTATGGCATTTATGATGATGTATGTAAATGACTCGGTTATGAACTGCTCGTACTATGAACTGCTCGTACTATGAAATTACATGATAACTTGTTCTGTACTAACATACGAGTCTTTGAGATGACTTTCTACATTCTTGTTGCTTCTGGGTGCCCTCTCCAGCAAGGTATGTATGTAAATGACTCGGTTATGAACTGCTCGTACTATGAAATTACATGATAACTTGTTCTGTACAAGTAGCCTAGATCCTGAACCTTTGAATCCTTCAAATGATAGGCCAATCCTCTGTATGATCATACATTCAAAAAGACAACTTCTCTATATGAATGAAATCCAAGGAGATACATGTGCCCGTCGTGACAACCACCAACCATATATTCATTTTCAAGAATGTCGTCATTTCGAGAGTCCCATTCAACCTTTTCCCGGAGTAGCTTAGGCATAAAAGAGCACCACAATATAAGCAGGACAAGAATTCAGACAACAAACAAGAATAAAACCAACCACCAACTGGACCGGGAAAACAACAACAACAACACTAATAGGGAAATATGGTTCCCCGCAAAAAAAAAATCTTTTAGGGAAATATGGTACCGCCACGCGGAATATTGGTTTCCGATAAGAAAGAAACACACTAGTGTTGTTGAACAAAGCAATGAAGTATATTTGATATATTTTTCCCATTCCTCTAATGATACACTGTTACGTCACAAGTTCTTAGAAACGATACAGAAAATAGGGACAGTTGATTGGATAAATATAAAGCCAATGCTACTAAATAAAAATGAACAAGGCCTTAACCATGATTAGGCCATTTATTGTGATGTTCAATTGCGTTCCAACCAGCATACCAGTCTCTAAGATGCCTTTCTACATTCTTGTTAATTGTTTACTGGTGCCCTATCCAACATGGTGTGTATGGGAATGACTCCGTTATGAAACACTCATTCGGCAATGCCAAATGATAAGTTGTTGGGTATAAGTAGCCAAGGTCTTGAACCTTCGAATCTTTCAAATGATAGGCCAATCCTCTGTACATTGATACATCCAGGAAGACAATCTCTTTATATGGATGGAATCCAAGGATGCTGAGGCATCCATTGCCACAATCATCGACCTCATCTTCCTTGTGAAGAACATTGTCGTTTTCAGAGTCCCAATCAACCTTTTCTTCCAGTAGCTCTTTCTTGCCGGAGTTCAACTCCAATTTCTTTTCCATTAGGTATTCCAAGTTGTTGGCGCGTTCATCATTATGTCCCTCGTATTCTTTGAGATACTCATTGAAGTTGATATCTTGTAAGACCCATGGTCCAAGAACAGGACGATCATAATCCAGTATAGGTGTAAGGCTTTTGTTATGCGTCAAGGCCCAACTTGTCTCGCCACACGACTCGTCAAGGACCCAAACTTGAAGGTGACTCTCATGAATAGATGCAAGGTACACACCTTTTTCTGATTGTCCTAGATGAAGATTTCGCCAATAATTGTTCTGTTCATTATCATTATCCATCGGCGGTAGAATTACTTGGTAGTTATCATTTGACAAAGAGATCCTGCATGAAAAAACGTATATATATGTTCAATAAGCATGGGAACGAACCATAAATAAATGTGACAAGTATTTTGACCTGTGAGGAAACTGATAATTAAAAAACATATCTAATAATGATTAAAAGTGATTTGGTACCTCATGACGAAATCAGTTTTACAATGCACGTAAAGAGCGTCCCGGTAGTAGACGGCATGGCGTCTGTCCAGAGACCCGTCGCGATGGCGCCGCATATCAGCGACGGTGCCCGCAGCCTTCCCATGTCGAACAAATGGCCTCTCCTCCCAGCGGCCCGACCTCGAGGAGAAAACATGCACGGCGCACACAGATGGCGGCCATTCAGATTCCTCCATAGCAGGGTCTACGCGATGCTTTGTGCTGTTGTAATGAAAATCCTCAGGCTTTGCTTTGTAGCGAGGAATTAAGATGACAAACACCTCATAGTGAGACGACACCATGGGATCAAATACGAGATACTCTTGGCATGCGAAGTCCGGAGACACAGGCAGACGCGGTGGTAGAGACTCCCACTGTCGGATTGCCGGGTTAACGACGAATAAGTCCTCTCCATAATCGCCGAGCAGGAGGAGGCCGTTGCAGTGATCCTTAACCGTGCGGCAATCCCGGCGCTGCTGCTGAGGGTTCCCGTCAGGACGGAGCAAGTAGTCGAACCTGCCGGAGATCGCCGGGCCCGTCGATGGGCGGGCGAAAAGCTCTGACAAATGTGCGCCGTGGAAGTTGATGAATATGCCGCCGACCGAGAGCGGGAGGAGGTCCGCGCGCAGCAGACGGCGGGCGTCGATGAGGGCACGCAGGGCCTTGCAAGCACAGCGGCACGCGGCGAGGTCGCGCGGTGCAACCCGTCGGAGTAGGTCCGCGAGCACGTCCTCGGACAGCAGCTGCGTCAGATCGATCGCTTCTCCTCTCAACCGTCGACCTCTGTTTCCTCGCGGTTTTGGGTACTCGATCGCAATATGGACTGCTAACAATCTCCTCGACTCGACGCGCTAGCTGGCTGCAGTGTCCCGCGTGACGTCACCTCGACTAACTCCCGTTCGTGCACGCGCGTCGTCTTGGTTCCCTTCACCCACGTTTTCTTTTCTCTTGTTTGATTTTATTTGACTACTAATTCTCTTCAATTCAGTTCAATTCCCCCACGCATCTCCTCTCCATTTGTTTTTTCCGGGGCTGTCGTCTCGTCGCCAGCGCCGTCCGTCGGCACGGAGATACATCTCTTTTTGTCCATTTTGATGACAAGTATTTTAGGATGGAGGGAGTATAATGATGACAAGAGAAGAAGCAGGAGCAGGCAAGCCGCATGCGTGCAATATGCTCTGCTCCCACGGTCGCATCTACAACCACGACCCGCCCTCGTCGCTCATAAAGAAACACGCCGACCTTCAAATACTCCACCTCCGCGACCTCGCCTCCTTCACCTCCGGCCAAGGGATTGTCGATTCCAACGCCTCCCCACCCGACCACACCCACCTCTTGTCCTGTCCTGTCCTGTGCGCATCAGATCCGTCGCCACCGCAGATTCGCCCTTCTGCTCCGTCGCCTCCCACGCTCCGGCTACGACCAAGCCCACCACCACGCACCACCCAACCCGACCCGACCCTGAGTACAACTGCTTCCTTCGTCGCCGGCCGATACTATAAGGGCATTTTCAATGCAAGACGCCTAGATAGGCGCTTATGGAAATAAAAAAAACTCACCTAAAATAAAAGATCCATCCAAGTGCTTACCGTTTCAACGCTGAACGCTAATCAACGGGCGCTAAGGAAACTGGCGGCTTCACGGAGGGTTCCATATCGTACGAGGAAATAGCGCAAGCGCTCGACTCCTTTCCTTGCGTTGATGCCGTACCTGGCGCCAGGATTTGATGGCCCAACTGCACCATCGAGCAGGAATTTGATCCTGGCGCCTACGCTAGCGCCTAGCATTGTAGATGCCCTAACCAACCACCGATGCTCTGTTTCCGCTCCGCTACCCTACTCTGCGATGCTCTGTCGCTCACGCACGGCGTATTTCCTCTTTCTTTTCTTAGGTCCAACACAAATAAATCAACTGACCGCCTTCCCCTAAATTAATCATAATAAAATAAATATCTCCAACCAACATTGGGATTTTCCTAGACCTTACTGCAATTGTCTCAGAATTGACACCAACCATTTAAAAAAAAAATCCTGATTATGTACACACCCGTTTCAAAATAAATGTTGTATTTTGGAATGGAGAAAGTAAGTGGTACTTGCTTATACAGATGACTATCGTCAATCCCGCTCGGCTACCCTACTCTGCGATGCTCTGCTCTGTTTCCGCTCACGCACCGCCATAGCCCACATCAACATCGTCGATGCCATGTGAAGCATGTTGGCCTATAGCCCAACGGTGTCGTCGTCAAAACCAGCGCTGCTCACCTCTTCTCCAAGTTGCAACTCCGCCAATAACCACTCACAAGATGGTCGATGAAATGTTCCTGTCCGACTCCATCATGCTGCTCCACGCCCTCGGTTTACTAATCCAAAACTAGACGACAATAGCTTTCTCAGAGCCTTTGCTCGACAAGACATTTTTCAGAGGTGGACCAAAGCATAACCATCACCGCAACCACGATTAGCAAGAACACAAGAAATCCAAAAGGCCAAGGAAGTGAAATGGCAAAGAAATCAATATAAAACCGTAAACCACATTAGCTTGCTTGTCCGACCCATGCATAGGGGGGGGGGACTACCTCTGCAATCAGCTCGCTTGCACGGCTCATGCATGCGGACGACGCGGGGGAGGATTCTGAGGCACGGCACCCAAGACGGGGTGAAGTAGGAGGCGACGAGACGAAGTATATGCAAGTCGAGTTTGTAGAAATTGTCGTTTCTCTACAAACATGGAATTTGGGGTTTTAGAGAACCACGTTTTTCATATCCGCAGATTAGTTAAGAGTAGCCAGCTGCGGTTTTTTCGGTTAGACTGTTTTTCTCTTAAGTAGTTTTCTTGATTTCTAAAGAAATATATGTTATTTTATCTAAATTTCTAATGTCATTTATTTTCCGTCTGATATCTTACTTTCTAATGTTTCCCGCCCAATTTCTCCTACCTTGGGTATCTCGCCCGTTATATATCTCACGCCCAAGAACAGCGCGTCCAACTTCGAGAGAGTATGACCGGTAGCAAGAAGAGACAAAAAAAAAAATGCAAAGCTTCGTACAAGTACATGCCCATATACAATAGTAGTAATGAGCAGCTCCCCTAAAAAAAAGAAGTAATGAGCAGCTCAGATTGGTATGGGTTATCGTATTGCGTCCAACATGCTGGCAAACATTATTAACTTTTCATAATGGTTGAGACATCAAGATGGTACGCGTGCGTTCGTGCGCTTCAATGGATGCTGCATGCAGAGGGATATCCGGAGGCCAACTACCACACCATTAAGCCTGCAATAAACAAATCACCCATGCATGCATGCATGCAGACCTTGTTAATTTCTGTCTTGGTCGTGCCGCCGTGGTTAATAAAACCTCCGTGCATGCATCACTCCCCACATCTCACTGATCCAAGTCTGAGGAGCTCGATCTATCTGCACCACCTCATCGATCCGCGCATGCATCTCTCCCATGTAGTCAATCCATATGCTAGCTATAGTCAGTCCATATCTCCACGTGCACGCATGTAGTTATCTCATGGGTCCCCTCCCGTTGCGTCCAAAAAAAAAATAACAGAAGAAGAAAAAAAAGTATCCGTCTCTTCTCATGCTAGTTGACCGGTTGCAGCTGGTTCCAACAACATCTTGCACTGGACGCAGCAACTCGGGTGTCATGCTTCCCCCCTCATATGTCCATCGTCGAAGCTCCCGGTGTGCTCGCGCTCGTAGCACACAGCCTACTGCTTGCTGCATCTTATGACTATTGTGCGCCATAGCAGCTCCCCACGACGACGCCGTACACTTAGCTGCAAGGAGAAAGAGCGCATGGCAACGCGAACCGACGTCCAACAAGACATTGCATTGTTTTCGGCATTGCACTGGTCTTTTTTATTTTTGGGGGAACCTCAAAACTTGCACTGTATTCGGTATTTTTAATGCCTTATATAAATTAACACCGGCGTCTGACAAGACAAGATAGCGGACCAACACGCCGCCATCGATAATATAGCTCTTTGATTTACAAACAACTTCTATCTCGAAAAAGTCTTGGATAACTATGAAAGCATCTTACAGTTTTAGATCAACGATCCACGTACAGATAAGGGGCCAAACTAGACCAGTCTGAGCCATGCATGGGGCGCCGGCCTGTCCGGCCAGCTCGCTCACATGGTTAATGCATGCATGCACGACAGTGCGTCGAACGTGTGTGTGTGGCTACGTGTATAGCGATCACCCGCTCGAGGTTAGTACGTGCTAGCTAGAGTTTGTCCTCTCCTCCATGTCGTGCATCCTCGTCTCCGACGACATACAGATCGATTTTCTGGCCAACTTCACCAAAGTACTTGCGCATGCCAAACACATACCTATTCCTCGCCCGGCCCAAGTAACCATCATCATCATCGATTCATATGGGATGGGCCAAGCCAGATGAGATTGTCTCATTTTGCATAGAGCTAGGGATCATGTCGCCTCTATAAACTTTGAAAAGAAAAATGAAAACATTAGGTGTGTGAGTATTTTTATGGAAACTCCATAAATTTCACTGGGGTTTCAATATTATTTTTGGCGCTTTTATACTAGTTTGAGCAGCAAGTGGAAAAAATTGAATATTGTTCTAGAAGCTTTAACATAAGAAGGTATTGATCTTTCTTCATAATAAAATATAGCTTTTCTTTGCGGGATAAACTTCCAGTCTATTCATCTTCAATCATGGTAGAACAACGAAAACTAGAAATAATAAAAATTACATCCAGATCTGTAGACCACCTAGCGACGTCTACAAGCACTGAAGCGAGCCGAAGGCGCGCCGCTGTCATCACCCCTCCCTCGCCGGAGCTGGACAAACCTTGTTGTTGTAGACAGTCGGGAAGTCATCGTGCTAAGGCCCCATAGAATCAACGCCCCAGAACAGCAACCGCCGCCGATGAAGATTGTAGATAAGAAGGATCCAATCTGAAGACACACGAACAAAGACGAAATATATATGCAGGTAATAATAATCATTCTATTTCTACTGATTTTTTTAAGAAGGGCTAAGAGAAATGACATATGCTCAAATATACATGTGCTCAAATATACATGTGATAATACCTCATGCAATAACATACTAAACCCTAGAGCTTGAATAAAGAAGAGGTTTTAGCACACCTCAATAATTAACTTGCAGCCTATTTAGGTTTTTTATGCCTTATTCAGATTAACACGGGCATCAACTTATAGATTCAGGTTTTCATAGAGGGTTATGGTGGGGCTTGGCATATCGTGTGGGGGTGTTCGTGGGCGGCGTTGTATTGGGTGCCCAAGTTGTCAACTACCCCTTTGCCTAGTGTGGACCTGATTGTCGAGTGTCTTTTGTCGGGCACTCGGCAATCATATCCTTTGCCTAGTGCCACAAATAAAACGCTAGGCAAGCCATTGCCACGTGTCTCTTCCCGTAGTGGGTAACGATGATGTGACCGAGTTTGCCGAGTGTCGCCTGGTTGGGTCTTCTCGTCCAACTTGTTAGGCGTGTCCGCCAATCATTCGGATGAGACCTGGCACATAAGGGGAAAACTAGGCTGTGTGCACCAACAAATGAAAGCTTGGAGCGGACGTTAGGAGACTGGAGGCGTCCGCGGATATATAAAAGGCAAAATTAGCCTAGTCTGACAAACGCATAGGGCAAAGACCTTTCCAGTCAGCTCGCTCGCTCGGCTCGTGCAAGCATGCACGATGGCAAGTCGGTCATGTCGTGCAGCTACATGCATATCGCTCACCTGCTCGAGACTATTAGCTGCGTGTGGCACCATGTACGTACGTGCTAGCTGGAGGTATAGTCCTCTCCTCCACTTCACGCGTCTTAGTCTCTGACAACGTACAACTAAATTTCCCGACCAGCTTCACCAAGTAACATTCACCATCGTCGGCAACATCATCAATTCATATGAGACTAGGGGCAGGGGCGCGCCCGTGGCGCGCCTCTTGAGATACTCCTGTGCGCTGATAGGCTTCTACGGACTTTATAGTCCCTGCTTTAATCAATAGCCACTAGGGGCATGTAGATGTTACCACTAACCAGAATATACACTGGACAATAGTTTCATATGAGTCTGTTAAAAGAATAGAAGCCACACTATATATATTGATCTGATCATACTATAGGAGGCCAATAATTTGGCAAGCCAATAATACACATGAATAACAATATGCCATTCCATAACAAATAAGGCCCTTGAACCCATGTAAATATCATGCTGCAACAACCGCCAATATTCCGACGTGTTGAGCTTCTGTGCGCTCGCGATGGCCGAGATGATGCCGGGGAAGGCTTTGGTACCCACCCCACCAGTCGTCCTGCTCCGACGACACATAAATCTGCCCAAGGAGAAAAACCATCACTGTGGTCAGTTTCAGACTAACTTCGGAGTTCAGACAAGTCTACTATGCAACAAGCCTGCAGCTCTGATGCTTATCATATGTTTGGACCATGGTCTCCCCGTGGGCGACTCTTGGTTGGTGAAGGCTCGCTCTGCCATCGTTAATCGGTCATTGATCTCTTTGACTTTCAGCATGCGTTACCTTATGTTATGGCCCCACTTTTGTGCTTGCAACATCTGTTGGCATGAAGATAGCAGATAGTCCATGTGTCAAGTAATTGTTGGAGCTACTTCTACACGCCACACTTAATGATAATTTCATGAAAAAACATGTGTACCAATCAATACGAAGCGAGTCTACGGTGATTCTGTTTCAGTTTCCTTGATGAAACTGAATCAGGGGATTACTCAGTTGTCCCCTACGCGTCTAAGTTACATATCTCAGTTGCCAGAAGATAAAATACCTCCAGTTCGGACGCGTAGGGGACATAATTGAAGGGAATGATCTCATCGTCCGCAAGTCTCAAGGCAATCAGACCCTAGACACTCACCACTGCATGAGTACCCAGTAAATGGGTTAGTCAGGGCTATAGTGAACTTTCTGAATTTGAAAAGATAGCTCGCTCAGTACATGCTACATGTCCGTGGAACAAAGGGTCTCCAAACCCCAATCAAAATCATCGTACAGCGGGTGGTAGACAGGGCAACAATATTTATGTCAGATGCTAGAGGAATAATAATAAGACAAGCTGTAAATATATGGTTTGCTAGCCTACTGCTCTGTTTTTTGAAATGAATCGGAACAATGCTATAGAAAGGGGGCACAGATTTTCAGGCTTATACGCCACCAAGAGCGTTTTCACTTACATAATCCATAAGAGATGTCAAGTGAAGGGACTCCAATGTGCTGGACAAAGCTGCAAAGTCTGTTCCCGCACCGGCCACTCTTTCAATCTGAAAATAGGAGCTTAATACTTCAGTATGTTTCAATCAAATGAAGCTCTCATGGTCGCTCATTTGTGCCACAACGAAATTATATGACAATTCCACCACTATACCCATCGGAGGATTCTAGCGAATCATGTAGTCATACAAGGTATGAGATGGATCATCAAGATCGGGTACCTTCAATCATGAAAAAATATGGAAGGGTCAAATAATTAAATAAATTTGGAATCTATGTAGACAAGTCTCTAATATGTACTCAGTGCTGCTCATGGAGTTTAAATTCTATGCTTATAAAGGCTTTAGATGCAGAGCTAAAATACCATTCTGCTTGCTTCCTTGATTCATTCATCGAGTTGTGCGGTTGCACAGAGCATCAGACTTCCAGGCCCAAACATTGACATCTCTACGTTCAGACAAGCAACAGTTCTTGAAGAAAGCATATCCATGTCCTCTTCGGTCCATTCTGTAGACCCTATCCGAGGCATTGGATTTTACTACACTTTAGAGCTTACACTTGCGGATAAGAAAGCATCTGAGAGCATGCAAGCAAGAACATACCAGCGCAAACTCTTCTGCATACCAACTGCAGACAATGATTGTTCGCCTTGGCCTCCATCCTTTCTTTTCTAGCTTGGACAACCTCCCTGTAATCTACAAACAAAAATAGGTATTGGCATTACCCTCAATTTATCAAAGAGGCCTTGCATTCAGAACGACCAGTATTCGGTAAGGTTGATCACCTCGAGCATAGCTGCTATTCCATTGTTGGGATCCACTGCCTCAAATGTTTTTAGTACATTTTTTCATATGCTGGCTACAGAAAGCGAATATAACCTATGTAGCAGCAAACTTTCAATAGAACAAGTACATCAGGGTTGTTTGGTTGTAACTGATTTACCTCGTCCTGTGTTTGCCGTTTCATGAGCTTATGCCGTACAGATGGATCAGCATCATTTATAACAACTTCTCATGATATAAGCTCATCCGGTAGTTTTTCCTGAGGCAAGAAGAAACACAGAGATAGTAAATATGAATACTTAGTCCCAGTAACACATAGGCCAGCTTGCTTAGTTTACTGCTAGAGATTGTATCATGGAGCACAGGCCTAACTTAGTTTTTGAATTGCAGCAGCTGCGGCACTCTGAAGCACCCGTGGAACGAGCTGCGACGACAAAGCATAAGGGGCGGCTGGATACGCAGTAGTGCTAGGGAATTGAACGCCGGATAGAGCTCAGGTGTTCAAGACGGGCAGTCTCGCCGCCGCAGCCGCGGCGACCAAATCCTTTGCAGGTTGATCCCACTTCCTCTTTTTTTACAGAAAAATATACGGCAAAATCGGCCCTAGCATTCCATTCTTCGCAGACCAATCCGCCATTATAGGACAAGAGCGAGCGGGGAAAGGAGGGGAGGTGGGGAGGGGCGCACCAGATCGGCCATCTTGACGAGGCCCTCCATGTCGGAGTCGTTCTTGACATTGACGCGGTGGAAGTTGCTGCAGTAGGCGGGGCTGGGTCGACGAGGCGGCGGATCTTGTAGCAGTGGACGTCGACGGCGAGGACGGAGTCCGGGATCTCGGCCATGAGGTGCTTGCAGAGGAGGGAGCAGATGAATCCGCCAGCCCCGATCACGCAGATGGTGAGAGGCACTACGAGCACGCCGTCCAGATCCAACCTGCCGTCGTAGGCGGGCGTCGGCGTCGGCGGCGACATCGTCCAGGCGGTCGCGCGGACGAGCCGATCTGAGAGATTTTTGGGAAGGAAAGAGTGGTTGCGTGCTTGAGAGAAAAGGTGCGTGGGGCTCGAGGTGAATCCAGCTTCCTCTTTTCTTCTTCTGAACGGAAACGAGGAAAGTAGTGGCCTCTCGGTTGGTATTTTTTTTCATCGACAAAACTCGCCAATCCCTTCTGCCCACGTGGAGATTGCCTCGAGGCGCCATTGTGGCGACTCTTAAAGGGTTTAATGGACCGAGCCAGATGAGATGTTGTCTCTCTAAACTCTAAATAGAAAAGAGGAAACGGTAGGCGAGTGATTTTTTTATGGAAACTCGATAAATTTCCCTGGGATTTTGTTATCACTTTTGGCCCTCAAACTTTTTATAATAGTTTGGCCAGAAAGTGAGAAAATGAATATTATTCTTGAAAATTGAACATGACAAGGTATTGATCTTTCTTCACACTATAATATAGCTTTGGTATAATTATGTTAATTTTGAGAGTCGCAAAACATATATGCATGTGATAATAAGAAAGACTAAGAGAAATGGCTCATGTGATAATATACATGCACTCACATGCGAAGAACTAAGAAATTTTAGCACCTCAAATAACTTGCATCATAAGAAATAAGAGATTGATATTGGCATCCAACAAGACATGAGGTCAGACCCAACACTCCGCTGCAGATAGTATAACTCTCCAATTTACAAACATCCTCTATCTCGAAATGTCTTGGATAACTAGAGAAACATCTAATAGATCGGCTCGTGCATACGTGCACGGCGGCAAGCCGATCATGCCATGCGGCTACGTGTGCTGAATTTAGTAATGGGCTTTAGGCCCATAAGAGAATTTCAGAAAAATCTCCAAGGGCCCATGTAGGTGGTGGGATGACAAGGTGGGAAGTTTAGTCCCACCATGCTAGTGGAGAAGGAGTTGGACTCCTTTATAAGGGTCTCTCTTCTACATGCTATTGGAGAGTGAGAAGAGAAGGAGCCCTCGCGCACTCCTCCTCCGCCGCCCGCCTCGCCACGCCACGCCTCGTCACGACGCGCCGCGGGTTGCGGGAATGAGCCGAGCCGAGCTCATACCTACGCGCTTATTTTTGTCGGTCAGGAACGGAGAATACGTAACGGACACGACACGATCCGAGACGTCGGATCGTGGGACTGTTACCGACTCGGACGTGGGTTCGGCCCACGTCTCTCCGCCCAGCCGCCTATATAAGCAGCGTTAACACAACCCTAGCCGCCACGAGAATCAGATCACATCTGCCTCACGCGCCTTTGTTCCTTTGCTGCTGCTGCCGCCGGCGATTCCATCCCGTTCGCCGCGTACACGGTCGACGGGAGAGCAGGCCTCCGAAACCCCGCCTCTCCGGTTCCTGTACGGGGAAGAGGGGCGATTAGGTTTTTGGGGAGCGATCACGCGACTGCTCGCCTCCGTCCGTCTGCTTCGTCTACGTCCGCGTCGTCCTCTTCATCGCCATGGCTTCACCAAGCGAAGCTGACCGTCTCGCCCGCGAGAAGGCCGAATCCGACAAGAAGGCGGCAGAGGATGCTGCCGCCGCCACCGCTGCTGCTACGGCCAACTGGCCGATCGGAGGGTATGTCTCTCTCTTGTTTATGTTTGCACTAGCAGTACTGGTTATACGTGTAGATGTTTCTGCTATATGCGTAGTACTTGCTAGTATACTCCGTGATCAGTATGTCATGTACCCAGTCAATGCCATGTTAGTAATTATTTCCTGGATTAATCTACTCGAAAATTGCCTATTTATTCAACAATCCAAAAACCTAATATGTGTAGGAATTTTTCGAGTAATGGTTTTGCTGCTGCACTGAAACCGGATAAATTTACCGGTACTTATTTCAAGCGTTGGCAAACGAGAACCACCTTATGGCTCACTGCTATGAACGTGTTCTGGGTAGCAAGTGTCACTCCTACGGAAACTATCACTCCTGAACAGGAGAAGATGTTTAAGGAGGCCACTGTCCTATTCCTTGGAGCAGTCATTAGCGTGATCGGAGATAAGCTGGTTGATGCATATTTACATATGCATGTTGCCAAGGACTTGTGGGAGGCCCTCGAATCTAAATTCGGGGCCACTGACGCTGGGAGCGAGATGTATGTTATGGAGCAGTTCCATGATTACAAAATGGTTGAGAACCGTTCTGTATTGGAACAGGCTCATGAGATAATATGCATTGCTAAAGAACTTGAGGTTCTGAAGTGCAATTTGCCGGGCAAATTTGTCGCGGGGTGTATAATTGCTAAGCTCCCTGGTTCCTGGAGGAACTTTGCTACTACTCTGAAACATCAGAGGCGTGAATTCTCAGTGGAGGATGTCATTGGCCATCTGAGTGTTGAGCAGAACTCAAGGGCAAAGGACTCGAACGGAAAAGCAGTTGAGGGGACTTCTGTCGCCAACATGGTGAACCAGAGGAACTCCAACTCCCACAAGCCCAAGGGAAAGAACGGTGTCCAACACAATGCCGACTTTAAGAAGAAGGGTAAGAAGACCTTCAAGAAGAACAAGAAGGATGAGGGCTGCTTTACTTGTGGTTCGACTGAACATTGGGCCAACAAGTGCCCAAACAAGTACAAGAAGCCAGGACAGGACTCCAAGTCTGTCAACATGATTGTGGGCAACAATGACAATGGTGCATCTGGGTACGGTAATTTATTTACTGTTTTTTCAGTGTTTCAGCCCAACGATTGGTGGGTGGACACAGGTGCAGGAGTTCATGTGTGTGCTGACATTTCATTGTTCACTTCTTACCAGGTCACAGGCCATGGGTCCGTATTGATGGGGAATGGCGCGAGTGCTTCTGTTCATGGTGTTGGCACGGTCGATCTGAAGTTTACTTCGGGAAGGATCGTGCAGCTGAAGAACGTGCAGCATGTCCCCGCCATCAAGAAGAACCTCGTTAGTGGCTCCCTTCTATGTAGAGAAGGGTTTAAGTTGGTTTTCGAGTCTAATAAATTAGTTGTTACGAAATATGGACTCTTTGTTGGAAAAGGTTATGAGAGCGGAGGAATGTTCCGCCTTTCCCTCGCAGATTTTTGTAATAAAGTCGTGAACCATATTCATTCGAATGTTAATGAATCAGAAGTTTGGCATTCACGTCTTTGTCACATTAGTTTCGGTGTTATGACGCGGCTAGCTAAGTTGGATTTAATCCCGAGTTTCACTTTAGCCAAAGGTTCTAAGTGCCTTTCATGTGTGCAAGCTAAGCAACCTCGCAAGCCTCACAAGGCCGCGGAGGAGAGACACTTGGCACCATTAGAACTCATACATTCTGATCTTTGTGAGATGAATGGTGTGTTGACTAAAGGTGGAAATAAATACTTCATGACATTGATAGATGATTCCACTAGATATTGCTATGTTTATCTATTAAACACTAAAGATGAGGCTCTACACTACTTTAAAATCTATAAGGCAGAAGTTGAGAAACAACTTGAAAAACAAATTAAACGAGTTCGGTCAGATCGTGGTGGAGAGTACTTCTCGAGTGAGTTTGACTCCTTTTGTGCGGAACACGGCATTATTCATGAGAGGACGCCTCCCTATTCACCCCAGTCAAACGGGGTTGCCGAGCGGAAAAACCGTACTCTAACTGATTTGGTTAACGCCATGTTAGATACGTCGGGTTTATCCAAGGCATGGTGGGGGGAGGCTATATTGACAGCATGTCATGTCCTGAATAAAGTTCCGACAAAGGACAATGAGATCACTCCCTATGAGAAATGGGCGAAGAGAAGGACAACACTCTCGTACTTGCGTACTTGGGGCTGTTTGGCGAAAGTCAATGTGCCGATCCCCAAAAAGCGCAAGCTCGGACCAAAGACCGTGGACTGCGTTAATTTGGGCTATGCTAAGAATAGCGTTGGCTATAGATTTCTAGTAGTGAAATCTGAGGTACTTGACCAAAAGGTTGGTACAATTATGGAGTCTAAGGATGCTACATTCTTCGAGGATATATTTCCTATGAGAGATAAGCAAAGCACTTCTAGACAGGAATCTGAGGAGACTCCTGAGCCTGCCATTCCTATGGAATACTATGAACGAACACATAATGAAAATCCTGAGGAGGATGACGAGGAAACCCTTGGTAGGGGAAAGAGACAAAGGACTGCAAAGACCTTTGGTGATGATTTCTTCGTGTACCTCGTGGATGATGCTCCCACTTCTATTTCAGAAGCGTATGCCTCTCCAGAATCTGACTACTGGAAGGAAGCGGTCCGTAGCGAGATGGATTCCATCATGGCTAACGGGACATGGGAGATTACTGAGCGTCCCTATGGTTGCAAACCATTGGGATGTAAGTGGGTGTTCAAGAAGAAGCTTAGGCCCGATGGTACGATTGAAAAGTACAAAGCTAGGCTTGTGGCCAAGGGCTATGACCAAAAGGAAGAGGAAGATTTCTTTGATACTTATTCACCTGTGGCCAGACTGACCACCATTCGAGTATTACTCTCGTTGGCGGCCTCGCATGGTCTTCTCGTCCACCAGATGGATGTTAAGACAGCTTTCCTAAATGGAGAGCTAAACGAGGAAATCTACATGCAACAGCCAGATGGCTTTGTGATAGACGGTCAGGAAGGAAAAGTGTGTAGGTTGATAAAATCTTTATATGGCCTGAAGCAAGCACCTAAGCAATGGCATGATAAGTTTAATACAACACTGACATCTGTTGGCTTCGTTGTTAATGAAGCTGACAAATGTGTATACTATCGCCATGGTGGGGGCGAAGGAGTTATACTGTGCTTGTATGTTGATGATATACTGATATTCGGAACCAACCTCAAAGTAATTGAGGAGGTCAAGTCGTTTCTATCTCAGAACTTTGAGATGAAAGACCTTGGTGTGGCTGATGTTATCTTGAACATCAAGCTACTGAGAGATAATGAGGGTGGGATTACACTTTTGCAATCCCATTATGTTGAGAAGGTGTTGAGTCGTTTTGGATACTCGGGCTGCACACCATCTCAAACACCATATGATCCTAGCGTGTTGATTCGAAAATCCAAAGGCACGGCTATAGATCAATTGAGATACTCTCAAATCATTGGCTCACTGATGTACCTAGCTAGCGCTACGAGGCCTGACATCGCTTTTGCTGTGAGCAAACTGAGTCGGTTTGTGTCAAAACCGGGTGATGTACATTGGCATGCTATTGAAAGAGTTATGCGTTATCTGAAGGGTACTATGAACTATGGACTTCACTATACCGGATACCCGTCGGTACTTGAAGGGTATAGTGATGCGAATTGGATCTCTGATGCTGATGAGATGAAGGCCACAACTGGGTATATGTTTACTCTTGGAGGTGGCGCTGTTTCCTGGAAGTCTTGCAAGCAAACGATCTTAACGAGATCGACAATGGAAGCAGAATTAACAGCATTAGACACATCTGGTGTTGAAGCGGGATGGCTTCGAGATCTCTTGTTGGACTTGCCATTGGTTGATAAACCGGTTCCGGCTATCCTTATGAACTGTGACAATCAGACCGTCATCACCAAGGTGAAGAGTTCAAAGGACAACATGAAGTCCAACAAACACATAAGAATGAGATTAAAAGCTGTCAGAAAATTGAGAAACTCCGGAGTGATAGCGTTGGAATATGTCCATACGGCTAAGAATCTGGCAGATCCCTTTACAAAAGGGCTATCACGTGTTGTGATAGATAATGCATCGAGGGAGATGGGCATGAGACCCACATGAGTTGCCATGGTGGTAACCCAACCTATGTGATCGGAGATCCCGTGAAGTAGGACCTGGGAAAACAAGCCAGTGGTGAACTGAGGAGAGTAACTATACTAACCCACTCCGCTGGAGATGCAATACTCTCAAAACTGTATGGGAGGATGACTACTGTCTTAATGTGTTCCAAGGCTTATATGTATAAGCAAGATGCTATCCTACAGAGCGATCTTTGGAGGAACACACCTATATGAGCCCGACTGCTGGTCACAGTCTATGAGATTGGGGTGATCTCTAGTAAACTCATGAATAGGCCAGGAGTGTGACTTATATGCTCCACCCGAGGGGTCGGCCTTCGGTAGCCTAGTACTAGTAAGACTTGTGGTGAAGCTTCTTTATGCCAAACTGACAATTCAAGGCATAGTCCATTGTTCAGTTGTAAAGGAGTGTAGCTACTTGTTCTAGGTGAAGCTCAACCTTAACAGGTCTTCACTGAAATGCTGGTATATTAAAACAGTGAATGGAACGAGGGAACACGATGTGCCCTTGAGATCTGGTGGGGGATTGCTGAATTTAGTAATGGGCTTTAGGCCCATAAGAGAATTTCAGAAAAATCTCCAAGGGCCCATGTAGGTGGTGGGATGACAAGGTGGGAAGTTTAGTCCCACCATGCTAGTGGAGAAGGAGTTGGACTCCTTTATAAGGGTCTCTCTTCTACATGCTATTGGAGAGTGAGAAGAGAAGGAGCCCTCGCGCACTCCTCCTCCGCCGCCCGCCTCGCCACGCCACGCCTCGTCACGACGCGCCGCGGGTTGCGGGAATGAGCCGAGCCGAGCTCATACCTACGCGCTTATTTTTGTCGGTCAGGAACGGAGAATACGTAACGGACACGACACGATCCGAGACGTCGGATCGTGGGACTGTTACCGACTCGGACGTGGGTTCGGCCCACGTCTCTCCGCCCAACCGCCTATATAAGCAGCGTTAACGCAACCCTAGCCGCCACGAGAATCAGATCACATCTGCCTCACGCGCCTTTGTTCCTTTGCTGCTGCTGCCGCCGGCGACTCCATCCCGTTCGCCGCGTACACGGTCGACGGGAGAGCAGGCCTCCGAAACCCCGCCTCTCCGGTTCCTGTACGGGGAAGAGGGGCGATTAGGTTTTTGGGGAGCGATCACGCGACTGCTCGCCTCCGTCCGTCTGCTTCGTCTACGTCCGCGTCGTCCTCTTCATCGCCATGGCTTCACCAAGCGAAGCTGACCGTCTCGCCCGCGAGAAGGCCGAATCCGACAAGAAGGCGGCAGAGGATGCTGCCGCCGCCACCGCTGCTGCTGCTACGGCCAACTGGCCGATCGGAGGGTATGTCTCTCTCTTGTTTATGTTTGCACTAGCAGTACTGGTTATACGTGTAGATGTTTCTGCTATATGCGTAGTACTTGCTAGTATACTCCGTGATCAGTATGTCATGTACCCAGTCAATGCCATGTTAGTAATTATTTCCTGGATTAATCTACTCGGAAAATTGCCTATTTATTCAACAACGTGTATACTGCCCACCCCCCTCAAGATTACTTGGTGCGCGCGCGTGTGCATCCTCGTCTGTCTCTGATGACGTACGTATCGATTCCTGGGACGCCTTCACCAAAAGTACTTGCGCATGCCAATCACACATCTATGCCTCAACCGACCCAAGTAATCTTCATCGTGGTCTTCAATGCATACGGGATGGGCCGACCAAGATGAGATTGTGTCATTCTGCATAGACATTCACCCTCCGTTTAGATTGAGTTTTTTTCTCTCTCGATCTTTTTTCCTTTACATCGTCAAACACATCCTTGCCAAGTGCTGCAAGGAAAACGCCTGGCAAACGCTAGGGCCACGTGTCTCTTCTTGTCGCGAGTAACGACGTTGTGACGAAGATTGTCAACTGTCGCCTGACAGGGTCTTATCATCCAACTTACTGGCCAGGCTGTCAATCATTTGCATGTGCTCAGGCATATGAGGGGAACATATGCCGAGTGCACCAACAAATGAGAGTTTGGAGCGGACGCGTCCTGTGATGTACAATGGTCCAAATGGTAGGAGGGGTAAGGAGTGACGACGGAGGATGGCACACCATCTTATAAGGTGTGTAGGGCGGCTACTGGACAAGAGTGCATGCATGGCTACCATCGGTTGGGCCGTGGGAGGAAGAGAGAAAGGATAAAATGGGCTTGCTCGATGGTGGGATGGGGTCGGATGTGGCCGTGTGAAATTGCATGTCGCACCCCTAGAATGTTACACATCACACCTAGGGATGCCAAAACGAGTTCCTTGACACTCACATTGTTGCCTATGCATTTCTTCTTGTCATAGGGGTTCCGATGGCAGCGGCGCCTGCTATCCTCTCACGCCCTACCTAGCTTGAGATAACCCCAGCCTTGCCGGCCGAAATACAACGCGCATCGTCGGGAGTGTATATTGTACAAATAAATATTTCACGTCTTGTGAGAATGGCCGGCCAGAATATTTCCCGTCCTCCCAAAACATTGAGCATGCTGATGGAATATTGCGTATAAAATTATGTGTCCAAAGTTTCCGGTGCGAATATTGTAGGCCGCCCGCGCGTGCGTAGACCCAAGCTCTCGAAACATCACGAGTCCGCTCCTGCCCGGAACGTCTCAGGTCTGGCTCCCTCTCCCGCCAAAGACCAGCATAGAGTGGGTCTAATGTTTTCGGTTAATCGATGAGTTTTCAATCAAAAGTCTCCCATTCGTTGGATGTAGGGGGACTGCTGGGATTGAGTGGAGAAATGGACCGATCCGTGGGATGACACGAACGACCAATCAGCGTTTAACAAGAGAGTAATAAAAAAATGAGACGGCTCTTTTGGTCCGTTGGATGTGAGCGAAAGGATGGGATCGAACGGGCAAGGGGTCGATCCGTGGGATGACCCGATCAACCAATCAGGCTTCTCCCACATATCCTATCCTATAATTCATTTTTATGTATCAGTCAAGCAAAAGTAGTAAAAGAGAGATTTAATGTTTCAGAGGCGATATTTAATGATCCCAACCACATCGTATGTCCCACGCCATCTATTTTTTGGACGGCTGAGATTGATTAGAGGAGGGATGGATCCGCGAGACGATGCAACGCACCAATCACAATCAATCAATTAATGGTCTCACCCAACCTTGGTTTCTATCTACTGCGGAGCAAAACGCGGCCCAAGTTCCAAACCCAAACCAACCAAACAGAAATCCCCAATTAATCCCACGCCTCGTCTCCTCCTCCCTGCCGCCGATGCCACCTCCACATCCATCTCTAAACGACGGCGAATGAAGGCCGGGGCGGCGTCCGCGCCCGCCTTCTTCCTCCCCTAGGCCCGCTCTCCGGCCGCGTTGCTGCAAAGGAGCGTCATTTTCGCGCGCCACAGTAGTCGGGCTGCGGCGACCAGCAGAGGATTGCCGCCGGCCGGGCTGGAGCTCCTTCCTTCTCCACGATGAAGCACCCCGTAGCCGCCGCGTCCAACTTCAACCGCCGGCCGAAACCATAGCGAGCCCCTCCCATGGCGCCCTCCACTCCCTAGGTCAGATCCCCTTCCTTGCCTTCTTCCTCTGTTTTTCTCTTCTTCTTCCTCTGATGCGTCAGTGTGTGCGTGCTTGCGATGTGCAGGCAGCCATGGAGAAGCAAGCTGCAGTAGTACGTATATCAACAGGCATACAACGGCAAGAGCACATCTTCTTCTGCAGGCAGGCCAACGTGGTGACCTTCCATCTACCCCTTCAGTTTTGGTGCTTCAGTTTCGTAGTCTTGGATCATGTTTTGGTTCATCACGTTTGAAGCAAACACTGTGTGCGTGTCACATTTTGGTACAGTTTCGGATGACTGAAACAACATAACCAAATTGTGTGGGTTTGCATCCATTGTATGCACGCATTCCATCTTTTTTCTTCTCGAGTAATAACTGGACAAGACGACTCCCTCTGCGCGCCACTCTTGCACTGCTAGATAGATGGATCGCGTGAAAAATATGATGGTTGCTCCTCAACACACTGATTTAATTTGTTATCTGCTCAAGTCAAGTGTAACAACCGATACACTATCTTTCAATCTACCAACTAAGACATACATACTGGTAGCTATTTGCCACCTTCTTGCATTCAGAAATTAAATAAATAAATTGATTATCTTTACTGTATATGGTCATGTGATCTCCTCTACTGCAAAAGTCCATCTTATGTTTGCTTGCATTAAAAAAAAATGCTTGGATGCTCTGCTTTTAATGTGTACTGAATGGTGGCTATTACACTTGATTTCTTCATAAGCTCAAATCATTTTCATTAAATTGTTGGTCATTTAGGCTCGACTACTATGAAGGCTATACTGTTTACATTTTTTTGGATGATACCTAAGGCTATTAGCTACTTGCTTGCGCCTCTCCTCTCTTCTCTGTTTCTCTGAACCTTGTCTCTGTAGGTGCAGCGGGTAAAGTGGCGAGAGTGAGGAGATGGAGCAGAAGGACAACATCCATCCATCTTCGCCTCAAACTGAACCAAAGTGTGGTGAGTGAGCTTCCCCTCTCACCCATCTACCCCAGTTCTGAATACCTCAAACTGAACCAAAGCCTACACTTTGTACGTTTTGGTGCTTCAGTTTTGGATGACATGACGTTTTGGTACAGTTTAGGCTCACCATGTTTGAAGAAAACTGCAGCAAACTGTGCATGTGTGTGTGTGTGCGCGCGCGCATCAAACCAAGCTTGCCTCTTGGAAGAGATTACTTCAACTGAACCAGATTAATATGTACACTTATATTTGTTTACAGAGGGAGTACTACATATTTACAAGATTTGAAAATTGCAGTCCTCCCTCCCTCTAGGAACAAATAAGTTCGCCGTAATACTAGATGGTTGTTGCTATATATGTTGTCACAGATTTCCTTTCATCAACTAGTTTAACATGAGCTGCTGAGGTTTTGGCTCATGGAAAAAGGACAAAATGTTGGCCTACCTACTGTGCTGATGATATAATTTCTATACATGAAGGATTAGTTTAATCCTTGATATATACTACTAGGTGCTGCTGTTAACTGAATTTAATCATCTTTCTTTCATGTCTATATGCCCATGACACAATCAATACTGAAGGTTATTGGTTTACATATCAAATTTCATTCCCTTCCTGATGTTTTTTTGCCCTTGGTTTGCAGCTGCACGCACAAACTTGATGCAGGGGCAGGAGGCGTGCTTCTGCTGCTCCAAGCCATGGAGCAAGTCGGCTTCCTCCGACGTCCATCTTCACCTCCCACCCAGCGCCTGGATCCATCCCTAGCAGCGAATAGTGGTGAGCTTCCCCTCTGTTCGCCCATCTACCCCACAGATCTGAATATCATTTGCATTCTCTGTTCTGGCTAAGCTCAGGTTCTGTTTTGTACCTTCGTTTTTGGATGACATGAATTAAACTGGAGCAAACTATATGTGCATCACCATCATGCGTTTGGTTCAGTTTTGGATGACTGAAACTAGAGCAACTTGTGTGTATCTATTGTAGACATCACGTTTTTTCCAACTAGATAAGATGACTGCCTCTGCACTCTTCTACTGTCAGGTAGATTTCCCTTGATTGCACTAACCTGTCTTGTCAGTTTTTGATGCTCTGCTCTAGCCTGGTAGTTCCTGTGTATTCTGGTTGGTTGCCAAACTAAACTACCGTGACTGGTTGGATTCCGTTTGTCCTGGGTTACGCGAGCATGGTAGTAGAACACAGCTAGTCATAACAAAGTTATCATACCACTATGAGCGATTAGACCTTGAACACTGAAAATGAGAATTGGTGAAAAAAATCAGCTTAAGAAGCTTTCAAACATTGGACTATGAGTTAGAGCTGTTCAATTTTTTAGTAAGATCTAGCCGTGTTTGAGTAAATATGCTTGCTGGAACTGATGTTATCTACAGTAGGTTTATTTTACTTCCCAGCTTTACCTCTCCTCTGACAATAATGAGTTAACACCAGACATCTCCTTGCCCAGGAAACCTCAAAATCACGGGCTTGATTCGTATTCCAAAGTACGAGTTTGTTGATGATTTTATATGACAAACTTTTGTATTACTGAAATATTTGTTGGATAAAATTTTGTCTGACCAACCAAAATCAAAATACACTTTATGTAGCCGGACAGAGGGAATACTAACTAAACTAGATTCCTTGTTTCTAGTGAATACTCCACATGTGGTGCTACAGTACTTGCAGCTGCATCCTGTAGAACACCAAGTGGTCAACATAACTACTCCCTCCGTCCCACAATATAAGATCATTTTGCAAGCTATGTTAGCTTGCAAAATAATCCTAAATTATGTGATGGAGGGAATATGTTACTACACCGGTACAAGCAATTAGAGATTAAACATTTCCTGTTGATTGTGGGGGTAGATGTGTTTGTACTGAATCTGCTGTTTCCTGGGTTGCAGCCATGCATGGAGCCTTTGGTCTTCTTTTAGCTTTTGTATGTACTGATTCTGCTTTTCCCATGGCATTCTTTTAGCTTAGCTATAACACATCTGATGAGGCATCACTACTGCTTGTTTCTTCAGTAAATAAGATTTGTTGATCCAGATAGGAAATGTCTTATAATCTGATTGATTTTCTTTTGAGCAGCAGTTCCTAACCTTCCAGGGAAGGGACGGTGGTGGTGACCATATAGTAGGAACAAGGAAGTGTGACGATGACACAAGCTCTGCGACCGGGTCCAGCGGAAATGTGAGCTTCATGTGGGAGGCGAGCAGCTGCTCGTCGTCGTTGTCGGTGATGTACTCGCTGTTGTTGTTCGCGTTGGCGCGGTTCGGGAGGACGGAACGGCAGACGCCGTCTTGGGTGAACGGGAACTACAGCTACATCAATGGGTACACGTCCCAGATGTTGTCCGTGAGCAAGAAGAGCTCGGTGTGGGAGGCGTTTCAGATGGTGCAGTGGGTCACCTTGGATTCAGACTGTGAGTTGCCTATATCTATACGTTGCAGTATATGTTGACAGGATGGTCAGTTACTTTTGTTTGAGACGCTAGCTAATTCAGGCAGCTTGTAGTGTGGCTAATGATGCTTTTTGTCTTGGTTAAAAACGTCGAGCATGCTATTGCTAGGGCAACTTACATTTGTGGCTGCTGTTTAATCAAAAGAATGTTTGATGTCTCGTGTTAAAATAGAGCGAGTAGAGGACATGCTCAGTTTTTTGTCGGTCAGAAGATAAAAACTCTACCATCTACTTATCATTGAATGACTGGGCATGTTGAGCGGAGGACATGAGAAAGCAGAGCCCCTCCTTAACCATATAACCGAGTCAACGTTGAGTCCTTCCCGTGTTACTACTTATTAATCACACTGAAAATACTCATGGCTTGTTTCTGGGCAATAAACCATACATAGTGCTCTCCTAGCAATGTCGATGGTCATTTTAATTTATTTCTGTGTCTGTATGTGCTACAGGTGATGCACACTGTGTGGCCGCCTAGCAAGATTGGCCGTGTCGACAAGAGGATGCCGGAAGGATCGCCGTTGTGGTGGCCCTTGAAGACGGCAAGCTTTGAGCCCGCGAGGGTCGTCATGGGCACCACCTTCTGGTCGCCTAGGCCTCCCACAACATCTACAAGCCCCCTCGCCCGAGGTATGCCCCCTCCCCTTACTTCACCTTTCTCTCTCAGGACCATAGCTTGCTTGTGGTGCTGCTTGATTAGCTACGTGCTTCTTATTCATGTGCTCTTGATCTTGCCTGTTAATCTGCAAGGCAGTTAAGTTAGATGTTTATTTTATTTTATGCTCTACATACATGATGGCTCCCTGCCTGCTACATCTCCTCTTTAATGGCAGATAAGAAATGCTCAGGATGCTACTGCACATTTGTTGTCAGATGCTTGTTGTATGCCTTGTATGCCTGTGCTGGTTATTGTGTGGGAGCATACATGTTAGCTTCTCAATATGTCTCTGTTTGCATGGTGTGCAAATGGATCTGCCTTGTTTGCACAATTATGTACTTTCGTAATTATGGAGGAGGAAAGCTGGTCCTTTTTGGTTGTTAAACTATGGGCTTATATATGTTGATGTTAGAGTTGAGCTTTGCAAGTTTGTGGTCTGGCTAGGCCAGTGTAGATATTTCTATGTGCTTGTTGAAGTTAAGCACTCTTTCCTGAAGTAATAATAGCCTTTTGATGTGGCTCCGACCTGTTCGTATATACGGCTTGTGTATTTGTTGGCAAGATCAACCAGCTTAACACCATTGTGATTTATTTTAAGTTTGCTTCATGTGTTTTTCCACACAAATTTAGAACAAGTTGTCGGCAATCCTTTCTTGTGTTATTGTGGAAGATCCATTACTGTGAATCTGATAAATGAATAATTACTGCATGGCGGATGGAAGTAGATACTCTCTCCGTCCCACAATATAAGATGTTTTTTTCTACATTAAGGGACAGAGGGAGTAAGAGATATATCCTAAGTAGGGGCTATTCCAGTCTATTGATCTCCGCATCTAAATAAATTCTATTGGTTGTGTATGTAACAAACTAGGTTGTCTTCAACCTGTTTTTCATGCTACAAATGCACTGTTAAGCCGCAATGATGATGTTTTGTCCTTTCTGCCACATCTCCGCTTGTTTAAATTGAAGAGAAGAAGAAACACTCAAGGATGCCACTGTCCACTTTTTTTTTGTTTATGTGATTAATTACTGTAACTCGTACTCAACATTGTACCATAATATATGACGTTTTAGTAGTTCAATTTGAGCTGCTAAAGCACCATATATTATGGTACAGCGGGAGTACTTGGAAATTTATCTTTGCTAGCCATCATATTTGCTTGCTGCACTATATTACCTAGAGTGTGTCAAGAAACTGAATCTTTCTTCACAACCACACTAGGTGTGAGAAAAAAAAAAGAAGCTTTCTCTCTTCAAAGATAAGATGAGAGGTCAGTTGTATAGTAAAAAAAAAGATGAGAGGTCACGTCCTATTGTAGCCAGCTGATATGCATCTGCCTGTTGTAACTACAGGATATACACCACTGGTTCTTTGGTCCTTCAATTTGTATATACGTGCATGCCCAAAATCTAAATTAAAATTGCTCTGATGTTCAGTATATTCCACTATGAATCTGCACCGTTTTTTGCTTCAGAATTCCCTTTGTGTTTCGTATTATTTATTTATTTATGAAATCTGTAGCACGATGGAGGCCGGCCACATCGGATCGATTCCGTTCACCCCCATTCTCAGCGGGGCGTGGCGCATCGATGCTGCTTTGGCCCTTGACAATGGCGTCCCTCCCAACGGGTTGCAGGACCATGGGAAGGGGAAGGAGGCAGAGGCAGGGTCAAGAGAAAGGGGAAGATGGACTCGCAGCGCACACCGCTTCAGTGGTTGCTGCGGTAAGCCACTCTGCTCCTTTTCTCTTCTCTGTTAGTTGGGTGTCGTGGTGATGCTGCTTGTGGTCACCATTAGACAGGCAAGAGCAGGCAGGGCGTTGACAACAATAGCAGCAACTTGAAATATACATACATACATAGGCCAGACTGAGTAAAATTCACTTAAAGTTTGCACCTTTCATATTTCATCCACTTAATAAGCTAATTTCCAACAGCGGGATTTCAGTTGTAGCCTCCTCTCATGTTTATGTTTGTGGCATATCAAACCAAACATGGCCTTACAATTTTCTTGCTGCACCACATCATCTAGAGCGTCACAAGAGAACTGCAATTTTCTTCTTCACAACCTTAGCTGTATATGTGTGACAAAGAAAACTAAATCTTTCTTCCTTGCTTCAATTTGTACAGGATACACATCACTGGAAGTTTGGTCATTCAATTTGTATATATATCCACGTGCCCAAAATTAAATTAAATTTGCTTGGACGTTCAGTTTATTCAATGAATCTGCTCCATTTTTACCTTCAGTTTTTACTGTATGCATCAACATCTTCCCAGTTTTATGTGCTTTATTATTTATGAATGAAATCTGCAGAGGCTTGATTGATATGAGTAGATAGCAATGTTTAGTTTGCTTTCAACTCTGTTTTCCAGAGATCACAGCTAGAAAACAAGCCCAGCTTTGTTTCTACATATTTTGTTGAGGTCTTGTTTTTCTTCCATGAGGTGCTTGTTTATCCCTGAGATCTTGCTCATGAGTTTTGGTAGATAAATAAAATCAGTTAAAAGATGGCTTGTTGTGTACATGCAAATGTCTTTTTTTCTTTCGGTGGACAAGTGCCATTACTTTCAACTTTCAAGTCTCTGTAGTGTCAATTTTCAGAAAACAAACCAGCTAGTTATGTTTTGAATTGACAAAATGCTATTTTGGAATCTTGTGTTTGTAGTGTTGTGATGTAATCATTGTCATGAAAGTTTAGGTTGGTGTCCCTGATAGTAACGTGTGTTGCTTCCCGTTACAACCAGCGTTCAATCCCTAGTGATTGAAATCTGAATGTTTAATTTTTGTAGAGTTCGATGACTTGAAGGGATCAAAGTCAAGGGACTCCAGCAACAAGTGGCTACTGAACTTAACAAGAGCTGGTGGGTTCCAAGACTTCCTCCCTCCCGATTAACTTGTTTTGTGTGTTTCATTCAGCCTCACCTCACCTTCATGTATGCAATCTGATCTGGACGATCAGTCATTATGCATTCGCTTTTTCTAAAGTTAATTAACTCCATTGCCTGCTGTTTAAGGTGGATCTCTTTTCCTTGTGCAGCAGCAGGATGGATTCAGGATAGCAGAGATTGGCCCCGCAACCATGCGACAAAGGCGTGATGTTCAGCACCGGCTACCAAATCGCCATGGTGAGCTACTCCAGCTAATTCCTTCCTCTGCTCTGCGACCCGTGGCCATCAACCATTCTCTATTTCCTGGCCATTGTCGATCCATGGATATCTATAGGCTTATTTAGGATTTTTCTACTATTTTTGCTCAATTAGCTCGATTGGCTGGTGTTTAACGTGGATTGCTTGTGCTAAATGCTGCTTGCTACGTATGACCTCTGGATGTTGCTATCAAGTGAAAGCTTATGTTTCCAAGCGAAGAAATCTCTGTTTAAAGTTGAGCTTTTTCACTTGTCAAGAAACTTGAACAACTGTGAGTTTGTTTCCTGTAGGCTAGATCGTTCTTGTCACCCTATATGTGTCCTTTCTTTCCAATAGTGATACTATCAATTGCATGGCTTTGTATTACCTGATTGGTCAACATTGAATGACTTGGCATGGTGAGCAGAGGACATGAGAAAGCAGAGCCTTCCTTTGTTTGTATGTGAAATCCATTAGGATTTAGGTTTAATCATATAACCGAGTAAATGTTGTGTCCTTCCTATGTTTCTACTCATTAACCACACCGAAAATATTCATGGCTTGTTTCTAGGCAGTCAACCATACATAGTGCTCTCCTAGCAATGGCATTGATCATCTTAATTTATTTTTGTGCATGTATGTGCTGCAGGTAATGCACATGGTGTGGCCGCCTAGCAAGATCGGCAGCATCGACAGACGACGCCGGAAGGCTCACTGTTGTGGTGGCCCTTTGAAGGCAGCAAGCTGGGAGCCAGCGAGGGCCGTCATGGGCACCACCTGCTGGTCGCCTAGGCCTCCCACAGCATCTCTGAGCCCCCTAGGCCGAGGTATGCCCTCCTCTCCTTCCTTCTCCTTTCTATCTCAGGACCATAGCTGAAGTCTCGATCGCTTTGATGTGTTTCGTCCTAAAAGAGCCCGCCTAACAAATCCATCTCAGTAGGTCCTGTTAGAGTACGTGCCTTGTATAGCTGAGACACTTCCCTTTGAAATTGTATGTCATAAGTGTGGAAGCCATTGCACTGTTGCGTTTCCTTTGAAATTCTAGATTCAAGGCCGGCTGTAGCTTCCTTTTATACCTTTGAATTCCGTTGTGTCTTGTGATTATTCATGGCAATTGAAATCTCTAGTGTCCTGCTGAGAAGCATGTCTGTTGTATTCGTGCGTGTCCTATGGAGCCACGTACGTATGCCATGTATTAGAAAATTTATAAAGCATGGCATTTTGCGGTTTGGCCCCATGAACAGTGGATATCTTTGCTCGGGTACATCTAAGCTGCTGCTTAAATTCTATTGTATCTGTAGATGTACTGTTTTTTGTTCAGGGAAATGTTAGCCTACATTTTACTATGTTAGATTACGTATGTCTATTGCATGTAGGGACATTCCCCATTGAATGCATTGACCGATGAGCTTGGTTTACCAGATTAACATGAACCCTTTCCTGGCGGATGAAGCGGAGCATCGAAACCCATCCTCTTCTTCCGCGCCCACAAGCTCTCGCTAATCTGCGTGCTGTAGGTTGCGTGCGCCTACAGCTGCAACAACGACAACAACAAGCAAATGGATTTATTTAAGGGAAAGCGGATCCTAGCTTGTTGGACGATTCCGCATCTCTGATTTGCTTGCTATTGCTCAAGCATTGCAGATTCACTATGCACATCTCAGATTTATTCTGTAATCTTGTAGGCTGTAGCGTTGGTCTTGTACTGGGAGGTGGCGAATTTTGTTGTGGTGTGGAGCCCTTTGCTTTCATGATAAAGCAGGGGCCTCGACTTCTGAAGTTTACCTTTTGAAATCTTGTAGTTGCTATATGTTGTAAAGAAAGAAATCATTTTTGATGATGTAAACCGACTGAATGTATCGTTTTGTAACAGTGTAGTAACTAAGATGCAATCAAGAAAATGAAACAAAGGCCTTGCCTTTTTTTTTATCTAATTAAAGGCCTCGCTTGTTTTGTGATGATCTAAATAAAGGGCTGTCCATTTACTTACAAGCTCTATCTAGCTGGTATATGCTTCATCCAGTGGAGCCTTTTTGATTAGGATTGAACGAATGAGCTCTAAACTTATCATGGTTCTGAATCAATCAATAAATCTTGTGTATTCTTTCAAACATATCAGCTGATTGGACCGTCTGCTTTTTGAATTCCCAAGAGAGGATTTTCAAACATATATCTAATTAATGGAGGGAGTATGTAGTAAAGGAGAAGATGTATCCTTGTAACGATGATTGTGAGAAATTCCATGCAGCCAAGCCAAGATGATTTTAGTTTTGCTGAAGAGAAGAAAAGTGATACTCCCTCCGAACTGTAGTGTAAGAGCGAGAAGCATTGTACTTTAAGGCTCCTCCCAATGCTTCACCTTGTACATGTGCTAAGCCTGCCATGTAGGCAAAAAAGATGATGTGGCAGGGTAATTAAGAGGAGAGAGATGGGTGTGGTGTCTCCAGGAAGAAACAATGCTAAGCGCGGGAACCTAGGGAAAACACTTAAATGAAAGAAGTCCACCAATGCATGAATAACTTTAGTTGCTAAATCATAAAATGAAGGATGCTTAGCTACAACAAGCTAAGCACCTTTGCATTGGGGACTTTAGTTGCTTAGCTCTTTAATGTGCTTAGCACCTCATCTTAGCACCACAATGCATTGGAGGAGGTCTAATTACACCCACCCACCCATCCATTTTTTTAGAGGTATCCACTTTGGTATGCACACACTTTTTAATGCCACTGAGCTAACCCGTGCATGCATGCATGCTTGGGGTAGTTAAAGGTAGAGGCCGGCGGGACTTGAGCCTAGCATCACCCAAAATGGACGCTTCGCCTTCGGCAGTTAATAGGCATGCATGTGCCTAGGGAGGGATGGGGGCTAGCCAGGGAGATGGAGGGCCTGGGTTGTGCCATGTCATGGATCTGCGGCAAGAACTTTTATCAAGAGCTAGCTAGAGCTTGTTCTCTCCATGCCTCCATCTCTCTTCTATATATACAAGAAGCAGTCTTTCATCCGCGTGCGGGATGCGTGTGCGACTTGGCTATAAAGGTACGCATCGGGTATCTCCGAAAGTATTTGTTGAGTTGGTACGAACCGAGACTGGGATATTGTCACTCCGTGTGACGGAGAGGTACCTCTGGGCCCACTCGGTAATACATCATCATAATGAGCTCAATGTGACTAAGTAGTTAGTCACGGGATGATGGATTACGGATCGAGTAAAGAGACTTGCCATAACGAGATTGAACAAGGTATTGGGAATACCGACGATCGAATCTCGGGCAAGTACCGTACCGATGGACAAAGGGAATAACATACGGGATTGAGTGAATCCTTGACACAGTGGTTCATCCGATGAAGATCATCGAGGAACACGTGGGAACCAACATGGCTATCCAGATCCCGCTGTTGGTTATTGACCGGAGAGTAGTCTCGGTCATGTCTACGTGTCTCCCGAACCCGTAGGGTCTACACACTTAAGGTTCGGTAACGCTAGGGTCGTAGAGATTAATGCACGTGGAAACCCGAAAGTTGTTCGGAGTCCCGGATGAGATCCCGGACGTCACGAGGAGTTCCGGAATGGTCCGGAGGTAAAGATTGATATATGGGAAGTCCAGTTTCGGCCAACGGGTGATCTCCGGGGGTCACCGGGAGCGTCCCGGGACCACCGGAGGGGCCCCGGGGGTCCACCGGGTGGGGCCACCCATCCCGGTGGGGCCCCTAGGCCACGAGGGGATGTGACCAGCCCTCTGGGCTGGCGCACCACCATAGGGGGCCCACCTCCCCTGCGCCTAGGGTTCCAACCCTAAAGGGGAGGGGGGGCTCCACTTGCCTTGGGGGGCAAGGAACCCCCCCTTGGCCGCCGCCCCCTTGCAGATTGGATCTGCAGGGGGTCCAGGCGCCCCCCTGGCCCCTATATATATGTGGGGGGGAGAGGGCAGCCGCACCTGATCCCTGGCGCCTCTCCCCCTCCCGTCACACCCCATACTCCCAACGCAGGGCAGCCCGGCGAAGCCCTGCTGCGACATCCACTGCATCCGTCATCACGCCGTCGTGCTGCCGGATCTCTGACGACTTCTCCTCCCCCCTTGCTGGATCAAGAAGGAGGTGACGTTGCTGCACCGTACGTGTGTTGAACGCGGAGGTGCCGTCCGTTCGGTGCTAGATCATCGGTGACGAAGAACGTGAAGAGTACGACTACTTCATCCTTGCTTCGTTGAAAGCTTCCGCACGCAATCTTCATAACGGTATGTAGATGCACTCTCAGTTGCTCGTTGCTAGATGTCTCCATAGATGGATCTTGGTGAAGACGTAGAAATTTTTTGATTTATGCTACGTTCCCCAACACTACCCACTCAACACTTATCAACACATAACATAGTATCGATACGGAATATGGCGAAAGCACATGACTACCTCTCCCGTGTGTCCTCAGGAACGCTTTAGTCTTTATAAGTCCAGTTGCTAGGACTCTCCTTTGCTAAGAAAGGATTGGGCCACTTGTTACTCTCAGTGCCTATTACATTGCTTGCTTTTACTTTCTTATTGCTTATATCGAGAAAACCCCTAAAAGTTATCTTTCAGTGCTTGCAGTAATTTCTTGCTCAGAATCGCTTATCAATACCTTCTGCTCCTCGTTGGGTTCGACACTCTTACTTATCGAAAACGCTGCAATAGATCCCTTACGGTTGTGGGTCATCAATAACCCTTAGCGACAAGCCGAGCATTATAGATGGTCACATTACCATCCGCGTCTGTCTTCTTCTTAAATATCCATTTATTTTCTATGGCGTGCCTATCATCGGGCAAGTCCACCAAAGTCCATACTTTGTTTTCATACATGGATTCTATCTCGGATTTCATGGCTCCAAGCCATTTATTGGAATCCGGACCCGCCATCTCTTCTTCA
This sequence comes from Secale cereale, assembly GCA_902687465.1. Taxonomy (NCBI): domain Eukaryota; kingdom Viridiplantae; phylum Streptophyta; class Magnoliopsida; order Poales; family Poaceae; genus Secale; species Secale cereale. Next base: position 19,658,052 of record LR738710.1, on the reverse strand, counting down.
TAGTTCGAAGGTTCACCGTTGTCTAACAACATGATTCCCATGACAGGGTTGCCGTACCACTCTGGTGCGGAACGCGTCCTTGTGGACCTTCGAAGTTCAGTAGTAACTTGATCTGTATCTTCATGATCATCATCATTAACTTCCTCCCTTGTCGGTGCAGGCACCTCAGGAACAATTTCCTGCGCTGCGCTACTTTCCGGTTCGGGAGGGGTGACTGTCACCTCATCAAGTTCTACTTTCCTCCCACTCACTTCTTTCGAGAGAAACTCTTTCTCCAGAAAGGATCCATTCTTGGCAACAAAGACCTTGCCTTCGGATCTGTGGTAGAAGGTGTACCCAATCGTTTCCTTTGGGTATCCTATGAAGACGCATTTTTCCGATTTGGGTTCGAGCTTCTCAGGTTGAAGTTTCTTGACATAAGCATCGCAGCCCCAAACTTTTAGAAACGACAGCTTCGGTTTCTTGCCAAACCAAAGTTCATACGGTGTCGTCTCAATGGATTTCGACGGAGCCCTATTTGAAGTGAATGTGGCAGTCTCTAAAGCATAACCCCAAAAAGATAGCGGTAAATCGGTGAGAGACATCATAGATCGCACCATGTCCAACAGGGTACGATTTCGACGTTCGGACACACGTTACGCTGAGGTGTTCCGGGCGGTGTCAATTGTGAAACAATTCCACAGTTCCTAAGGTGCGTGCCAAATTCATGACTCAAATATTCACCCCCATGATCCGATCGCAAGAACTTTATTTTTCTGTCACGTTGATTCTCAACCTCATTCTGAAATTCCTTGAACTTTTCAAAGGTCTCAGACTTGTGTTTCATCAAGTAGATATACTCATATCTACTCAAGTCATCTTTGAGGGTGAGAACATAACGATAGCCTCCGTGAGCCTCAACACTCATTGGACCGCACACATCGGTATGTATGATTTCCAATAAGGTGGTTGCTCGCTCCATTGTTCCGGAGAACGGAGTGTTGGTCATCTTGCCCAAGAGGCATGGTTCGCACGTGTCAAATGGTTCATAATCAAGAGACTCCAGAAGTCCATCAGCATGAAGCTTCTTCATACGTTTGACACCAATATGACCAAGGTGGCAGTGCCACAAGTATGTGGGACTATCATTGTCAACTTTACATCTTTTGGCATTCACACTATGAATATGTGTATCATCACGATCGAGATTCATCAAAAATAAACCATTGACCAGCGGGGCATGACCATAAAACATATCTCTCAAATAAATAGAACAACCATTATTCTCGGATTTAAATGAGTAGCCATCTCGCATCAAACGAGATCCAGATACAATGTTCATGCTCAAAGCTGGTACTAAATAACAATTATTAAGGTTTAAAACTAATCCCGAGGGTAGATGTAGAGGCAGGGTGCCGACGGCGATCACATCGACCTTGGAACCATTCCCGACGCGCATCGTCACCTCGTCCTTCGCCAGTCTCCGCTTATTCCGCAACTCCTGCTTAGAGTTACAAATATGAGCAACTGCACCGGTATCAAATACCCAGGAGCTACTACGAGCGCTGGTAAGGTACACATCAATAACATGTATATCACATATACCTTTGACGTTGTCGGCCTTCTTGTCCGCTAAGTATTTGGGGCAGTTCCGCTTCCAGTGACCCGTTCCCTTATAATAAAAGCACTCAGTCTCAGGCTTGGGTCCATACTTTGACTTCTTCCCGGCAACTGGCTTACCGGGCGCGGCAACTCCCTTGCCGTCATCCTTGAAGTTCTTCTTACCCTTGCCCTTCTTGAACTTAGTGGTTTTATTGACCATCAACACTTGATGCTCTTTCTTGATCTCCACCTCCGCTGATTTCAGCATTAAATACACCTCGGGAATGGACTTCTCCATCCCCTGCATATTGAAGTTCAACATGAAGCTCTTGTAGCTTGGTGGGAGCGACTGGAGGATTCTGTCAACGACCGCTTCATCTGGGAGATTCATTCCCAACTGAGACAAGCGGTTGTGCAACCCAGAAATCTTGAGGATGTGCTCACTGACAGAACTGTTTTCCTCCATCTTACAGCTGTAGAATGCGTTGGAGACATCATATCTCTCCACTCGGGCATGAGCCTGGAAAACCAATTTCAGCTCTTGGAACATCTCATTTGCCCCGTGGTGCTCAAAACGCCTTTGGAGCCCCGATTATAAGCTGTAGAGCATGCCGCACTGAACCAGGGAGTAATCATCACAACGTGACTGCCAAGCGTTCATAACATCTTGGTTTGCCGGGGCGGGAGCGTCACCTAGCGGTGCTTCTAGGACATAAGTTTTCTTGGCAGCTATGAGGATGATCCTCAGGTTACGAACCCAGTCCGTATAGTTGCCACCATCGTGTTTCAGCTTGGATTTCTCTAGGAACGCGTTGAAGTTGAGGGTGACATGAGCGTGGGCCATTTGATCTACAAGACATATTGTAAAGAATTTAGACTAAGTTCATGATAATTAAGTTCATCTTAATCAAATTTTAATGAACTCTCACTCAGATTGACATCTCTGTAGTCATCTAAGTGATACATGATCCGAATCGACTAGCCCGTGTCCGATCATCACGTGAGACGGACTAGTCATCAACGGTGAACATCTTCATGTTGATCGTATCTTCTATACGACTCATGTTCGACTTTTCGGTCTTCCGTGTTCCGAGGCCATGTCTGTACATGCTAGGCTCGTCAAGTGAACCCTAAGTGTATTGCGTGTGTAAATCTGGCTTACACCCGTTGTATGCGAACGTTAGAGCCTATCACACCCGATCATCACGTGGTGCTTCGGAACAACGATCCTTAGCAACGGTGCATAGTTAGGGGGAACACAATTCTTGAAATTTTAGTGAGATATCATCTTATTTACTACCGTCGTTCTAAGTAAACAAGATGCATAAACATGATAAACATCACATGCAATCAAATAAAAGTGACATGATATGGCCAATATCATCTTGCTCCTTCGATCTCCATCTTCGGGGCACCATGATCATCTTTGTCACCGGCTCGACACCATGATCTCCATCATCATGATCTCCATCATCGTGTCTTCATGAAGTCGTCACGCCAACTATTACTTCTACTACTATGGATAACGTTTAGCAATAAAGTAAACTAATCACATGGCGTTATTCAGTGACACGCAGGTCATACAATAATTAAGACAACTCCTATGGCTCCTGCCGGTTGTCATTATCATCGACATGCAAGTCGTGATTTCCTATTACAAGAACATGATCAATCTCATACATCACATATATCATTCATCACATCTTCTTGGCCATACCACATCACATAGCACATGCTGCAAGAACAAGTTAGACGACCTCTAATTGTTGTTGCAAGTTTTTACATGGCTTCTATAGGTTTTCTAGCAAGAACGTTTCTTACCTACGCCAAAACCACAACGTGATTTGTTAATTTCTATTTACCCTTCATAAGGACCCTGTTCATCGAATCCGATCCGACTAAAGTGGGAGAGACAGACACCCGCCAGCCACCTTATGCATCTAGTGCCTGTCTGTCGGTGGAACCAGTCTCACGTAAGCTTACGTGTAAGGTCGGTCCGGGCCGCTTCATCCCACGATGCCGCCGAATCAAGATTGGACTAGTAACGGCAAGAAAATTGAGCAAACTCAACGCCCACAACTTGTTTGTGTTCTACTCGTGCAAGATGCTACGCAAAGACCTAGCTCAGATGCCACTGTTGGGGAACGTAGCAGAATTCAAAAAAAATTCCTACGCTTCACCAAGATCAATCTAAGGAGTCATCTAGCAACGAGCATAATGGACTGCATCTACATACCCTTTTGTAGATCGCGTGCGGAAGCGTTCGAAGGAACGTGGATGAAGTAGTCGTACTCTTCGTGATCCTCGTCACCGATGATCCCAGCGCCGAACGGACGGCACCTCCGCGTTCAACACACGTACGGTACAGCGAAGTCTCCTCCTTCTTGATCCAGCAAGGGCGGAGGAGAGGTTGTCGGAGATCCAGCAGCACGACGGCGTGGTGGTGGATGCAACAGGAAAACCTGCAGGGCATCGCCGGCGCCCTGCGTGAGGAGTAGGAAGTGTGACGGGAGGGGGGAGAGGCGCCAGAGGCTTGGGGTGCGGCTGCCCTCTCCCCCCCCCATTATATATAGGGGCCAGGGGGGCGCCGGCCCTAGGGAGATCAGATCTCCAAGGGGGCGGCGGCCAGGGGGGTAGACTTGCCCCCCAAGGCATAGGGGGCGCCCCCTCCCCCTAGGGTTTCAACCCTAGGCGCATGGAGGGGGGGGCCATGAGGTGCGCCAGCCCACCAGGGGCTGGCACCTTCCTCCTTGCGGCCTAGGGGACCCACCGGGATGGGTGGCCCCACCCGGTGGACCCCCGGGACCCCTCCGGTGGTCCCGGGACACTCCCGGTGACCCCCGGAGTTCACCCGATGGCCGAAACTGGACTTCCTATATATCATTCTTTACCTCCGGACCATTCCGGAACTCCTTGTGATGTCCGGGATCTCATCCGGGACTCCGAACAACATTCGGGTTTCCACGTGCATGTATCTCTACAACCCTAGCATCACCGAACCTTAAGTGTGTAGACCCTACGGGTTCGGGAGACACGCAGACATGACCGAGACGACTCTCCGGTCAATAACCAACAGCGGGATCTGGATACCCATGTTGGTTCCCACGTGTTCCTCGATGATCTCATCGGATGAACCACTGTGTCAAGGATTCACTCAATCCCGTATGTTATTCCCTTTGTCTATCGATACGGTACTTGCCCGAGATTCGATCGTCGGTATACCCGATACCTTGTTCAATCTCGTCATGGCAAGTCTCTTTACTCGTTCCGTAATCCATCATCCCGTGACTAACTCCTTAGTCACTTTGAGCTCATTATGATGATGTCTTACCGAGAGGGCCCAGAGGTACCTCTCCGGCATACGGAGTGACAATATCCCAATCTCGGTTCGTACCAACTCAACAGACACTTTTGGAGATACCTGTTGTGTACCTTTATAGCCACCCAGTTACGTTGTGACGTTTGGCACACCCAAAGTATTCCTACGGCATCCGGGAGTTGCACAACCTCATGGTCTAAGGAACAAATACTTGACACTGGAAAAGCTTAAGCATTACGAACTATACGATCTCGTGCTAGGATCAAGATTGGGTCTTGTCCATCACATCATTCTCCTAATGATGTGATCCCGTTATCAATGACATCCAATGTCCATGGTCAGGAAACCGTGACCATCTGTTGATCAACGAGCTAGTAACTAGAGGCTTACCAGGGACACGTTGTGGTCTATGTATTCACACATGTATCGCTGTTTCCGTACAACACAATTCAAGCATGAATAACAGACAATTATCATGAACAAGGAAATATAATAATAATACTTTTATTATTGCCTCTAGGGCATATTTCCAACACTATGTTTATCTAACTGATCCCGGGTCCTTCAGGAATCACTATTGGAGTTGTCAAACAAAGCGATGATGGACATAACATGATGTAAATGATTATTTTAGATATGTTTTTTCCTTTTCTAATGACAAATCTTAGATATCATGTTCTTAAAACCACAACGAAAAACATAGAAATTTTATTCAAATTGATAAATTCAGTGCTAATGAAAAAGAACAAGGCCTTTGACATGAGGGCATTTATGATGATGTTCAATTGGGTTCCAACCAACATACAAGTCTTTGGGATGACTTTCTACATTCTTGTTGCTTTCGGGTGCCCTGTCCAGCAAGGTGTGTATGTAAATGACTCGGTTATGCATACGAGCTCGTACTCCGGAATTACATGATAATATGTTGGGTACAAGTAGCCTTGATCCTGAACCTTTCAATCCTTCAAATGATAGGCCAATCCTCTGTATGGGGCCAATCCTCTATGATGATACATTCAAAAAGACAACTTCTTTATATGAATGAAATCCAAGGATATAAATGTGTCCGTCGTGACGACCACCAACCATATATTTATTATCAAGAATGTTATCATTTTCAGAGTCCCATTCAACCTTTGCTTCCACTAGCATTTTCTTGACGGAGTTTATCAACTCAATTTTCTTTTCTAATAGTTGTTCCACGTGTTCGTCGGGTGGTATATTGCGCTTCTTGTACTCTTTGAGATACTCATTGCAGTTAATATCTTGTAAGACCCATGAACCAAGAACAGGATGGTCATAAGGTATTATAGGTCTAAGGCAATTGTTATGCTTCAAGAGCCAATTTGTCTGGCCACTCGATTTTCTCAAGGACCCAAACCTGAAGACGATATGTATTAGAAGTAGATGCAAATCACCCAAAGCGACAAATAGATGCAAGGTACACCCCTTCTTCTGACCGTCCAAGATAAAACTTTCGGCATTCGATTAGTTCACCATCCATGGTTTAATTACTTTGTATTTATCCCTGCGCCCCTGTGATAGACGGCATAACGTCTCCAAGTCAGAAGATCGCATATCAAAGATGGTTCCAGCAGCCTTTCCTTGTCGACTAAAAGACATTTCCTCCCAACAGCCTGACCTTGAGGAGAAAACTTGCAAAGCGCACATAGACGGTGGCCATTCAGATTCCTCCATAGCATGGTCCTCTGAGTCTAATATGTTGTAGTTATATTCTACGGTCTTTCTTTTGCAGCGAGGATGTGGGATCAGAAACACCTCGTAGTGGGGCGACAACATGGGATCAAACACAATGTATTGTTGGTATGCGAAGTCTGGATCTGCCTCCTTGAACATAGACGGGCGCGTCGGTAAAGCATCCCACTGCCGCGTGGCAGGGTTAACCACGTAGTAATGGCCCTCGTGAACATCGAGCAAGAGGAGGCCGTTGCAGTGGTCGACAATGCTGCAACAATCCAGGCTCTCCGGGTCCTCAAACCTGTTGGAGATCGCAGGGCCGGCCAAGGGGCGGGCGAAGAACTCCGACTGAAGCGTGCCCCAGAAGTTGATGAATATGCCGCCGACAGCCAGCGGGAGGAAGTCTGCGTGCAGCAGGCTGCTGGCGTCGAAGGCGGCGCGCAAGGCCTTGCAAGCGCAGCGGCATACGGACGAGGCCGCGCGACGGAGGATGTCGGCAAGCACGTCCTCGGGCACAGCTGCGGAAGATCCATCACTTCTCTCGACCGTCCTCTTGCGGCGAGGCCCTGCAAGTATCCTTTCACTTCTTTAAGGAAGTGCCACTTTCAATATTTGAAAGTAACTGGGATTGGCCTAGAAATCCACTGCTACAAACTGAAACTAAGATTTTGGTATGCACTCTCGCTTATTTGTTATGAGGTAAGAACCCAGTGAAGAAAAATAAAATAAAATATTACACAAGATTCAGATTCGATGTTCTATTCATCTGATATAAGCTAAGTTTCGTTTCAAAGAAGTTCGCATTAGCGGTCAAGCTCATATCAAAATTGCTTATTCGAAAAAAAATACACAGGTCACAGAATCTGATATAAGCCAGATTTGATGTTGCAAATCTTGCACACAATAGTATCCCAATAATTCTTCATATGTTCCTATCACATCTTCTATCCTGTAGCATCCTTCCAAATACAGGAGTAACTAACAACAGCATCACCAAGAACGAGAAAACCAAGGAGCAGAGGTAGTCACAGGTTGTCTGGGAGCAGACCCACAAACGGCCACACACACTATACAAGATTGTCAGTAGGCTTCCCCGTAATCATCCTGGAGGAAGTTTTTGTCAACAAAGCGAACTCGCAAAGTTTGTTCACTTGCGGTAAAGAATGTCACAGTGACCACGCCTACACAGCAAGGTCAGCAAGGGTGCACCATCAGATGACAATAAGTCGGCGTCGTCGCTTCCCTCCTCCAGCGGTTTAGGAGTTGTGCTCGAGGAAAGGTAGCTCCGAGTCAAATGGAGAGGGCCCTTGTTCAAGTCTGACTGATGAAAGAAATCGAGGCGCTTCACTAACACACCTTGACCCATCGAGCTCTTATCCACGACTTCGACACGCAACGGTATGCCGAGCGTGTATGTCAAAGCCCTCATTTGTGTAGTGGTAGCTTCAGCATCCAGGGATCGCACCGTTTTCCAACAGAACTGTTATCACAACCATATATGTGAAATAATGGTGAGTGTAATCTGTGAGTGGTAAACGCAGTATTGGTTAATCATTTATTACCGTAAATCACAGAAATTGACCAGTGGCAAAACTTTATTTTTGAGTTTAAATGTTTATCCAGATAGAAAGGTAACTCATACACCCGAGAATTACTGATAAAACAGTAATAAATATGCTAAATCTCAAAGACAGAGGACAAGATAATCCGTCTGTAGTATATCAAGAATGATATCCGAGGATAGTACAAGGGAGCAGAAACTCCACCTCGAGGACACTCAAATTTTTAGGGATAGATTGCTTGTAGAACTCTTCTGTACGGATTTCAGTCTCAGTAAGCAACCTAAGGAAAGATATAACTGGCAAAAACAACATGTTATATAAAGAACAAATAGAGAAACAACACATCCTAAACAAGGATTGATATCCTTACTCCTGCATGAAAAGGTCTCCTCCAGGTTTCTCTGGTACAGCCATTCAGAAGTACAGCTACAAAAGACAAAAGAACTTGTTTGTAAACCAAAATATAACTTCAAGACCTTCTATGAATCTCAAGTTAAAACTTACACATACCCATTTGCTACGAGGTTGAGAACTTGATTGAGCTCCTGAAACAAATATGAAGACACTAGGTAATGTATGTAATTTAAGCTATATCATGAAGAGAATGTCAAAGTGCTACAGGAGTCCATCCCTCTTCCAGCAGTAGTGGCGAAACAACATCATATAAATTCGACCAAAGATCATTTTGATTTATATATAAGCTCAATTATGTCCATAGTGAATTTAGTGTTAGGAGCAAGCACTTGTAGCTGTTAGATAGTGCCCATAATGTGCAAAAAGTTGAAAGTAAAACTACAATCAACATGAAAAACATAAAACATGGCATACTGAAAATTTTGTACAACTGTGAAAGAATGAAACATTTTAGTGCCCTACCCATGTAGTTGTCCTGCACTCTGCACCATCTTATCTATTTGTTATTTTCTTAAGGTATTGTTCAGTCTGTTCATTTTTAGGAGATGGTTGAAGGTTAAAAACCTGACAAGGCAGCACGAGTTCAGTTATTTTTCAGAACAATTTCAGGCAACACAAGAGATGCATACTACTGTTAGCAAGTATATATGTCCCACATAATTATTTTGTACGTAAATGGATAGGGAGATAAGGCAAAAAAAGGTTTATGCTTTTGCAAGCTAGTACAGTACTTACAGAAACAACACTTGAGAAGTACTTTTCAGGATTTGAGAAGTATGCTTTCTCCCACTTAAGACGAGAGAATCGATCTGTATACATTTCCAAACATTCCATAAGACGAGTAACCTCAGCTTGTTTATCTTGCATTTGTCGAAGGATCTCCTGTAACAAGCCGCCTAATTGTATTACATTTCCACGCAGATCAAAAAAGGGATACCATCATCATGAGTAAGTAAACTGAAACAGTTACCAAGTAGGAGAAGATAAAAGCTCTGTAAAAACAGCTGTCATCTCGACGAGTTCTTCTGAAGAGCACATAATGCTTACTGAGAATCTATATAAGAAAATTATTTTCAGATATGCACAACAAACTAAATCATGACAATGCTTCTAGCATTAAATTAGTTGAAGAGAGACAAACCTTCATCTTTTCCTGGATGATGGAGTTATCTGGAGATTCACGAACCAATTCCGAGAGTTGTTCCTACAATACCAAGAATAAGAATCACAAAAGGTAGCAGTTTAAGGTATGATGGATGATATGTAACTTGAGCATGAATTTGAATAGTAATGCTGATGAAGCAAAATTGTTTTTATGGTTTTGACACATGGAAAATATCGATTACATTTCACACTGATCTTCCTTTAACATCTGCTGACATGGTAAGAGAACTTTTGTTTCAAAGAAGCATAAATCATAAGGTGCAAAATATCGATTACATTTCACACTGATCTTCCTTTAACATCTTCTGACATGAGGGTACTTTCCACTGCAATTGCTCAATACAACATCTAAAGATTATATACTGAAAGAGTAAGCAAACAAAGAACGACTGGGGCACTGAACAAGTTTACTGAGGAACTGTTTGAGAATGTAACTCCCAAAATATTAGGTGATAGTCAATTGGCAAAAGGAAATATGAATATCTTGCAATAGTCTATGGTAATAAGACATTCAGGCGGTCAGGTACACTCAGGTGGTCTGAAATTGAACCGAACACAAGAAAGAGAATTTACTCCATTATATATAGAATGCATGGTTGAAGAGCTTAAAAAACTCTGAGCATTCTCACCTGAGGTCCTAATGCTGTCGGACGAGCACGTGGACACCAGAAACCAGCAGTGAGGGCACGGTCCGTTCTCCCATCTGAGCAGTAGAGAGAATAAGTTGCAGTGAAATGATATCATCTGGTATGGTATGTTTCCTCGATCACTCATGAAGAGTGTAGAGAGGAAGTTACCAGGACGTGACCTTCCTTCCGAATCCTGATCATCCTCTTCTTCCTCCCCTGAATATTCATCATCTCCTAGCTCCCCTTCTTCCAGCTCCACCTAGAAAATTGCAAAGCATTCCTTGTATAAGAGGAATTTTTCAGCACAAATGAAGTGAACGGGGAATACCAGAACATCCTTCTTAGATTACCAAGTTCAGCTGACTGTACCAAGAACAACTATCAGAAGACATTTTTGGGTCAAATTATAAAATCCGACACATCCCCACGAACTGCAAGGACTTGCCGCGGCCAAGAACTCATCCCCCCATGAACTGGCCACCGCGCCCAATCCGACAGCCAGCCAAGAATTAATGTCCCCCACAAACACAACCAGGGGGCAAGAAACAGGCCAAGAAGGACAAAAAGAACACCCATACACACCCAATTTTGCCGACCGGACCAGATTCTGGCGGAAAGATCGCCGAGCAATCGGCACCCAAGATGCTACAAGACGCTGAGAACTCACCGCATCCTTGCCGGCTGGAGGCGGCTGAAGCGGGCGCGGTGAGGCGGGAAGCGCCGTCTGGTCGCGAGAGGGCGACGGCGCGGGCCGTGGCGCCTTCGTAGGTCTAGCATCGCCGCCGCCGCCGCCGCCGTGACCGCTGCTCCCCGCCGCGTTGGATGGCTGGGCCAGGTCATCGAGTTTTCTCTTGGGGCCCATTTCTTTCCTCGCTGGAGTTTCCCCTTTCTGCCCCTCCGCTGAGCCTTGGATTTTCTGGCTTCTCCCCTCGTCTGTTGTAGAATTTGTGTATCGCTCCTCTCCAGGGACCCAACTGATGCATATTTATACCCCTATCCTGCATCCCAAAGGGTACCGCTGCGAGTCGTAGAAAGGCTCAAACATTCTTTTACTTTGAAAACATAACGTTTTGCTTGAACGTTTTGTATCAATTATTAATGTTCAAACACGCATGGACATTTTCATGATTTTGTCCATGAATTCTTTTCTGACAAAAAGAGAAAATCAGAGTACAAACCCGCAAAAAGGTAAGATGCCATCTTACAAATTCACCACAAGCATAGCATGTGGTTTCCGGTGGGGACAAGCCAGCAGCGGTGGACCACGGTGTGGCGGAAGGCTCTTGGCTACCCATTCCGGCGATTGGGCAGTCATCAGAGGCAACATTGACAGGTGGAGCGTCATCGGCGAGAAGGGGGCAGCCGCCAGGGGGGAAAAAGAGGCGGGCAAGATTTTAATCAGACGCGTGGGCGCCGAGTATATTTAGGTGTCATGGGGTTTTTTTGGGTGCAGGAGTACATTTTTAAACACACACCCCCCCCC
>LR738710.1:19620486-19646091 GCA_902687465.1 Secale cereale | reverse complement strand
CCCTAGATTTTAGGAATTTGGCTAGGTGCCGGTTAGAGGAGTAAACTTCGAATTATTGGTTTGGCTTGGCCTACTAGATCTACAGTTCTTGCAATGGGAGAAGTGCTTGGCTTTGGGTTCAATCTTACGGTGTCCTTTCCCAGTGATAGTAGGGCAGCAAGGTACGTATTGTATTGTTGCTATCGTCGTCTTTTTTTCCCGTTCCAGCTCGTTGCAGCTTCGGGCCTATTCCGATGCTACGTGGGCTAGCGATCCTTCAGACCGTCGTTCACTTTCTGCTTACTATGTTTTTCTTGGCGGTTCTCTTGTTGCCTTGAAGACGAAGAAACATACTGCAGTTTCTCATTCGAGTGCAGAGGCCGAGTTACGAGCTATGGCTCTTCTGACGACATATGTGACTTGGTTACGATGGCTGCTGGAGGATTTTGGTGTTTCTACTACTACATCTACCACGCTCTTGTCAGACAGTACATGTGCTATCAGTATTACGCGGGACCTGGTGAAGCATGAGCTTACCAAGCATATTGGTGTTGATGCCTTTTTTGTGCACGTTGCTGTGCAGGATCATGTTATTGGTCTTTAGCATGTGACTTCCGAGTTACAGCTAGCAGACTTCTTCACGAAGGCTCAGACTAGAGCGCAGCATGGATTTCATCTCTCCAAACTTAGTGTTGTGGATCCACCATGAGTTTAGGGGGGGGGGGGTGTTAGAGTTATATTGATGATGGCCTTTGGCCTTTTGTATTCTAGCCCTTTGGCATTCTCTTGTACATGTATATATGATGACTTTGGCCTCCTAATAATATCAAGTTGCATATTCCTAACAGGTAGGACGACAAGCACCAGCACCTCACCTCGCAAAACACCTCATCCATTGCGATGCTCACCTTCGAAACCCACCACAGCACTCGACCCAAGCAGCCGGACGAAAGCACAATCGAAGACGCGAAGATCAAAAAATGCACAACGCCACGGGGTACACTTGCCATTGAGCAACACACCAATGAAGAACACACCGACCGCAAACAGTGGCTGGCCACCTGCACGAGAGCATTGCCCGCCCTCCCATTGTCCAAAGGTGACGCCTTAAAGAAGGTGAATGTGCTGAGTAAATAGGTAATTTTCTGATTAATTTAATTTAAGAATTAACCACTAGCATGGCATTGACACAAATAATCGCATACTGATATTCAATCATGCAAGCACATACTATGCTAATTGTAGATAGATCTACGTATAATGCGAGCATGCCTAAAACAGAAAATAGTAGGAGCGGGATAAACGAGTTATACCCTCCAGTAGGCCATGCAGAAGCCGCGGCGGCGGTGACGGCAGCAGCGTCCTCAGCTGCCTTCTTGTCGGCTTCGATCTTTTCGGCGGCGGCACGTTCGACGTCGGTGGACATGGTGATGACGAGAGCGACGCGGACGTAGAGGAAGTAGACGAACGGCGAGCAGTCGCGTAGTCGCTTCCCAAAAACCTATTCGCCCCTCTCCCGTACAGGATCCAGAGAGGCGGGGTTTCGGAGACCCGCTCTCCCGTCGACCATGTACGCGGCGGACGGGATGGAGTCACCGGCGGCAGCAGCAGCAAAGGAAAAGGAACGACGACGGGCGTGGAGGCAGATGTGTTCTGTTCAGGCGGCGGTTAGGGTTGGCAGCGCCCCACATATATATGTGTAGCCGCCCGTGGAGAAACGTGGGCCAAACCCACGTCCAAATCGGTAGCCCACGATCCGACGTCTCAGATCGTGGCCCTACCTGTCAAAGACTCGCCGTCCCTGACCGGCAAAAAGAAGCGCATAGGAGTGAGCTCGGCTCGGCTAAATCCCGCAACCCGCAGCGCGTCGTGGCAAGGCGAGCGCGAGGGCCTCATCTCTTCTCAAGCTCCAATAGCATGAGGGAGAGAATCACTTATAAACCACTCTAACTCTCCTTCCACTTAATTCCGGGGCGGGACTAAACTTCCCACCACCTTGTCATGCCGCCGCAGCCCAAATCCGAAGTATTTTGATTTTCACCAGGGACACACATGGGAGGGGAAGGGAGGGGAGCAGACCCCGATGACGTCTACAAGTAGGAGAAGCCCGGAGCACCTTCGATATCTTGGCCGTCACCGCCGGCCAAAGATTTCCCCCGGTGCTATATATCTAGATGAGACATAATTTGGTCTCATTCACGTGTAAACCTGGCATTATAAATCAACTCAACCCAGATCAATACAAAGAAGTACCTAGAACTCATCTAGATGAGACATAATTTGGTCTCATTCACGTTTTATAGCCATTTGATGTGATGCTATAAGATGTGTGTGTGCTGACGTGGGTTGTGTCTGTTCATATCTAATGGCTATAAAACATGAATGAGACCAAATTATATCTCATCTAGATGAGTTCTATCAAAACTGTACAAAGAAAGCAATCGGTCCCGTGGCCAACAAATCGCTGTGTGTGGCGTGTGTTCCACCGTGTTGTGCTAGTTCTATTCGATCAAGTACTTGGCGGCTGCCTGGTTAGCTAAGGCTGGTACGTACGCCTCCGGTGTTTTTTTACAAAGAGATATAGTGTATTTTCACTGCAATCCGTAAACCTTTTCGCGGAGTAGCTTAGGCATAAAAGAGTACCACAATATAAGCAGGACAAGAATGAAACCAACCACCAACTGGACCGGGAAAACAACAACAACACTAATAGGGAAATATGGTTCCCCGCAAAAAAAATCGTTTAGGGAAATATGGTACCGCTATGCGGAATATTGGTTTCCGATAAGAAAGAAACACACTAGTGTTGTTGAACAAAGCAATGAAGTATATTTGATATATTTTTCCCATATCTCTAATGATACACTGTACGTCACAAGTTCTTAGAAACGATACAGAAAATATGGACAGTTGATTGGATAAATATAAAGCCAATGCTAAATAAAAATGAACAAGGCCTTAAGCATGATTAGGCCATTTATTGTGATGTTCAACTGCGTTCCAACCAGCATATCACTCTCTAAGATGCCTTTCTACATTCTTGTTAATTGTTTACTGGTGCCCTATCCAACATGGTGTGTACGGGAATGACTCGGTTATGAAACACTCGTTCGGCAATGCCAAATGACAAGTTGTTGGGTATAAGTAGCCAAGGTCTTGAACCTTCGAATCTTTCAAATGATAGGCCAATCCTCTGTACATTGATACATCCAGGAAGACAATCTCTTTATATGGATGGAATCCAAGGATGCTGAGGCATCCATTGCCACAATCATCGACCTCATCTTCCTTGTGAAGAACATTGTCGTTTTCAGAGTCCCAATCAAACTTTTCTTCCACTAGCTCTTTCTTGCCGGAGTTCAACTCCAATTTCTTTTCCATTAGGTATTCCAAGTTGTTGGCGCGTTCATTATGTCCCTCGTATTCTTTGAGATACTCATTGAAGTTGATATCTTGTAAGACCCATGGTCCAAGAACAGGACGATCATAATCCAGTATAGATGTAAGGCTTTTGTTATGCGTCAAGGCCCAACTTGTCTCGCCACACGACTCCTCAAGGACCCAAACTTGAAGGTGACTCTCATGAATAGATGCAAGGTACACACCTTTTTCTGATTGTCCTAGATGAAGATTTCGCCAATAATTGTTCTGTTCATTATCATTATCCATCGGCGGAAGACTTACTTGGTACTTATCATTTGACAAAGAGATCCTGCATGAAAAAACGTATATATATGTTCAATAAGCATGGGAACGAACCATAAATAAATGTGACAAGTATTTTGATCTGTGAGGAAATTGATATTGGAAAAATGTATCTAATAATGATTAAAAGTGATTAGGTACCTCATTACGAAATCAGTTTTGCAATGCACGTAAAGAGCGTCCCGGTAGTAGACGGCATGGCGTCTGTCCAGAGACCCGTCGCAATGGCGCCGCATATCAGCGACGGTGCCCGCAGCCTTCCCTTGTCGAACAAATGGCCTCTCCTCCCAGCGGCACGACCTCGAGGAGAAAACGTGCACCGCGCACACAGATGGCTGCCATTCGGATTCCTCCATAGCAGGGTCTACGCAATGCTTTGTGCTGTTGTAATGAAAATCCCCAGGCTTTGCTTTGTAGCGAGGAATTAAGATGACAAACACCTCGTAGTGAGACGACGCCATGGGATCAAATACGAGATACTCTTGGCATGCGGTGCAACTTGTCGGAGGAGGTCCGCGAGCACGTCCTCGGACAGCATGCAGCTGCGTGAGATCCATTGCTTCTCCTCTCAACTAGCCTAGTCGATCGCAATATGGACCGAGCGTACTAGCAAACCTGCGTAGATCCTCCTCGACTCGACGCGACGTCACCTCATCTTTTCTTTTCTACTCTACGTTCACCTACTCTACGTACGTACGCGCGCGTCGTCTTGGTTCCGTTGACTCGACGCGACGTCACCTCATCTTTTCTTTTCTCTGTTTGATTTGACTAATTTTCTTCAATTCAATTCCCCCACGCATCTCCTCTCCATTTGTTTTTTCCGGGGCTGTCGTCTCGTCGCCAGCGCCGTCCGTCGCACGGAGCACCCGCCCATTCATGATCCCATCCCATCCGCCACCACCGCACGTCTCAACCAACTCCTCTGCTACTGCGCCTCATTCAATCAATCTCACAATTAAATCACTCCAATCCAATCCAATCTGCCGACGCATCGCTTCTTCTCTTGAATTCTACTAATGTTTGGGGCGCCATCCTGTGGCGCCGCTTAGGAGGAAGTTGTGCGCATGTTTTTATTAAAAAAAATACATTGAGTCCTCGCCTCCGTCTAAAAAAATATCTAAAAAAAATCATCACGTTCATCTAGAAAAAGAAAACAAAATACCGGCGTAGCCTATCAGTGCCACTTCGCATAACCTTCCATTTAAAAAATACCAGAGGTTCTCACCTCCATCTAAATTATACATTTAAAAATTAATCCACACCTTTATTTACAAAAATCAAAAGCTTCTTCACTGTGGCCAACCAGCTTGCGCCACATGACATACCTGGTTGGCCGCCCTTTTATGCGTAGCTTAATGAATTCTATGGCACGCTACCTGCAATATGAGACAACGCCAGGAGCTCCTCTGCTCTGCTCCCACGGTCGCGTCTACAACCACGACCCGCCCTCGCCGCTCATAAAGAAACACGTCGACCTTCAAATACTCCACCTCCTTCACCTCCGACCAAGGGATTGTCGATTCCAACGCCTCCCCACCCGACCACACCCACCTCTTGTCCTGTCCTGTCCTGTGCGCATCAGATCCGTCGCCACCGCCCTTCTGCTCCGTCGCCTCCCACGCTCCGGCTACGACCAAGCCCACCACCACGCACCACCCAACCCGACCCTGAGTACAACTGCTTCCTTCGTCGCCGGCCGGTACTATAACCAACCACCGATGCTCTGTTTCCGCTCCGCTACCCTACCCTGCGATGCTCTGTCGCTCACGCACCTCTTTCTTTTCTTAGGTCCAACACAAATAAATCAACTCACCGCCTTCCCCTAAATTAATCATAACGAAATAAATATCTCCAACCAACATTGGGATTTTCCTAGACCTTACTGCAATTGTCTCAGAATTCACACCAACCATTTTTTTAAAATAATCCTGATTATGTACACACCCGTTTCAAAATAAATGTTGTATTTTGGAACGGAGAAAGTAAGTGGTACTTGCTTATACAGATGACTATCGTCTATCCCGCTCGGCGACATCTTCTCAAACCGCCGGGAGATTTGGAACTACTCCCCCGTGAACAACTTTCATAGTGTTATTCATGTTTAGGGAAGACATCGGAATTTGGGTGGCCAATTGCACCGACTCGTTGCACTAACTAAACGGATGAGATTGCTCCGTCGAAGCCTGCTCGCTTATAGCCCATAGTCCACATCCACAACGTCAATGCCATGTGAAGCATGTTGGCCTATAGCCCAACGGTGTCATCGTCAAGACCAGCGCTGCTCACCTCTTCTCCAAGTTGCAACTCCGCCAATAACCGCTCACAAGATGGTCGATGAAATGTTCCTGTCCGACTCCATCATGCTGCTCCACGCCCTCGGTTTACTAATCCAAAACTTGACGACAATAGCTTTCTCAGAGCCTTTGCTCGACAAGACATTTTTCAGAGGTGGACCAAAGCATAACCATGACCGCAACCACGATTAGCAAGAACACAAGAAATCCAGAAGGCCAAGGAAGTGAAATGGCAAAGAAATCAATATAAAACCGTAAACCACATTAGCTTGCTAGTCCGACCCATGCATAGGGGGGACGACTACCTCTTCAATCAGCTCGCTCGCACGGCTCATGCATGCGGACGACGCGGGGGAGGATTTTGAGGCACGGCAACCGAGACGGGGTGAAGTAGGAGGCGACGAGACGAAGTATATGCAAGTCGAGTTTCTAGAAATTGTCGTTTCTCTACAAACATGGAATTTGGGGTTTTAGAGAACCACATTTTTCATATCCGCAGATTAGTTAAGAGTAGCCAGCTGCGGTTTTTTTGGTTAGACTGTTTTTCTCTTAAATAGTTTTCTTGATTTCTAAAGAAATATATGTTATTTTATCTAAATTTCTAATGTCATTTATTTTCCGTCTGATATCTTACTTTCTAATGTTTCCCGCCCAATTTCTCCTACCTTGGGTATCTCGCCCGGTATATATCTCACGCCCAAGAACTGTGCGTCCAACTTCGAGAGAGTATGACCGGTAGCAAGAAGAGACAAAAAAATGCAAAGCTTCGTTCAAGTACATGCCCATATACAATAGTAGTAATGAGCAGCTCCCCTAAAAAAAAGAAGTAATGAGCAGCTCAGATTGGTATGGGTTATCGTATTGCGTCCAACATGCTGGCAAACATTATTAACTTTTCATAATTGTTGAGACATCAAGATGGTACGCGTGCGTGCGTGCGTTCAATGGATGCTGCATGCAGAGGGATATCCGGAGGCCAACTACCACACCATTAAGCCTGCAATAAACGAACCACCCATGCATGCATGCAGACCTTGTTAATTTTTGTCTTGGTCGTGCCGCCGTGGTTAAGGCCCTTCCCAATGCTCCACCTTGTACAGGTGCTAAGAGCATGTATAATGGTTGCTAAGATAATCTTATCTTAAGTTTTGCATGTAAATTAGAGATGACAAAAAAACAAGTCTACTATGGGTCATCTCTTTGCCTTATCTTCAATAATTAGTTATTCCTAAAAACATGACGAGACAAATTGTGCTAAGCTATCATCTCTTGTCTTCTCTTAAATAAGATAAGACAAGCCTTCTCTTATGATTTCTCTCTCCTCCACCTCATCATTTATCTTACGTGGCATCCTTAAGCTAGAACCATTGTACATGCCCTAAGCCTTCCACGTAGGCAAAAAGTCTGATGTGGCAAGTTATTTAAGAGGAGAGAGATGAGTGTGGTGACCCCAGGAAGAAACAATGCTAAGCGCGTGAACCTAGGCAAAACATTTAAAGAAAGGAAGCCCACCAATACATGAAGAGCTTTAGTAGCTAAATTATTAAATGAAACAAGCTTAGCAACCATAAGCTAAGCACCTATGCATTGAGGAGTATAGTTGCTAAGCTATTTAATGTGCTTAGCACCTCATCTAAGGACCCATGCATTGTGAGCAGCCTAATAAAACCTCCGTGCATGCATCACTCCCCACATCTGCACCACCTCATCGATCCGCGCATGCATCTCTCCCATGTAGTCAATCCATATGCTAGCTATAGGCCGTGTTTGGATACTCTCTAGTCATGTGACTAGTAGTAGTCAGACTAAAAGTTTTTAGTCAGGCCCTGTTTGGAAGGTGACTACTACTAGTCAGCATTAAATGTCTCAGTATTAAATTATTCTCTCTCCCTTCCATTTATCTCTCTTTCTCTCCATAATTTATCTTTCTTCTCACCCCACCACCCAATGAGAGATGGGATGGGCCCGCCAATTAATTAGAGGAGAGACTTTAGTCACTTTTAGTTGGGGTGGGGTGACTAGAGACTAAACTAGTAGTAGTCACCCATTAGTCAGGGGTGTTTGGAGTTTTACTGACTAAAAGTGACTACTACTAGTCTCTAGTCTCTAGTCACTAGTGATCCAAACACCCTCATAGTCAGTCCATATCTCCACGTGCACGCATGTAGTTATCTCATGGGTCCCCTCCCGTTGCGTCCAAAAAAAAACAGAAGAAGAAAAAAAGTAACCGTCTCTTCTCATGCTAGTTGGCCGGTTGCAGCTGGTTCCAACAACATCTTGCACTGGACGCAGCAACTCGGGTGTCATGCTTCCCCCCTCATATGTCCATCGTCGAAGCTCCCGGTGTGCTCGCGCTCGTAGCACACAGCCTACTGCTTGCTGCATCTTATGACCTTTGTGCGCCATAGCAGCTCCCCACGGCGACGCCGTTCACTTAGCTGGGTGATCGCGTTGGCACCGACAAGGAAAAAGAGCGCATGGCAACGCGAACCGACGTCCAACAAGACATTGCATTGTTTTCGGCATTGCACTGGTCTTTTTTATTTTTGGGGGAACCTCAAAACTTGCACTGTATTCGGTATTTTTAATGCCTTATATAGATTAACACCGGCGTCCGACAAGACAAGATAGCGGACCAACACGCCGCCACCGATAATATAGCTCTTTGATTTACAAACAACTTCTATCTCGAAAAGTCTTGGATAACTATGAAAGCATATTACAGTTTTAGATCAACGATCCACGTACATATAAGGGGCCAAACTAGACCAGTCTGAGCCATGCATGGGGCGCCGGCCTCTCCGGCCAGCTCGCTCACATGGTTAATGCATGCATGCACGACAGTGCGTCGAACATGTGTGTGTGTGGCTACGTGTATAGCGATCACCCGCTCGAGGTTAGTACGTGCTAGCTTTATCTTTTTGATCTAAATAAAGGGCTTGTCTTTTTGATCTAAATAAAGGGCTTGTCTCGTTGATGACATAATCCATTTGTTGTCACCAGCCTGTGTATATGGTGCATTTACTTATAAACTCTTATCTAGCTGGTATATGCTTCATCCAATGGAGCCTTCTGACTAGGATTGAATGAATGAGCTCCAAGCTTGTCGTGGTTCTGAATCAATCAACCAATCTTCTGTAATTTTTTGGATCGTCTGCTTTCTGAATTCCCAAGAGAGGATTTTATTGGGTAAAATGAAGTTGGTATTGCTTTGCTCGGTGGTGCTCATATATCCTAGGGGAGCACATGCATAGTAAGGGAGAAGATGTATCCTTATAATAACAATGATGATTCTGAGAAATTCCATGGCGCCAAACCAAGATGATTTTAATTTTGCTAAAAAGAAGAAAAGAAATTTGATCTGGTTTAGAAATTATTGGATGCCGTGGAACTGAACTGTATTGCGGCGGCACCAAGCATGTGTAAGGAAGAAAACAATTCTTTAATATGAGCCAGCCAGCCACCCCACACATGCATGCATGCATGCTTGGGTAGTTAAGGTAGAGGTGGGCGGGACTTGAGCCAAGCGGGATGCTCCGTCTTCCGCAATTAATAGCAGTCGTTGCATGTGCCTAGAGATGATGTTCATAAGTCAGTCAGCTAGGGAGATGAAGGGCATGGCTTGCGCCACCTCATCGATCCGTAGCAAGGCCTTTCCTCTCAAAGAAGTAGAACTTGTTGTCTCATGTCTCCTTCTATTATCTATATATACAAGAAGTGGCGGTTCATCCGCGTGCGGGGCGCGTGTGCGACTTGGCTGGGGCTTGGGCGATGGCGAAGGGCGAGGCGATGCTTCCCTGTGAGTGCTCGAGCGCTCATGCGAGGCGGTGCTCCGGCGAGAGGCGAATCTGGCGATGCTTCCCTTCCATGTGAGTGAGTATTTGCTTTGGGCGTGTCTGCGTATATCTGTCGTTTGGCTTGGGCCACGGCGAGGCGATGCTTCCCTATGAGTGAGTGAGTGTTTGATTTGGGCGTGTGTGCGTGTATATCTGTCGTTTGACTTTGTTCTTGCAGGGAGGAAGGGGAAAGGACGAGCATATCCGGCGTATTCGACATGGCCGATCGAGGAGGTAAGCGCAGGAATCCAATCCAATCCGCTACTGATCTGATTCTGCTCGTACGATAATTAGAGACCAATTTCCTTGTGTGTTTCGTTTCCGCTAGAGTCGCTGCTTAGTCTCCGTTGTCAGTCAATCAATCAAACGGATGGATGGATTGGAATGGAGTGTGATGTGGGTTAAGTAGCACATGTATAATTGCCTCGTCCGACGGCGCCCGGGGCAAGTCAAGTACATTTCAGTCTTCCGCCGTCGGAATACACCACCGGCGTCACGCCTGTCTTCCACGACAACATCTAAAACCCTAAACACTTCTAAAATCTGGCACTTTCAGATGATTATATCCATCAATGCTCCAGAACCAGTAAGATTATTGACAGCCTATTTAAAAAAACACAAATATATCTGATATACAGTAAGAGGAGTTACAATATATCTCAATGTTCAAGAGTTTCTACATGCTCAAGAGTCTCAGCCTATAGTTGGAATCCATCAATGCGCAAATACCTTAAAACAGGTATCACTGATTTAGAGAAAAAAAATGAAGAATATAATGAAAAACAGATGGCAGGCTTCATGCCAACTTAATTTGTTAGCTGAGTTTCTACATGCTCAAAGTCGCAAGCTAGCTACTACCGATCAGTTTCCCAAACTTCTCGGGGAGGCTGATAGAAATGCTGTCTGACTAGGAACGGTAATTTCGGACAAATTATACTGCTTAGCGCTTACCCTCCATGGCCCAAGTGCCTCACATTTCTCTTCCCTCCCTTTCCAGTCAGCCTCGCTCAGAGCATTTCCACCACGGCAAAGCTCAGGGGCATTACAGACTCAACTAGCACAGAAAATAAGCCAAAATTACATAACCAGAAATAATAGGAAAAACAGTTTCTTAGAGCTGCCATCATCCCGACCGGAGCTTATTCGCACTGAAAACTATAAGCATATTTCTTGGGAAGCTTCAGCTCAAAAGAAGCAACACAGTATAGACAGAGTGTTGGAAATTCACCCGCAGGATCGATCACATCAAATCGCACAAACACACGCGCACAAAAAACTTATAACCAAGGGCCCTTGTGGTGCCCTTTGTTTTCCTCTTTATTGCTTTTCTCTCGGTTTTCTCGATGTTACAAATTTACCGCATAGACACACATATATATGCATCAGCTCCCAGCACAAACCAACTCAAAGTAAACCTAGACCTAGACGGACACGCACACACCCAAAGCTAACTAAGCTACTTCTAGTAGCACTGCCAGGTGTACTTTCCAGTCGGATTACTAGTTGTGATTTTCCTAATCACACGGCAACGTTGATCGTGTGCTTACCCTAGCTTACACACGTACTCAAGTCTACCATAATTCGGACACCTTGCAAACACACGTACTCAAGTCTACCATAATTTGGACACCTTGCAAGTACGTAACCAAGAAACTATACCAAAACTAAACTGGGTGTTGTTTGGATTACCTAACAATCACCCTCTGATCCCTTTTGTGGAAGACACGGCTACGGCAGAAGCAAGAGGTATGCGAGATGGGCTCTTACTCGCAAATGAAGTTGGGTGCAATAAAATTTGCGTCGAATCCGACTGCATGGAGGTCGTCGAAGTCATGCAAGGGGGTGGTAATTTGCTAGGCCCGGCAGCCGCAATTTATGAAGAATGTTCTTTTCTTGCTAGAAATTTTATTTCTATTATGTTTTCCCACCGCCCTAGGGAGGCCAATGCGGCGGCAGATTTATTGGCTAGAAACTCGGAGTTCTCTCATACAATTGTTTGGAAATCGGAGCCTCCAGGGTTTCTAGTAGATGTATTAACAAACGATGTATCACTTTTTGCGCGCCGTGACGGCTTTCCCTCAAAAAAAAAAATAAAAAAAAATAACAATCACCCTCTAATCCAAACATCCAAATCTTTACGTGAACAACCACCCCGGTAGATCTGAGTGCTCCACCAAACCAACCGCCCACCAACGCGCGCCACCACGGTCCTAGAATCCACTTCGTCGCCAACCTGAGGCCATCGGCACGAGGCCAAGAGGAGGAAGAAGGGAACAACGGACCCGGGGGCACCAGCAAAGCAGTCGAGCGGGAGGGGACTACCTCGACCGTCGGAGCGGAAGCCGACCGGATGTGGCATCCGGGACACACCAGGCCACCACCGGCCCAGCCGGGCCCATACCAACACTAGCCCAGATGGGCCCACAAGGTCCTTCCGCCACACTGCAGCACGCCGGCTGCCCACACCGCCGCCACCCGGAGACCGCTGCCGCCCCACCCCGACCGTGGTGTCGTATCGGTTCGAAACTACATATAATTTTCAACTTTTCGTAGTTACGCTGAACTGAAATAAGATGGTTCTTCATCATCGAGACAAGACGATCATCCACGAAGGCTGATTTTGGTTAGCACCCATTAAATTACAACAAGTAGTAGCAGTACCTTTGATTGATCTTTTTGGGTGGAAACCCATAGAGCTGCCGCACGCGTCCTCCATCGGGCACCACGAGCTGGCCCTCAACCACGGATCCATGACGGTCCGATCGATTGATTATTATCATATATTTTTGTTCATGATAAAGGTGGCATGTACAAGTACTAGTGCTAGTACGGGTAGGTATGCTAGGTTAGCTTTGGTTGTGTCCGTGTAAGACAGTCATACACGTGTAGAGTCAGGTTGTGTCTGGTCGGTCATGTCCTCGTGTATATATACACAGCCTCGACAGCGTGTTTTGTAATCGTGAGAGATATTGGGAAAAAGATAAAAGTAAAGAGGATATTTTAGGGTACAAGATGTACCTTTGGTTAAAAATGTTTGTAGCGTGTGTTCATGATTTGATATGGTAGATCCGGATCGAAATCCAATAGCTGCCTGGTTAGCTAAGGCTGGTACGTACATCTCCAGCTTGTAGGTCGGCCGGAATGTACGTCTCCAGCTCGTTGCTCATGCGACGAGTCGGACCTGCACCAACAATGGAACTCCTTTGCGGATGACAATTCACAGAAAGATTATTAAACGACAGCCAATCCAATGGTCCTCCTGTACACAGCTGACATGATGAACGGCTCCTGCGATACGTCGTCCACAAATCATCGTCCGTATAGCATTGCTCGCAAACAAAGAAGACATACTTGTGTGTAGTTTGATAGTTTATTAAACAAAGAATTTAACGACATAATGTAACAGAACAAGTAAACAGCTCTATATGTTTTTTTAGTGATATATTTTGAGGTCTCATTTTTTTAGAGCCACAACCGAAAACATGGTAACTTGATTCAAATGGATAAGTATATATAATTCAATGCTAGTGAGATTGAACAAGGCCATAAACATGAGCAGGCCATTTATTCTGATTGTCAACTTGGTTATAATCAGCATAAGAGTGGGTGTTCCACTCCAATCCGTAAATATTTTCATGGAGTAGCTTAGGCATAAAAGTGTACCACAACATTAGCAGGACAAAGAATTCAGACAACAAACAAGAATGGAACGAACCACCAACTGGACCGGGAAAACAACAACACACTAATAGGGAAATATGGTACCCCGCAAAAATAATAATAACAATAGGGAAATATGGTACCGCTGTGCGGAATATTGGTTTACGATAAGAAAGAAACACACTGGCGTTGTTGAACAAAGCAATGAAGTATATTTGATATATTTTTCCCATTTATCTAATGATACACTGTTACGTCACATGTTCTTAGAAACGATACGGAAAATATGGATAGTTGATTGGATAAATATAAAGCCAATGCCAAATAAAAATGAACAAGGCCTTAACCATGATTAGGCCATTTATTGTGATGTTCAACTGCGTTCCAACCAGCATACCAATCTCTAAGATGCCTTTCTACATTCTTGTTAATTGTTTACTGGTGCCCTATCCAACATGGTGTGTATGGGAATGACTCGGTTATGAAACATTCGTTCGGCAATGCCAAATGACAAGTTGTTGGGTATAAGTAGCCAAGGTCTTGAACCTTCGAATCTTTCAAATGATAGGCCAATCCTCTGTACATTGATACATCCAGAAAGACAATCTCTTTATATGGATGGAATCCAAGGATGCTGAGGCATCCATTGCCACAATCGTCGACCTCATCTTCCTTGTGAAGAACGTTGTCGTTTTCAGAGTCCCAATCAAACTTTTCTTCCACTAGCTCTTTCTTGCCGGAGTTCAACTCCAATTTCTTTTCCATTAGGTATTCCAAGTTGTTGGCGCGTTCATTATGTCCCTCGTATTCTTTGAGATACTCATTGAAGTTGATATCTTGTAAGACCCATGGTCCAAGAACAGGACGATCATAATCCAGTATAGGTGTAAGGCTTTTGTTATGCGTCAAGGCCCAACTCGTGTCGCCACATGATTCCTCAAGGACCCAAACTTGAAGGCGACTCTCATGAATAGATGCAAGGTACACACCTTTTTCTGATTGTCCTAGATGAAGATTTCGCCAATAATTGTTCGGTTCATTATCATTATCCATCGGCGGAAGAATTACTTGGTACTTATCATTTGACAAAGAGATCCTGCATGAAAAAACGTATATATCTTCAATAAGCATGGGAACGAACCATAAATAAATGTGACAAGTATTTTGACCTGTGAGGAAATTGATATTGGAAAAATGTATCTAATAATGATTAAAAGTGATTAGGTACCTCATTACGAAATCGGTTTTACAATGCACGTAAAGAGCGTCCCGGTAGTAGACGGCATGGCGTCTGTCCAGAGACCCGTCGCAATGGCGCCGCATATCAGCGACGGTGCCCGCAGCCTTCCCTTGTCGAACAAATGGCCTCTCATCCCAGCGGCCCGACCTCGAGGAGAAAACATGCACGGGGCACACAGATGGTGGCCATTCAGATTCCTCCATAGCAGGGTCTACGCGATGCTTTGTGCTGTTGTAACCAAAATCCCCAGGCTTTGCTTTATAGCGAGGAATTAAGATGACAAACACCTCATAGTGAGACGACGCCATGGGATCAAATACGAGGTACTCTTGGCATGCGAAGTCCGGAGACATGGGCAGACGTGGTGGTAGAGACTCCCACCGTCGGATTGCCGGGTTAACAACGAATAAGTCCTCTCCATGATCACCAAGCAGGAGGAGGCCATTGCAGTGATCCTTAATCGTGCGGCAATCTGGGCGGTGATGAGGGTACCCGTCGGGACGGGGCAAGTAGTCGAACCTGCCGGAGATCATCGGGCCCGTCGATGGGCGGGCGAAAAGCTCTGACAAACCGTCGTGGAAGTTGATGAATATACCGCCGACCGAGAGCGGGAGGAGGTCCGCGCGCAGCAGGCGGCGGGCGTCGATGAGGGCACGCAGGGCCTTGCAAGCGCAGCGGCACGCGGCGAGGTCGCGCGGTGCAACCCATCGGAGTACGTCCGCGAGCACGTCCTCGGACAGCAGCTGCGTCAGATCCATGGCTTCTCCTCTCAACCGTCCTTTGTTGCCTTGCGGTTTTGGGTAGGGGGCTAGGGCAAAATTTGGAAGTCAGGTACTCCTACTACTCGATCGCAATATATATTTATGGACTCTTTGGGGTCGGGCTGGTGTCCTGTCCCATCTCCGATCACCCCTCGTATCTGTACCAAACTGCTAACAGCAGCTGAGACTGAGATCATAGCCGGAGCAAGAGGAACACGTGAAAATTTTCTGCTTTTCGTTGGAAGCGGTTTTGGTTAATTAGCTCCCATTTAACTACTAATAATATATACTCCCTCCGTTTCTATATAAAAGACCCTTTAAGGATCTTGATACTGACTACATTCAAATGTATATAGACATATTTTAGAGTGTAGATTTATTCATTTTGCTCCATATATAACCCATATTGGAATCTCTACAAAAAGTCTTACATTTAGGAACCGAGGGAGTACCTTTTATCAAGGTTTTGGGTACCGCCCGAAAAATTCCGAGTTTCTCGCCGCCTCACCAGAAAGAAGTATGGCGAGCAAAAAATTCCAATTTTTTTTTGAATTTTTTAAATTTAAACACCTAGTACTTAGCGTCTCAGTAATGTAATCATTCATGATTGTGTGATGGTAACCATCTACTCACCTGCTCAAGAGGTAGCTGGTTTGATTCCCTTTCGCTAGAACTTTTCCTTTTTTGTTTATTTTCAGAATACATACATGAAAAAAATTAAGGAACATTCAGTTCAGAGTATCGCACGTAGAACTACGCGAATGAGTTATTCAGCGAGACGGAGGTAGTAGACATTTGTGAGACGCATGTCATGTCAAACTTGGCATTCAATTTTTGAGGTAGGCAAGATATAACAACATCCACTAATCACTCAAAAGATGCTTAAGGGATCGGGCAGCAAGAAACATGATAATTTCATGATAATTATTGAGGTAGGAAAACAAAAAGTTGCGTCATGGGGTGAGGTTTTGTCTTGGGATAGTGTGTTGGAGATAGCATGGCGGATAGTACGGACAACCATATACCCCCCGACCCCCTAATATGTGGGTTGGATTTGGGAGAGGTTAAACTGTCCAGATGATTGAATCTCGGGGAGCTCGGTAAACGCCCGTCTGATATTGGAACACGTCCAGACGTATGAGAAAAAAAAACAAGCTTTGACTGTTCTTCTATGCATCATAGCCCGTAGCAACAGATGAGCATTTAATATAATTACAATTTAGGAAATTGCAAGGATTTGTCTAGCTATTTTGTTTTTCATTTTATGCTCTTATGGAACGGTAAAGACCTGGTCAACCTGGTTTGTGCAGCGAGTATTGCCCGTTACACATGTTTTTGGACCTTTCACGTGAAGTATTCGTGCTAACTACATATATTGCTTTTGCATGATGAATATGAGTTGAGAAAGTTTTTTTATTATACTTGCTCAAATATTGTCCGAGAATTTCTTAACCGCATCAAGTAGATCTCAAGAATTTGTAATGGATTTATAGTTGGATCACCACTTTGTATGTATACATTGTCAATTTGCAATTTTGTTATCAGTTTACATTACAAGTGAAGTGGATTTCAACTATTATGCAAATGTGACGGTGTTATATTGTATGTACCTGTGAAATTTAGCATGCATTATATTTATATAACTTCAGCAAAATATTTCAGAAGCCCGTAGCAACACACGGGCATTCTACTAATAATTAATAAAATGGTTGAGTGCATCGCCCTGATGCAGACGCCTGGGTCATCCTCCTTTTAAAAAAAGTGCTTATGGGACGACATGTCTTGTGAATGTGGCAAAATTTCCCTGTGCCAGGCACTTTGTGTCATAGTACTAATTTTTCAAAATCAGTTGGCTTCATCTTCTATAACAAAAGTGCCGTATGTTTGCAAACTTCTCCACTCTCTTCATATGCAAAATGTTCAAATTTTGCTCGACTGGATGCACCATGAGATTTATGTTGTCCACGAAGCTACATAACACAAAATGGGAGCAGTCAAAGCAGGATTCTACTGGCACAACAATTGCTTTGTTTGGATAGGGTGTGTTGAGAGCAAGGTGGTAGCTCCGATATCATTCAGAAACTAGGAATAACGATGGTGGAAGTGATGTTGGGTCACGGCAGATCTGGTATCCTCCATGTTTGAGATGCTCTTGCTGTGTTGATCATCATGTTGTTGTCAATTCAAAGTTCTCGTCTCCGGACTAAGGCAAACCTATTCGACACATGCCCTATATATCTCTCTAGCAAAGTTCGCCATTAAAATTGAAGTTGTCTAGTGAGTGTGGTCGAATATTTGACATATGAGCCATTATGGATTTTGTGCGGCTGTTGCAGTTTGGGCTTCATCAGTAGTTATCCCGGGTGAAGCCAGAGTTGCTCTCGAGGAGGAATAATGACGATGACACTTGCATAGTTGCATGGGGTCTTCTCCTCAGCAGAGTGTGAGGGCTGCGCTGTGGGCTTGTGGCATCTAGTTTGGCGTTGGTGCCCTCTGCGAGCATGTTCAATGATGTCAGTGTTACAAGCATGTTGTAA
The DNA here is from genome assembly GCA_902687465.1 of Secale cereale. NCBI lineage: Eukaryota > Viridiplantae > Streptophyta > Magnoliopsida > Poales > Poaceae > Secale > Secale cereale. Next base: position 19,628,079 of record LR738710.1, on the reverse strand, counting down.
TTGCTTTCACCTGGGGAAAGATGCCGCTACACTCGAGTGCACCCACGCACGTTATCCACTCCGTCGATTTTCCGAGGCTATCACAGTGCATGTCATTTGCAGCATGGGCGCCTGTTATCTAGGTCCATTAGACTTTTTTAGTCCTTCCCTACTAGGGATGCAGTGCTAGGCAGCAGCCCATGAGAGGGCAGACTGACCGCTATAGATGATGCACCATTTGAGGTGACAAGTCCAAGCATCGGGTCCATGTCTGCCACTATAGCCAGCGGCGCTCGCTCTCTCTCTCTCTGGTACACCATGGTTGGATGCGTTCCGCCGCAGATTATCTGGCTTCGATGAGCATGGTTTGTCCAAATACAAACGGCCAAGACTGTCGCCAGCTTCCCCGCAAAAAAAAAAAAAAAAATGTCGCCAGCTATAGTCAATTCAGTTGTCTAGTGCGCAGCTTACAGGGACACAACACCATAGCCAGCTAGTTGTTACTACCTCCTTTCCGGTTTATAAGGCTTACGCGTATTCCTAGGTCTACAATTTGACCAACATAAAATGAGTTGTATAGTCGAAAAAATACACCATTAGAAAGTAGAAGATCTGAAGTTTCTAATGATATATTTTTTGTGACAGTTAACTTGTATTACGTTGGTTTATTTGTCAACCTAGATATACGCGCAAGCCTTATAAACAAAAAAGGAGGTAGTATGTCAAATCGCTACTTTGTAGGGTGATAGCCTGCAAAGCTACTCACTAGGCAATTGTGGTGGCCGTATGCCATGGTGTGGGCGTGTGGCTGCGCCCACACGCCACCCACCGCGTCTGGTGGCAGCACGAGGCATTGGAAGAAAAAAAAACATCACAACACACACTTCAAAGAAACAGCTCGAGAAATAAACCAGCCAATGCGAGATGCAAGTCGACACTTGGAGCAACTCCAATAGGACGACCCATTTTATCTATTTAGAGCATCTTCAACAGCCGCGTTAAGCGCCGCGCCCAAAAAAAGCATATGCCGCGCGTGCTTCGGCAGGTATAGCGCGGGGATAGGCGCTGCTCCAACAGCCGCGCTATAATGCAGCGCGCGCGCGCCGCTCCAGCAGTGCTCAAAAATGCAGCGCGCGCACACTATTTTTTAATACGTAAAATTACATTAAAATAAAAAGGATACAAAGTTATTTTACATATTGCAACTAGATAGGTAGTTCGAAAACATAGATAGATAGTTGGAAAACATAGATAGATAGATAGATAGTTCGAAAACATAAAAAAAAAACTAATCCCAGTCGTTCCAGTCATCTCCACCATCACCGGCTTCGTCGTTGGTGTCGGAGGAGGTTGACAGCCAGACGTCCAACCAACGGTCATCGTTTTCAGTGAAGATCGTTCTCCCGCCTGCATCGCGGACGGCGCACTGCTGACACGCTAATTCCCTCCGACGACGCCTGTCCAACCGCTCCTCGCGGTGGCGGCGCGTGTCCTCCTCGCGGCGACATGCCCAATACTGCTGCTCGTAGGCGACGTCCTCCGGGTGGAGCCGGCGCCACTCCGCCATGCGCCGCTCGTCCTCCTGGGCGACGAGGAGGCGGTTCTGCATCGCAGTGTGCTCCGCACGGTCTCGTGCGGAGTGTAGACGAGGCGGCGGGGCGAGCTCCAACGCCTGCTCGAGCGTGCGGATGTCGTCGAAATTCATCTGACGGCGCGGCCTGCCTAGGCGCCACGCCGCCGCGTCGAACGCGCGGGCGGCCTCGTGCGCCGTCTCGTACGTGCCGAGGGGAAGCCGGAGATCGCCGGAGCGTATCTCGGCGTAGAAGCCGGCGCCGTTCGGACGCTCGCGGACGTCGCGATAGCCCGACGAAGAACGGCGGCGCGGCGGCATGGTGGCGCGTCGAGGGCGGCGGCGGCGGCGGCGCTCGGGGGCGGCGGCGCAAGCGGTGGCGCGAGAGGCAGGGAGAGAGAGAGAGCGGTGGAGAGCGAGGGGAGCGCGCGCGCGCTGCGTTTTATAGGCGCGCGGGAGGAGGCGCCGCAAAAATGACGCGCGAGAGGCCGCCATTTCGCGCGCGCGCGCAAGCGGTTCCCGCGCGCACGGTTTTCCCGCCGCCGCTGGAGCGCGCCATTCTACCCCGCGCGCCATTCTACCCCGCGCGCGCGAAATCGCAAGTTTAGCACGCGCGCGCCTTTTTGCACGACTGTTAGAGATGCTCTTAGATCATTCAGACAGAAGACTTAGCCAAGCGGGGCAACCCAACGGACGCGCATGTACGCCTGCTGTCTGTTTGTCATCCGCCCCGACCCAAACTGAGCCCACATTTGGGCCATAAATGGGTGCATGACGGACAAAAGCGGGCGGTCCCCTCGTCGCTGCTACCCTCTCGTGTCCTATATAAAAGTGCAGACCTATATAGTATAGTTAACTCGATTAGCCTATCCACCAGTCTAATAACGTCTCGTTCTACGTGAAGGGGACCAACCATCATAGACATGAAAAGTACTTCCTCCGTTCCTAAATATAAGTTTTTTGACATTTTAAATGGACTACAACATACGGATATATGTAGACATGTTTTATAGTGGATTCACTCATTTTGCTTTGTATGTAGTCACTTGTTGAAACCTCTAGAAAGACATTTGGGAACGGAGGGAGTATTAACAAATGTCTAGCCTTTTCAATGACAGCAAGGAAGAGCCAAGTCCTGCAAAAAACCCGACTAAGGACAACTAAGTAAATAAATAAATAATGGGTAGCAGCAACTAAGCTAGCATTTACCATCAGTAAATACACCAATATTAATCCATCAAAACCAAACATTTTGCTACCACGATTCTTAATGTATTATTTGTATATGTGTGGTAAGCAAGCACTCCACGGTTCAAACTATTCAGACGGTTGCAAAATATGTACAAGTAACAAAATAATTGAGCTAATGACCTAACATCTGCAGAACTGAAAGTCTAAGCACTTTATCAGATCTTGAGTAAGAGCAATTATAATATATTATGACTCAAAGGCGTCCACTTTATCTCAGAAAGAAAAATAAGGCAGCAAACCAAGAGAAAGAACCAAATAGTCTCTACACTATAACAAACTCAATTGTGTAACAAACTGCAGAATGATCTGCTCCTATATCAAAGTGCAGACCTGTGTTGTCAACATGTACAAATGCTTGAATACCAAATGCAACAGTAACCTGACAAGACATCATAGAAATGGTAAGAATTAATCGAATAATTCAAGTACTAATAATTAAACAAATAGTTTTGATAGAAATGCTTGAGTACCAAATGCAACAGTAACCTGACAAGCCATCATAGAAATGGGAAGAATTAATCGAACAATTCAAGTACTAAGAATTAAACAACTAAGTCCCCGCAAAAAAATTTAGTAGCAAGTAAATCTAAAAACGCAATAAGATTAGTGACAGCCTATTTCAAAAACGCAAATATAACTGATATATAGTAAGAGCAGTTACAATATATCTCAATGCAGAATTACCTTTAAAAAGGTTATACTTCCTCCGTCCCATAATATAGGACGTTTTTTGACACTAATGTAGTGTCAAAAAACATCTTACATTATGGGACAGAGGGAGTACTAATTAAGAGAAATAATAAAGAATAGAATGAAAAACATATATAGGGCAGGCTTCAGCCCCACTTAATTTGATAGCTCAAGAGTTACTACATGCTCGAACTCGCAAGCTACTCCCGCTGAATGAAATATTGGTTCCCAATATAGGTGAAACAGAATAAGAAATACATAGGCGTTGTTCAATAGTTTAACAAACGACGAAATGGATAAGGTAACAGAACAAGTAAACAACTCTATGTGTTGTTTTTAATGACACAGCTTGAGGTTTCATGTCCGTACAACAGCAATTGAAAACATGGAAACTATTTAGAAGGATAAGTATAAATTCAATGTTGCTAATAAGACTGAACCAGGCCATAAACATAAGTAGACCATTTAATCCAATGGTCAATTGGATCCCAACCATCGTACAAGTCTCCGAGATGGCCTTCTACATTCCTGTTGCTTTCTTCAGTTCTGTCCAACAAGGTGTGTATGGGAATGAATCAGTTATGAAACAGTTGGCCCCCAAATCTAGATGACAAGTTGTTGGGTATAAATAGCCAAGGTCCTGAACCTTTGAATCTTTCAAATGATAGGCCAATCCTCTGCACATTGATTGATGCAGAAAGACAACCTCTTTATATGGATGAAATCCAAGGATACCAAAGTATCCAGATCCACGTCCGTCAACCTCATCTTCCTTGTGTAGAACGTTGTCATTTTCAGAGTCCCATTCAAACTTTTCTTCCACTAGCTCTTTCTTGCTGGAGTTCAACTCCAATTTCATTTCCATTAGCCATTCCAAGTTTTTGTCGTGTTGATTATATTCCTTGCATTCTTTGAGATACTCACCGAAGTTGATATCTTGTAAGACCCATGGCCCAAGAATAGGACGACGATCATCCTGTATAGGTGTAAAGCAATTGTTATGCTTCAAGACCCAATTCGTGTGGCCACATGATTCCTCAAGGACCCAAACCATAAGACGAGGCGTTCCAAAAGTAGTAGTTGCAAGGTACACCCCTTTTTCTGATCCAAAAGTAGTAGTTGCAAGGTACACCCCTTTTTCTGATCGTCCAAGATGAAACTTGTGGTTGTCGTTCGGTTCACGATGCATGGGTGGTTTAATTACTTGGTACTTATCATTTGACAAACAGATCCTGCGAAACATGTCATTAATAAACATGCTAAGAAAACATATGGACGTGGAAGAAAATTAATCAATAAGGAACTGATAAAAAAACTGAATTCTTATTAAAGAAGAATTAGGTACCGCATTACGAAATCAGTTTTGCAGTGCACGTAAAGTGCGCCTTGGTAGTAGACGGCATGGCGCTTGTCATCACACCACTCGAAATGCCGCCGCATTCCAGAAACTGTGCCAGCAGCCTCCCCTTGTCGAATAAAAGACCTCTCCTTCCAACCGCCCGACTTTGAGGAGAAAACATGCAAAGCGCACAATGATGGTGGCCATTCAGATTCAGGTTCCTCCAATATAACAGGGTCTAGGCAATATAACATGATGAGCAGAGGACATGAGAAAGCAGAGCCTTCCTTTGTTTGTATGTGAAATCCATTAGGATTTAGGTTTAACCATATAACCGAGTCAATGTTGAGTCCTTCCTATGTTACTACTCATTAACCACACTGAAAATACTCATGGCTTGTTTCTAGGCAATCAACCATACATAGCGCTCTCCTTATAAAGAAAGTGATCATCTTAATTTATTTTTGCGCCTATATGTGCTGCAGGCCTGCAGGTGATGCACATGGTGTGGCCGCCTAGCAAGATTGGCCACGTCGACAAGAGGATGCCGGAAGGCTTGCTGTTGTGGTAGCCCTTGAAGGCGGCAAGCTGGGAGCCAGCGAGGACCGTCATGGGCACCACCTGCTTGTCGGCTAGGCCTCCCACAGCATCTCCGAGCCCCCTCGGCCGAGGTATACCCTCCTCCCCTTCCTCTCAGAGTACCATAGCTTGCTTATGGTGCTGCTCAAGATGGCTTCTTATTCATACGTTCTTGATCTTGTCTGTAATCTGCAAGGCAGTTAAGTTAGATGTTGATTGTATTTATGCTCTACATACATGATGGCTGCCTGCCTGCTACATCTCCTCTTAAATTGGAGAGAAGAAATGCTCAGGATGCTACTGCCCACTTGTTGTTTGCCTTGTATACCTGAGACACTTTTTGATGGGATCTTATGCTGTCTTTTATGTGGTAGTAGTAGGTAGTGAACTTGTTGCGACCGGCAAATTGGGGATACCTTTGAATTTTTGATTTGAGAGAGGGAGAGAGATCCTTCGAAATCATATGAGAGAAGCGTGAAAGCCATTGCACTCTCGTGTTTCCTGTCTGATTTTAATCAGTAGATTCAAGTCTGGCTGTAGCTTGCTTTTATACCTTCGAATTATGTTGTGTCTAGTGATTATTCACTGCAATTGACATTTCTAGTGTCTCCCGAAATATGTGATGAGTAGCTTGTAAGGGTTATTGTAATGATGTTTTTGCTCCCCTTTAGAAGCATGGTCGTCGTATTCATGTCTGTCCATCGGAGCCACGTACCCCATGTGTTAGGAATTTATAAAGCGTGCGTTTTGCCCCCATGAACCATGAACAGTGGTGGATATATTTGATCGGGGACAACTGCTGCTAAAATTGATATTATACTTGTAGATGTAGATTGCTTCTTGCTCACTGGAATGTTAGCCTACATTTTACTTCGTTAGATTGCCCATCTGTTGCCTTTAGAAATTCTCTTTGAATCCATTGACTAATGAGCTCCGTTGACCAGATTCATATATAAGTATCCATTCCTGGGGATGAAGTGCCCAATGGCAACTGGAGCATTCAAACCCATCGGCCTCTTGCACTACCTCCTTCTCGGCCACTACTTAGGCTTCCCCGCAGCATGATGATGGCCCCATGGCGGTGGTGGATGCCTCTTCATCGTTTCTCGGGTGAGTTCCATATGTCCTCCCTCTTTCCCTCGTGCCTTGAGATTGTCTGGCCATTGAGCTAAGGCGGATTGTGGTGTCGACGGTTGAGCCAATTATTGAGGGATTGGTTATGTGCTCATGCTGCCTGTGGTGGTCGTCTATCGAACGACACAGGGATTTGTGATCGTTATGATCTTGTTGATAAATGGGCCCATAAGCTGATTAGATCCCTGTGTTGTTTTGTGTTTCTGTTTTGAAGTTATTGTTGATGTTTTGGGTTTATGTGATTGTGACAGCAATTTATATCTGGGTTTCTGTTTTCAAGTTATTGTTGTCGTACTGAAAGGAATGGAACTCTCTCTTCTTGGTGAAAACACGAAGAAAATTAAGCTGAAGTGTCAGTCGCTTTGCTGCGTTTCGTCCTAAAACAGCCCGCCTAACAAATCCGTCTCAGTTGGTCCTGTTAGAGTGCCTTGTATAGCTGAGACACTTTTCGATAGGATATTATGTTGGCTTTTATATGTTAGTAGTAGGTGGTGAACTTGTTGCGACTCAAAAATTGGGGATACCTTTGAAATTATAATTTGGGAGAGGGAGAGAGATCCTTTGAAAATCATATGAGAGAAGTGTGGAAGCCAATGCACTATCATGTTTCTGCCTGGTTTTAATTAGTAGATTCATGTCTGGCTGTACCTTGCTTTTGTACCTTTGAATTCCATTGTGTCTCGTGATAATTCACTACAATTGATATTTCTAGTGTCTTTGTGAATATGTGATGACTCAGAATGATGTTTTTGCTCCCGTTTATAAGCATGTTTATTGTATTCATGCCAGTCCTTTTGAGCCACGCACTCCATGTGTTTGAAATTCATGACTGCTCCTTAAATTCGTATTACACTAGTAGATGCATACTACTTTTTGTTCGGTGGAATGTTAGCCTACATTTTGCGTTGTTAGATTACCTATCTGTTACCTCTAGATATTCTCTTTGAATCTATTGACTGATGTGCTCGCTTTACCAGATTCACAAGTATCCATTCCTGCTCGGTTTACCAGATTCACAAGTGTCCATTCCTGGGGGATGAGGTGCCCAGTG
>LR738710.1:19560825-19609594 GCA_902687465.1 Secale cereale | reverse complement strand
GCCGACCCGCCCCGCTGCCAGCCCACCCAGGCTCAGATGGGCCCCATAGGGCCTAGATTTGGGCCGAGCGCCGCCGCCAGGACGTGCCACGGCGCCACCCCGCCGCCAGCTAGACCGACGTCGCCTAGGAGCACCCCCGGTGCAGCTTCGCCCCGCGCCGGAGAGCCACCGGGAGGGGAAGGGCAAGAGGGCCGCGGGCGCCAGCGACGGCGGCGGGGAGGAAGGGGAGGAGATCGGCGCGCGGCCGGCCGCCCGTGGGCGATGCGGTCGCGAGAGAAAATCGTTTGGTTCTTTTGTCTAAGTTGTACTTACCCGAAGTGTTGAAATTGTTTCACTGAACTACGACGGGCATTGGATCAGTTAGAAAAGGGTACTGTACGATGGTAGTTTTTTTTTTTTTGCTGGCTGTTTGGTATGGTTTGTTTTCTTCACCCTTCTCTAATTGTCTATACACTTGGAACACCTTAATAATCCTGCTGATAAGTTGAGAAATTGTTTCACTGGCAAAAACCTGTTATACACATATTCAAGCTTAAAACCACAAAGTACTCCTCAGTCTCAAAATGTAAGGCATTTTTTGCCACTAACAGGGAGTACAAGTTAATAGATATAGTTCAGACCAAAAAATTCAACGCATCAGCAGGGTGTTCGAATAACCATTATATTCTACTTTCTGCCATGTTCACAACAATATGTGCTCTACCACAAAAAAACATAAATGCATCCATTATTTGGAAGCATGAATATTAGTTGGAATGAAGCTAGCACAAGCTGCGATTAACAAACCACGAAGAGAATATCTGCACAATGGGTCACCTCTTTTGAGCTTTTGAGCCAGATTTGAGGCTGCTGAAGCCAAAAAGACTAGAGTGCAGGCTTCAGCGCAACTTTATTTTGTATAGCTGCAGAGTTTCTAGGTGCAGATTCGCAAGCTACACATGAGCAGTTTCCCAAGGTTCTCTCATAGGCTGTAATCAGAAGTCCCTCCACCTAGGAACTGTAATTTGCAAAGATGATACCGCTTACCCTCCAAAGGTCCAAGAGGCACGAGAGTCTAACATTCTGTTCCCACCCGTTCCACTCAGCCCTCGCTACCGGCTTGTAGGATTTCCACCGTGGCAAAGTTGAAGCTCAGTGGCATTGCAGTTTCAACACATCACAGAAAATAAGCCAAAATTCGAAAAGCTGAAAAGAATCGGAAAATTTGTTTCTTAGAGCTCCCCACCCCCACTGGAGCATGTTTCTCTAGATGCTTAAGCTCAAAAGAAGTAACACAATATCGACACAGCAGGAACCGAAAGTAAGGACGAAACCAACAATAAAACTAATCATGAAAACACCAACGAAATAAAGAAGGGGAATATTGGCTCCCGATGTAGATGAAACAAAAGAAGGCATACATGTGTGTAGTTTGATAGTTTATTAGAGTTGAAGGAGTTGACGTAACAGAACAAGTAAATGGTTCTATGTTTTTGTAGTGATACATTGTGAGGTATCATGTCTTTAGAACCACAATAGAAAACATGGTAACTTGATTCAAATGGATAAGTATATATAATTCAATGCTAGTAAGATTGAACAACGCCATAAACATGAGCAGGCCATTTATTCTGATTGTCAACTCGGTTATGATCAGCATAAGAGTGGGTGTTATTTGATTTGCACTGCAATCCGTAAACCTTTTCCAGGAGTAGCTTAGGCATACAAGAGTACCAGAATATAAGCAGGATAAGAATGAAACTAACCACCAACTGGACCGGGAAAACAACAACAAAATTAACAAGGAAAAATGATACCGCTGAGTGAAATATTGGTTTCCGACATAGATGATACATAAGAAAGAAACACACTGGTGTTGTTGAACAAAGCAATTAAGTATATTTGATATATGTTTCCATTTTTCTCAAGATACACTATTACGTCACATGATTTTAGAAACGATATGGAAAATATGGACACTTGATTGGATAAGTACAAATCCAGTGCTAAATAAAAATGAACAAGGCCTTAAACATGATTAATGAGGCCATTTGTTGTGATGTTCAATTGGGTTCCAACCAACATACCAATCTATCAGATGTCCTTCTTCATTCTTGGCTAATTGCTTACTACTGATACACTGTCCAACAGGGTGTGTATGGGAATGACTCGGTTATGAAACACTCATTCCGCAATGCCAAATGACAAGTTGTTGGGTATAGGTATCCAAGGTCCTGAACCTTTGAATCTTTGAAATTATAGGCAATTCCTCTGTACATTGATACACCCAGAAAGACAGTCTCTTTATATGGATGGAATCCAAGGATATCAAAGTATCCATTGCTATGAGCATCAACCACGTCTTCCTTATGAAGTATGTTGTCATTTTCAGAGTCCCATTCAAACTTCTCTTCCACTAGCTCTTCCTTGCCGGAGTTTAACTCTAATTTGTTTTCTTTTAGGTATTTCATGTATTCCGTATCTTCGCCGCCTTCACTGAGCTCTTTTCTCTCTTTGAGATACCCATTATAGTTAATATCTTGTAAGACCCATGGGCCAAGAACAGGAAGATCATAATCCAGTATGGGTGGAAGGCAACTGCTATGCTTCAAGACCCAATTCATTTGGCCACACGATCCGTCAAGGACCCAAACAATAAGATGAGACGCTTCACAAGATGCAATGTAGACCCCTTTTTCTGATCGTCCAAGATGGAGCTTTTGGCACTTGCCCAGTTCACCATGTATCGGTGGTTTAATTACTTGGTACTTGTCATTTGACAAAGAGATCCTGCACGACAAATTTTTAATAAATCATATAAGTGGTAAATATTTTAATCATTGATGAACTGATATAAAAAATGACGTGTAAGTGATTATAGGTACCTCATTATGAAATCAGTTTTGCAGTGCACATAAAGTGCGCCCCGGCAGTAGACAGCATAATGCTTGTCATAGTACCACTCCCAATGTTGCCGCATATCAGCAATGGTGCCTGCAGCCTCCCCATCTCGAATAAAAGACCTCTCCTCCCAACGGCCTGACCTCGAGGAGAAAACGGGCAAGGCGCACAAAGATGGCGGCCATTCAGATTTCTCCATAACGGGGTCTAATTCATCCAACCTTCTGTCGTAACCAAAATCTCCGGGCTTGGTTTTGTGCCTAGGATTTGGGATCACAAACACCTGATAGTGGGGTGATACCGTGGGATCAAACACGAGGTACTCCTGGTATCTGAAGTCCGTATCCATCTCCTTGGTCCTGGACATGGATGGGTGGGGCGGCAAAGAATCCCATTGTCGGGTTGCCGGGTTAACCACATAATAATTCTCCAAATAATCTCCGAGCAAGACAAGGCCATTGCATTGATCCTCGATTTTACCGCGATACTGGGAGCGCCCATCGGTAGGGGGCAGGTAGTCGAAGCTGCCGGAGATGGTGGGGCCAGTTGAGGGACGGGCGAAGAACTCCAGCAAACCTTCGCTGTGGAAGTTGATGAAGATGCCGCCGACGGAGTGCGGGAGGAGGTCCGTGCGCAGCAGGCGGCGTGCGTCGATGATGCCCAGCAGGGCCTTGCAGACGCAGCGGCACGCGGCGAGGCCGCGCGGCGCGACGCGGCGGAGCACATCGGCGAGCAATTCTCCCGGCAGCACCTGTGTCAGATCCATCTCTCTGGAAGGTGCCGCCTGAAAGCTGAAAAGCTGGGTAGGGACTGTGGAGTAGAGGCGGCTAGGGGAAAGATTTGGGGCATACGAACATGTGCTTTGTGGACTATTTAAGAGTGGATCACAGACTTTGTGAGGTCGGTTAGACATAGCCAAGTTTTCTTCACAGCTAAGATTACTTCACTACTAAGCTTTCTTGGAGGGGTAATAATATACAACAAAATCTTCCAAAAATTGTTTGAGGAATAAAGTTATTGATGATACAAAAAAAAAAGATTACTTCACTACTAAGCTTTCTTGGCGGGGTAATAATATACCAAAAAAATTTGTAGGGGTGTTTGAAGACTTCTCCTCTTTTTCTCTGAAAAATGTTCAAATTATGGGTCTTTGGGTCCACTATGAAAATTAATGCTGCCTACAAAGCTATAAAACACAAAACGGGAGTAGGGAAAGCCAGGTGCGACAGATATTAATTTCCAGATTGAAGCTGTGGCCAACCGGCCTGTGTGCGACTGGCGCGGCGATTGTTGTTTGTGATAGCGTTTGCCGAGAAAGGTGGTGGCGATGATAATGGTTAGAAACAAAGGAACATACTTTTTTACCTGGACATTCTAGTGTTCCGACATTACAGTCCACATGGATATAAGCTTCGAGGGTACTGAAGCCTGAAAGAATAGATGGCAGACTTCAGACAACTTAATTTGGTAGTTCAAGAGTTTGTTCGTGCATATGCGCAAGCTACTCCCGAGCAGTTTGTTCACCTGGAGCATTCACACGGAGAGGGGAACCACAACGACGTCTTCAAGAAGATAGCGACGCCTGCTGGGCGGCGGTGCCAAAGCGCAAAGCTTTCCCTCGGCAGCTCACCCGTGCTATCACAATGATGCCAGGCCATTCGTGGCAAGTTCCAACTCCCATATCCGGATCTGGACGACGACTATGCCAACAACATGAAACACGCCCAAGCCAACAGCCGCTACACCCCTCGCCGCCCACATGGCCAAAAGGGTAAGCCACCACCGCAACCATGATGCCCACCGGAGAGCTAGCCATGGGGACCATGATCCGGGGCCACCACCCCGGCATCCCTGCTCCAAGATATCGCCACCCGACCACTTGATGACACGCCAACCACATCAGGAGGAGTAGAAGGCCTTCATTCCACTCCTAGCCCGCCATCAATCTTTGGATCTTGGTCCACACCTTATTCGATTTCATGCAGCTGCGTCAGATCCATGGCTTCTCCTCTCAACTAGCCTAGTTGATTGATATGAGTAGATAGCAATGTTTAGTTTGCTTTCAACTCTGTTTTCCAGAGATCACAGCTAGAAAACAAGCCCGGCTTTGTTTCTACATATTTTGTTGAGGTCTTGTTTTTCTTCCATGAGGTGCTTGTTTATCCCTGAGATCTTGCTCATGAGTTTTGGTATATAAATAAAATCAGTTAAAAGATGGCTTGTTGTGTACATGCAAATGTCTTTTTTTCTTTCGGTGGACAAGTGCCATTACTTTCAACTTTCAAGTCTATGTAGTGTCAATTTTCAGAAAACAAACCAGCTAGTTCTGTTTTGAATTGACAAAATGCTATTTTGGAATCTTGTGTTTGTAGTGTTGTGATGTAATCATTGTCATGAAAGTTTAGGTTGGTGTCCCTGATAGTAACGTGTGTTGCTTCCCGTTACAGCCAGCGTTCAATCCCTAGTGATCGAAAGTTCAATCCCTAGTGATCGAAATCTGAATATTTAATTTTTGTAGAGTTCGATGACTTGGAGGGATCAAAGTCAAGGGACTCCAGCAACAAGTGGCTACTAAACTTAGCAAGAGCTGGTGGGTTCCAAGCCTTCCTCCCTCCCGATCAACTTGTTTTGTGTGTTTCATTCAGCCTCACCTCACCTTCATGTATGCAATCTGATCTGGACGATCAGTCATTATGCATTCGCTTTTTCTAAAGTTAATTAACTCCATTGCCTGCTGTTTAAGGTGGATCTCTTTTCCTTGTGCAGCAGCAGGATGGATTCAGGATAGCAGAGATTGGCCCCGCAACCATGCGACAAAGGCGTGATGTTCAGCACCGGCTACCAAATCGCCATGGTGAGCTACTCCAGCTCTTTCCTTCCTCTGCTCTGCGACCCATGGCCATCAACCATGCTCTATTTCCTGGCCATTGTCCATCCATGGATATCTATAGGCTTATTTAGGATTTTTCTACTATTTTTGCTCAATTAGCTCGATTGGCTGGTGTTTAACATGGATTGCTTGTGCTAAATGCTGCTTGCTACGCATGACCTCTGGATGTTGCTATCAAGTGAAAGCTTATGTTTCCAAGCGAAGAAATCTTTGTTTAAAGTTGAGCTTTTTCACTTGTCAAGAAACTTGAACAACTATGAGTTTGTTTCCTGTAGGCTAGATCGTTCTTGTCACCCTATATGTGTCCTTTCTTTCCAATAGTGATACTATCAATTGCATGGCTTTGTATTACCTGATTGGTCAACATTGAATGACTTGGCATGGTGAGCAGAGGACATGAGAAAGCAGAGCCTTCCTTTGTTTGTATGTGAAATCCATTAGGATTTAGGTTTAATCATATAACCGAGTCAATGTTGTGTCCTTCCTATGTTACTACTCATTAACCACACCGAAAATACTCATGGCTTGTTTCTAGGCAGTCAACCATACATAGTGCTCTCCTAGCAATGACGTTGATCATCTTAATTTATTTTTGTGCATGTATGTGCTGCAGATAATGCACATGGTTGTGGCCGCCTAGCAAGATCGGCAGCATCGACAGAGGATGCCGGAAGGCTCACTGTTGTGGTGGCCCTTTGAAGGCAGCAAGCTGGGAGCCAGCGAGGGCCGTCATGGGCACCACCTGCTGGTCGCCTAGGCCTCCCACAGCATCTCTGAGCCCCCTAGGCCGAGGTATGCCCTCCTCTCCTTCCTTCTCCTTTCTATCTCAGGACCATAGCTTGCTTATGGTGCTGCTGAATTTGCTAGGCGCTTCTTATTCATGCGCTCTTGATCTTGTCTATAATCTGAAAGGCAGTTAAGTTGGATATTGATTTTATTTATGCTCTACATACATGATGGCTCCCTGCATGCTACATCTCTTAAATTGGAGAGACGAAATGCTCAGGATGCCACTGACCACTTGCTGTCACATGCTTGTTGTATGCCTTGTATGTCTGTGCTATGGTTATTGTGTGGAAGCGTACATGTTTGCTTCTTAATATGTCTTTGTCTGCATGGTGTGCAAGTGGATCTGCCTTGTTTACACAATTTTGTATTGTTGTTATTGTTGAGCTTTGCAAGTTTGTGGTCTGTCTAGGCCATTGTAGATATTTCTGTGTGCTCGTTGAAGTTGAGCACTCTTTCCTAAAGTAATAATAGCCTTTTGACGCTACAGGTTCCTACTTAGCATTTATTTATTTCTGGTAGAGCTTTTCTCCCTGCTATATATTTTATCTTGCTTGTGGTATAGAAAACAAAGCTAGATGTTGCTGTTTGTGGTTGAACTTGGGGCTCCAACCTGTACGGATGTACGTCTTGTGTATTTGTTGGCAAGATCAACCAGCTTAATAACATTGTGATTTATTTAAAGTTTGCCGCATGTATTTGCACACACAAATTTAGAACAAGTTGCCGGTCGTGCGTTCTTGTGTTATTGTGGAAGATTCATTACTGTGAATCTCATAGATGAATAATTACTGCAGGTCGAGATGGAAGCTTTAAAGGCCCAAGTAGGAGCTGAAGACGGCACCAACCCGAAGGAAAGTATGGAGCAGGTTGTACCTGACATGATTAGTGCCTGCTATGCGATTTAATCTTACTGTGATAATCTGGGATCATCTGCTTATATCAATGTTTCAGTTTATATCAGTATAAGCTGGTTACTGTTGTTATTTACATGGTTTAGGTTAATTATAGTGTTCCTGGTTAAGTTCTGATTAATTTGGCATCATCTCTACAACAGTTGTGGTCAGGCCATACTTGGAATATCGCCCGTTCCGTAGTTGTATGATCAGTATAATGCTACTGTTTCATATCTTGTGGTAGTGTAGGTTTGGTAATACTGTGTATGATTTAATTCTGCCTTAAGTTCATGTCCTTGGCCTAGTTGTGCATGATTTGTTTTATGTTCATATTTTGGTCGGGCTTGTTCTTAGTTTTGGAGTTAAACTATGCATTTGAGGCATAATTTTCTAATAAAGGCATGTATGTGCTGTGCAATGTGTACTTCATTGAACGGAGATTGCCACAACTTACTTTTCGTGGAGTTCTCTGCTTGGCCTACTGTGTTTGTTTGATTTATTCTTGTATATGTTGCAGCCCGGAGCAGAAGCTGATTGCCGGAGCAGGTGATTGAACCAACGCCTATACCTCCTACAGGCTCCTCATGCTCCTGCCAATCCGACTGGCTGCCTCCGGCCATTACTTCCTCACACGCATACGTAAGCTACTCGGGTCCTCTTCCTCTGCTTTCTCTTATGCTTTGTGTGCTCATGGCTATTGAGCTGTGGTTAGCCGTGGTAAAAGTACCGCAGGGGTTGAGCCCTGTAATTATAGAGGTTATGCTGAATTGTGCAACTGAGCATGTCTATTTGTATGTAAACTATGAAATCTCTGTAACACTTGATGATTAGTTAAACCCACTGGCCTTTCTATTTCTGCGTGTGCGGTGCATGTAGATCCGCCCTGCTCGGAAAATTTCAAACTTGATGTGGCTGCTTCAAACCGCTAGATTGATCTCAATATAATATGCCAATGCGAGTTAAATTTCGTCAAGTAGGGTGGTATAGTAACTAATTGACCATGGTTATGCTACCGTTTGAGTTATGATTCAACATATATGTTTCTTGGCCATGCTAGAATGGCCTTTATAGTTTATATTTCTATTGTATCTGTAGATGTACTGTTTTTTGCTCAGGGACATGTTAGCCTACATTTTACTATGTTAGATTACGTATGTCTATTGCCTGTAGGGACATTCCCTTTGAATGCATTGACTGATGAGCTTGGTTTACCAGATTAACTTGTACCCTTTCCTGGCGGATGAAGCGGAGCATCGAAACCCACAAGCTCACAATGGCGGATGAAGCGGCGCATCGAAACCCACAAGCTCACAAGCTTCTTCCTCGCCCACAAGCTCTCGATACACTGCGCGCGTGTGCCTACAGCTGCAACAATGACAACTACAAGCAAATGAATAAAGCGGATCCTTGTTTGACGATTCCGCATCTCAGATTTGATTGCTGTTGCTCAAGCATTGCAGCTTGATTGTGTATATCTCAAGTTTATTCTGTAATCTTGTAGGCTGTAGCGTTGGGTCTTGTACTAGGTGGGAGCGAATTTTGTTGTGGTGTGGAGTCCTTTGCTTTCATGATAAAGCAGGGGCCTCAACTCCTGAAGTTTACCTTTTGAAATCTTGTAATTGCTGTATATTATCAAGAAAGAAATCCTTTTTGATGATCTAAACCGACCGAATGTTTCCTTTTATAATACTGTAGTAAGATGCAATCAAGAAAACGAAGCAAATGTCTTGTCTTGTTGATCTACATAAAGGCCTCCCTTGTTTTCTGATGATCTATATAAAGGGCTTGTCTTGTTGGTGACACAATCCATTTGTTGTCACCTGCCTATGATCCGTTTACTTATAAACTCTACGCTACTTCCAATGGAGCCTTTTGACTAGGATCGAATGAATCGGCTCTAAACTTGTCGTGGTTCTGAATCAATCAATCTTTTTGTAATTTTGAAACATGTCAGCGGATTGGATTGCCTGCTTTCTGAATTCCCAAGAGGAGATTATATTGGGTAAAATCAAGTTGGTCTTGCTTTGCTCAACTTTGCTCATATATATCCTAAAGAAGAAGATGTATCCTTATAACGATGATTGCCAAACCAAGATGATTTTAATTTTGCTTAAGAGAAGAAAATAGATTTGATTTGGTTTATTGTTGGATGCCGTCGAACCAAGATGATTGGAGACAATGAAGAAGTTGGTTGCAAGCAGTTTACTTGAATTACACCCACCCACCCACTTTGGTACTTTTTTTAATGCGAGCCAGACAGCTAGCCATCCCATGCATGCATGCTTGGGTAGTTAAGGTAGATGTAGGCGTGACTTGAGCCGAGCAGGGCACTCCGTCTTCTGCAACTAATAGCAGCCAGTGCATGTGTCTAGAGATAATGCCCATAAGCCACCGAGCAGGGCACTCCGTCTTCTGCAACTAATATCAGCCAGTGCATGTGTCTAGAGATAATGCCCATAAGCTAGTCAGCCAGTGGAGATGGAGGGCATGGCTTGCGCCACTTCATCGATCTGCGGCAAGGCCTTTGCCCTCAAAGAGCTAGAGCTTGTTCTCTCCATGAATCATGCCTCCACATCTCTCTTCTATATATACAAGAAGCGCTGGTTCATCCGCGTGCGGGGTGCGTGTGTGACTTGGACTTGCCTATCTCACATAAAATTGCCTATCTCACATAAAATTGCCAATAGTTGGCAAGTCTTGGTATTGCCAATATTTGACAATGCCGATATTTGGCTAGCAAATATTGGCAGGAAACCAGTCACGCTCTTGATAAGTGTGGTAGTCATTGCACTGTTATGTTTCCTTTGAAATTCTAGATTCAAGTCCGGCTGTAGCTTGGTTTTATACCTTTGAATTCTGTTGTGTCTCGTGATTGTTCATGGAAATTGAAATCCCTAGTGTCCTGTTTAGAAGCATGTTTGTTGTATTCATGCCTGTCCTCTAGAGCCACTTAATTACGTATGCCATCTGTTAGAAATTTATAATGCGTGGGCATTTGCCCCATGAACAGTGGATATCTTTGCTCGGGTACATCTAAGCTGCTGCTTAAATTCTATTGTATCTGTAGATGCATGTACTGTTTATTCTTCAGGGAATGTTAGCCTACATTTTACTATGTTAGATTACGTATGTCTGTTGCCTATACGGACATTACCATTGAATGCATTGACTGATGAGCTTGGTTTACCATATTAACATGTACCCTTTCCTGACGGATGAAGCGGAGCATCGAAACCCATCCGCTTCTTCCTCGCCCACAAGCTCTCGATACACTGCGCGCGCCTACGACTGCAACAATGACAACTACAAGCAAATGAATAAAGCGGATCCTTGTTTGACGATTCCGGATACCAGATTTGATTGATGTTGCTCAAGCATTTCAGCTTGATTGTGTATATCTCAGGTTTATTCTGTAATCTTGTAGGCTGCAGCGTTGGGTCTTGTACTAGGTGGGAGCGAATTTTGTTGTGGTGTTGAGTACTTTGCTTTCATGGTAAAGCAGGGGCCTCAACTCCTGAAGTTTACCTTTTGAAATCTTGTAATTGTTGTATATTATAAAAAAAGAAATCCTTTTTGATGATCTAAACCGACCGAATGTTTCCTTTTGTAATGCTGTAGTAAGATGTTATCAAGAAAACAAAGCAAATGTCTTGTCTTGTTGATCTATATCCTAGGGCGGTATATATACAGTAAAGAAGAAGATGTATCCTTATAACGATGACTGCCCAACCAAGATGATTTTAATTTTGCTTAAGAGATGAAAATAGATTTGATTTGGTTTATAGTTGGATGCCCCTGAAACAAGATGATTGGAGACAATGAAGAAGTTTGTTGCAAGCAGATTACTTGAATTACACCCACCCACCCACTTTGGTATTTTTTTTAATGCGAGCCAGACAGCTAGCCGGTACTTAAGGTAGAGGAAGGCATGACTTGAGCCGAGCAGGGCGCTCCATCTTCTGCAATTAATAGCAGCCAGTGCATGTGTCTAGAGATAAGGTCCATAAGCCAGTTAGCCAGGGGAGATGGAGGGCATGGCTTGTGCCATGTCATCGATCTGCGGCAAGGCCTTTTCCCTCAAAGAGCTAGAGCTTGTTCTCTTCATGCATCATGCCTCCATTCTCTCTTCTATATATACTAGAAGCGGTGGTTCATCCGCGTGCGGGGTGCGTGTGCGACTTGGACTTGGGGCTTGGGCGATGGCGAAGGGCGAGGTGATGCTTCACTGTGAGTGCTCTGGCGCTCATGCCACGCGATGCTCCGTCGAGAGGCGAATCCGGCGATGCTTCCCATACATGTGAGTGAGTATTTGCTTTGGGTGTGTCTGTGTGTATCTGTCGTTTGGCTTGGGCGACGGCGAGACGAGAGGCGAGGCGAGGCGATGCTTCCCTATGAGTGAGTGCTGGTTTGCTTTGGGCGCATGTGTGTACATATCTGTGGTTTGGCTTTGTTCTTGCAGGGAGGAAGGGGAAAGGATTCGCTGGCGTCGAGGAGCAGATCAAAAAGTATTCGACATGGCCAACAGAAGAAGTAAGTGCAGGAATCCAATCCATTTACTTGTAAACTTTATGTAGATGGTATATGGGCTTCTTCCAACCAGCTCAAAACTTGTCGTGGTTCTGAATCAATCAAT
Source organism: Secale cereale (assembly GCA_902687465.1). NCBI lineage: Eukaryota > Viridiplantae > Streptophyta > Magnoliopsida > Poales > Poaceae > Secale > Secale cereale. The sequence continues at coordinate 19,597,509 of LR738710.1, read as the reverse complement.
CAATCAATCAATCATACTTATGTAATTTTGAAACATGTCACCTGATTTGTTCGTCAGCTTTCTGAATTCCCAAGAGAGGATTTTATTGGGTAAAATGAAGTTGGTCTTGCTTTGCTCAGTGGTGCTCATATATCCTAGGGGAGCACACGCATAGTAAGGGAGAAGATGTATCCTTATAATAACAATGATGATTCTGAGAAATTCCATGGCGCCAAACCAAGATGATTTTAATTTTTCTGAAGGGAAGAAAAGAGATTTGATTTGGTTTAGAAATTATTGAATGACGTGGAACTGAACTGTACAGCGGCATCACCAAGCATGTGTGATGATGGGCTTGGAGGCAAAGGAGAAAACACTTCTTTAATGTGAGCCAGCTAGCCAGCCTGTCCCATGCATGCATGCTTCGGTAGTTAAGGTAGATGCGGGCGGGACTTGAGCCAAGCAGGACGCTCCGTCTTCCATAATAAATAGCAGCTTCTGCATGCGCCTAGAGATGGTATCCATAAGCCGGTCAGCGAGGTAGATGTAGGGCCTGCCTTGCGCCATGTCATCGATCTGCGGCAAGGCCTTTTCCCTCAAAGAACTAGAGCTTGTTCTCGCCATGCATCATGCCTCCACATCTCTCTTCTATATCTATATATACAAGAAGCGGTGGTTCATCCGCGTGCGGGGTGCGTGTGCGACTTAGACGGTGCAAGGCCTTTTCCCTCAAAGAACTAGATCGATGGCGAAGGGCGAGGCGTGAAGCTTCACCGTGAGTGCTCGAGCGCTCTTGCCAAGCGGTGCTCCGGCGAGAGGCGAATCTGGCGATGCTTCCATTCCATGTGAGTGAGTATTTGCTTTGGGCGTTGTCTGCGTATATCTGTCGTTTGGCTTGGGCGACGGGGAGACGAGAGGCCAGGCGAGGCGATGCTTCGCTGTGAGTGAGTGCTGGTTTGATTTGGGCGTGTGTGCGTGTATATCTGTCGTTTGACTTTGTTCTTGCAGGGAGGAAGGGGAAAGGATTCGCTGGCGTGGAGGAGCGGATCCGTTATGGCCAACTGAAGAAGTAAGTGCAGGAATCCAATCCGCCCCTGGTCAGAATCTGCTGGTACGTAATGACTAATGAGAGAGACCAGTTTATTAAACAAAGAATTGAAGGAGGTAACGTAACAGAACAAGTAAATGGCTCTATGTTTTTTTAGTGATACATTTTGAGGTGTCATCTTTTTAGAACCGCAATTGAAAACATGGTAACTTGATTCAAATGGATAAGTATATATAATTCAATGCTAGTAAGATTGAACAAGGCCATAAACATGAGCAGGCCATTTATTCTGATTGCCAACTCTGCTATAATAAGAATAAGAGTGGATGTTATTTCCACTGCAATCTGTAAACATTTTCTTGGAGAAGCTTAGGCATACAAGAGTACCAGAATATAAGCAGGATAAGAATTCAGACAACAGACAAGGATGAAACCAACGACCAACTGGACCAGGAAAACAACAACAAAATTAATAGCGAAAAATGATACCGCTGAGCGAAATATTGGTTTCCGACATAGATGATACCTAAGAAATAAACACACTGGCGTGGTTGAACAAAGCAATGAAGTATATTTGATATATCTTTCCCATTTTTCTCATGATACACTGTTACGTCACATGTTTTTAGAACAGATATGGAAAATATGGACACTTGATTGGATAAGTACAAATCCAGTGCTAAATAAAAATGAACAAGGCCTTAAACATGATTAATGAGGCCATTTGTTGTGATGTTCAATTGGGTTCCAACCAGCATGCATACCAGTCTCTAAGATGCCCTTCTACATTCTTATTAATTGCTTACTGGTGCCCCGTCCAACAAGGTGTGTATGGGAATGACTCGGTTATGAAACACTCGTTCGGCAATGCCAAATAACAAGTTGTTGGGTATAAGTATCCAAGGTCCTGAATCCTTGAATCTTTGAAATTATAGGCAATTCCTCTGTGCATTGATACACCCAGAAAGACAATCTCTTTATATGGATGGAATCCAAGGATTTCAAAGTATCCACTGCCATGAGCATCAACCACATCTTCCTTATGAAGTATGTTGTCATTTTCAGAGTCCCATTCGAACTTCTCTTCGACTAGCTCTTCCTTGCCGGAGTTTAACTCTAATTTGTTTTCCTTCAAGTATTTCATGTCTTCCGTATCTTCGCCACCTTCACTAAGCTCCTTTCTCTCTTTGAGATACCCATTATAGTTAATATCTTGTAAGACCCATGGGCCAAGAACAGGGCGAGCATAATCCAGTATGGGTGGAAGGCAACTGTTATGCTTCAAGACCCAATTCATTTGGCCACACGATTCGTCAAGGACCCAAACCAGAAGACAAGACGCTTGGCAAATAGATGCAAGGTAGACCCCATTTTCTGATCGTCCAAGATGGAGCTTTCTGCACTCACCGAGTTCATCATGTATCGGTGGTTTAATTACTTGGTACTTATCATTTGATAAAGAGATCCTGCACAACAAAGCATTAATAAACATGCTAATAAATCATATATATGGTAAATATTTTAATCATCAAGGAACTGATATATGAAAATCTGATGTTTAAGTGATTAGGTACCTCATTACGAAATCAGATTTGCAGTGCACGTATAGTGCACCCTGGAAGTAGACAGCATAATGCTTGTCATAGTACCAATCCGAATGCCGCCGCATATCAGCGATGGTGCCTGCAGCCTCCCCATCTCGAATAAAAGACCTCTCCTCCCAACGGCCGGACCTCGAGGAGAAAACGTGCAGAGCGCACACAGATGATAGGCCAATCCTCTGTATGATCATACATTCAAAAAGACAAACTTCTCTATATGAATGAAATCCAAGGAGATACATGTGCCCGTCCTGACAACCACCAACCATATATTCATTTTCAAGAATGTCGTCATTTCGAGAGTCCCATTCAACCTTTTCCCGGAGTAGCTTAGGCATAAAAGAGCACCACAATATAAGCAGGACAAGAATTCAGACAACAAACAAGAATAAAACCAACCACCAACTGGACCGGGAAAACAACAACAACAACACTAATAGGGAAATATGGTTCCCCGCAAAAAAATTTTTTTAGGGAAATATGTACCGCTATGCGGAATATTGGTTTCAGATAAGAAAGAAACACACTAGCGTTGTTGAACAAAGCAATGAAGTATATTTGATATATTTTTCCCATTTCTCTAATGATACACGGCTACGTCACAAGTTCTTAGAAACGATACAGAAAATAAGGACAGTTGATTGGATAAATATAAAGCCAATGCTAAATAAGAATGAACAAGGCCTTAACCATGATTAGGCCATTTATTGTGATGTTCAACTGTGTTCCAACCAGCATACCAGTCTCTAAGATGCCTTTCTACATTCTTGTTAATTGTTTACTGGTGCCCTATCCAACATGGTGTGTATGGGAATGACTCGGTTATGAAACATTCGTTCGGCAATGCCAAATGATAAGTTGTTGGGTATAAGTAGCCAAGGTCTTGAACCTTCGAATCTTTCAAATGATAGGCCAATCCTCTGTACATTGATACATCCAGAAAAACAATCTCCTTATATGGATGGAATCCAAGGATGCTGAGGCATCCATTGCCACAATCATCGACCTCATCTTCCTTGTGAAGAAGGTTGTCGTTTTCAGAGTCCCAATCAAACTTTTCTTCCACTAGCTCTTTCTTGCCGGAGTTCAACTCCAATTTCTTTTCCATTAGGTATTCCAAGTTGTTGGCGCGTTCATTATGTCCCTCGTATTCTTTGAGATACTCATTGAAGTTGATATCTTGTAAGACCCATGGTCCAAGAACAGGACGATCATAATCCAGTATAGGTTTAAGGCTTTTGTTATGCGTCAAGGCCCAGCTCGTCTCACCACACGATTCCTCAAGGACCCAAACTTGAAGGTGACTCTCATGAATAGATGCAAGGTACACACCTTTTTCTGATTGTCCTAGATGAAGATTTCGCCAATAATTGTTCTGTTCATTATCATTATCCATCGGCGGAAGAATTACTTGGTACTTATCATTTGACAAAGAGATCCTGCATGAAAAAACGTATATATCTTCAATAAGCATGGGAACGAACCATAAATAAATGTGACAAGTATTTTGACCTGTGAGGAAATTGATATTGGAAGAATGTATCTAATAATGATTAAAAGTGATTAGGTACCTCATTACGAAATCAGTTTTACAATGCACGTAAAGAGCGTCCCGGTAGTAGACGGCATGGCGTCTGTCCAGAGACCCGTCGCAATGGCGCCGCATATCAGCGACGGTGCCCGCAGCCTTCCCTTGTCGAACAAATGGCCTCTCCTCCCAGCGGCACGACCTCGAGGAGAAAACATGCACGGCGCACACAGATGGTGGCCATTCAGATTCCTCCATAGCAGGGTCTACGCGATGCTTTGTGCTGTTGTAATGAAAATCCCCAGGCTTTGCTTTGTAGCGAGGAAATAAGATGACAAACACCTCATAGTGAGACGACGCCATGGGATCAAATACGAGATACTCTTGGCATGCGGTGCAACTTGTCGGAGGAGGTCCGCGAGCACGTCCTCGGACAGCATGCAGCTGCGTCAGATCCATGGCTTCTCCTCTCAACTAGCCTAATCGATCGCAATATGGACCGAGCGTACTAGCAAACCTGCGTAGATCCATGGCTGCAGCGTGTTCGTGTCTTATTATTAAAAAAAAAAAAAACCTCGTCTCGTCGCCAGCGCCGTCCGTCGGCACGGAGCACCCGCTCATTCATGATCCCATCCCATCCGCCACCACCGCACGTCTCAACCAACTCCTCTGCTACTGCGCCTCATTCAACCAATCTCACAATTAAATCACTCCAATCCAATCCAATCCAATCTGCCGACGCATCCTTTGCTGCTGCTTCTTCTCTTGAATTCTATGGCGCGCTAGCTGCAATATGAGACAACGCCAGGAGCTCCCACGGTCGCGTCTACAACCACGACCCGCCCTCGCCGCTCATAAAGAAACACGCCGACCTTCAAATACTCCACCTCCTTCACCTCCGGCCAAGGGATTGTCGATTCCAACGCCTCCCCACCCGACCACACCCACCTCTTGTCCTGTCATGCCCTGTGCGCATCAGATCCGTCGCCACCACGGATTCGCCCTTCTGCTCCGGCTACGACCAAGCCCACCACCACGCACCACCCAACCCGACCCTGAGTATAACTGCTTCCTTCGTCGCCGGCCGGTACTATAACCAACCACCGATGCTCTGTTTCCGCTCCGCTACCCTACTCTGCGATGCTCTGTCGCTCACCCACCTCTTTCTTTTCTTAGGTCCAACACAAATAAATCAACTGACCGCCTTCCCCTAAATTAATCATAACGAAATAAATATCTCCAACCAACATTGGGATTTTCCTAGACCTTTAGTGCAATTGTCTCGGAATTGACACCAACCATTTTAAAATAAATAAATTAATCCTGATTATGTACACACCCGTTTCAAAATAAATGTTGTATTTTGGAACGGAGAAAGTAGGTGGTACTGGCTTATACAGATGACTGTCGTCTATCCCGCTCGGCTACCCTACTCTGCGATGCTCTGCTCTGTTTCCGCTCACGCACCGCCATAGCCCACATCAACATCGTCGATGCCATGTGAAGCATGTTGGCCTATAGCCCAACGGTGTCGTCGTCAAGACCAGCGCTGCTCACCTCTTCTCCAAGTTGCAACTCCGCCAATAACCGCTCACAAGATGGTCGATGAAATGTTCCTGTCCGACTCCATCATGCTGCTCCACGCCCTCGGTTTACTAATCCAAAACTTGACGACAATAGCTTTCTCGGAGCCTTTGCTCGACAAGACATTTTTCAGAGGTGGACCAAAGCATAACCATGACCGCAACCACGATTAGCAAGAACACAAGAAATCCAAAAGGCCAAGGAAGTGAAATGGCAAAGAAATCAATATAAAACCGTAAACCACATTAGCTTGCTAGTCCGACCCATGCATAGGGGGGACGACTACCTCTTCAATCAGCTCGCTCGCACGGCTCATGCATGCGGACGACGCGGGGGAGGATTTTGAGGCACGGCAACCGAGACGGGGTGAAGTAGGAGGCGACGAGACGAAGTATATGCAAGTCGAGTTTCTAGAAATTGTCGTTTCTCTACAAACATGGAATTTGGGGTTTTAGAGAACCACATTTTTCATATCCGCAGATTAGTTAAGAGTAGCCAGCTGCGGTTTTTTCGGTTAGACTGTTTTTCTCTTAAATAGTTTTCTTGATTTCTAAAGAAATATATGTTATTTTATCTAAATTTCTAATGTCATTTATTTTCCGTCTGATATCTTACTTTCTAATGTTTCCCGCCCAATTTCTCCTTCCTTGGGTATCTCGCCCGGTATATATCTCACGCCCAAGAACTGCGCGTCCAACTTCGAGAGAGTATGACCGGTAGCAAGAAGAGACAAAAAAATGCAAAGCTTCGTACAAGTACATGCCCATATACAATAGTAGTAATGAGCAGCTCCCCTAAAAAAAAAGTAATGAGCAGCTCAGATTGGTATGGGCTGGCAAACATTATTAACTTTTCATAATGGTTGAGACATCAAGATGGTACGCGTGCGTGCGTGCGTTCGTGCGTTCAATGGATGCTGCATGCGGAGGGATATCCGGAGGCCAACTACCACACCATTAAGCCTGCAATAAACGAACCACCCATGCATGCATGCAGACCTTGTTAATTTCTGTCTTGGTCGTGCCGCCGTGGTCACCTCCGTGCATGCATCACTCCCCACATCTCACCGATCCAAGTCTGAGGAGCTCGATCTATCTGCACCACCTCATCGATCCGCGCATGCATCTCTCCCATGTAGTCAATCCATATGCTAGCTATAGTCAGTCCATATCTCCACGTGCACGCATGTAGTTATCTCATGGGTCCCCTCCCGTTGCGCCCAAAAGAAAAAACAGAAGAAGAAAAAAAAGTATCCGTCTCTTCTCATGCTAGTTGACCGGTTGCAGCTGGTTCCAACATCTTGCACTGGACGCAGCAACTCGGGTGTCATGCTTCCCCCCTCATATGTCCATCGTCGAAGCTCCAGGTGTGCTCGCGCTCGTAGCACACAGCCTACTGCTTGCTGCATCTTATGACCTTTGTGCGCCATAGCAGCTCCCCACGGCGACGCCGTTCACTTAGCTGCAAGGAAAAAGAGCGCATGGCAACGTGAACCGACGTCCAACAAGACATTGCATTGTTTTCGGCCTTGCACTGGTCTTATATACTTTTTTTGCGGAAACCTCAAAACTTGCACTGTGTTCGGTATTTTTAATGCCTTATATAGATTGACACCGGCGTCCGACAAGACAAGATATCGGACCGACACGCCACCACCGATACTATAGCTCTTTGATTTACAAACTACTTTTATCTTAAAAAGTCTTGGATAACTATGAAAGCATCTTATAGTTATAGATCAACGACGATCCACGTACATATAAGGGGCCAAACTAGACCAGTCTGAACCATGCATAGGGGCGCCGACCTCTCCGGTCAGCTCGCTCACATGGTTCATGCACGCATGCACGACAGTGCGCCGAATGTGTGTGTGTGTGTGTGGCTACGTGTATAGCGCTCACCCGCTCGAGGTTAGTAGGTGCGCACGTCACCACATAAGTACGTGCTAGCTAGAGTTTCTCCTCTCCTCCATGTCGTGCATCCTCGTCTCCGACGACATACAGATCGATTTTCTGGCCAACTTCACCAAAGTATTTGCACATGCCAAACACATACCTATTCCTCGACCGGCTCGAGTAACCTTCTTCATCATCATCATCGATTCATATGGGATGGGCCAAGCCAGATGAGATTGTCTCATTTTGCATAGAGATAGGGATCATGTCGCCTCTATCAACTTTGAAAGAAAAATGAAAACATTAGGTGTGTGAGTATTTTTACGGAAACTCCATAAATTTCACTGGGGTTTCAATATTATTTTTGGCGCTTTTATACTGGTTTGTGCAGCAAGTGGAATAAATTGAATATTGTTCTAGAAACTTTAACATAAGAAGGTATTGATCTTTCTTCATAATAAAATATAGCTTTGTTAAAATTACAGGAATTTTAAGAGTCACGAAATATATATGCAGGTAGTAATAATCATTCTATTTCTACTGATTTTTCTAAGAAGTGCTAAGAGAAATGACATATGTGATAATATACATGTGCTCAAATATACATGTGATAATAACTCATGCAATAACATACTAAACCCTAGAGCTCGAAGAAGAAGAGATTTTAGCACCTAAAAAATAACTTGCATCCTATTTAGGTTGTTATGCCTTATTCAGATTAACACCAACATCCAGTTATAGATTCAGGTTTTCATGGAGGGTTACGATGGGGCCTTGCATATCGTGTGGGGCTGTTCGTGGGTGGCGTTGTACAGGGTGCCCAAGTTACCATCTACCCCTTTGCCTAGTGTGGACCTAATTGTCGAGTGTCGCACTCGGCAATCATATCCTTTTCCTAGTGCCACAAAGAAAATGCTAGGCAAGCCATTGACACGTGTCTCTTCCCGTCATGAGTAACGATGATGTGATCGAGTTTGCTGAGTGCCGCTTGGTTGGGTCTTGTCGTCCGACTTGTTAGCGTGGCCGCCAATCATTCGCATGAGACCCGGCATATAAAGGGGAAAACTAGGCTGTGTGCACCAACAAATGAGAACTTGGAGCGGACGCCAAGATACTAAAGGCGTCCGCGGACATATAAGAGGCTGAATTAACATAGTCCGACAAACGCATAGGGCGAAGACCTTTCCGATCAGCTCGCTCGCTCGGCTCATGCAAGCATACACGATGGCAAGTCGGTCATGTCGTGCGGCTACATGTATATCGCTCACCTCCTCGAGACTATTAGCTACGTGCGGCACCATGTACGTACGTGCTAGCTGGAGGTATAGGCCTCTCCTCCACTTCACGCGTCTTAGTCCCCGACAACGTACAACTCAATTTCCCGACCAGCTTCACGAAGTAACATTCATCATCGTCGGCATCATCATCAATTCATATGGGATGGACCGAGCCAGATGAGATGTTGTCGCTCTAAACTCTAAATAGAAAAAGGGAAACGTTAGGCGAGTGATTTTTTTTTATGGAAACTCGATAAATTTCCCTGGGGTTTTGTTATCACTTTTGGCCTCAAATTTTTATATTAGTTTGGCCAGAAAGTGAGAAAAATGAATATTATTCTCGAAAATTGAACATGACAAGGTATTGATCTTTCTTCACACTATAATATTGCTTTGGCAAAATTATGTTAATTTTGAGAATCGGAAAACATGTATGCATGTGATAGTAATCTTTTTATTACTACTGATTTTTTAAGAAAGAGTTAGAGAAATGGCAGATGTGATAATATACATGCGCTCACATGCGAAGAAATAAGAAATTTCAGCACCTCAAATAACTTGCATCATAAGAAATAAGAGATTGATATCGGCATCCAAGAAGACATGAGGTCAGACCCAACACTCCGCCGCCGATAGTATAACTCTCCAATTTACAAACTTCCTTTATCTCGGAATGTCTTGGATAACTAGCAAAACATCTTATAGATCGGCTCATGCATACGTGCACGGCGGCACGCTAATCATGCCATGCGGCTACATGTATACTGCTCACCCCCCTCAAGATTACTTGGTGCGCGCGCGTGTGCATCCTCGTCTGTCTCTGATGACGTACATATCGATTCATGGGACGCCTTCACCCAAAGTACTTGCGCATGCCAATCACACATCTATGCCTCGACCGACCCAAGTAATCTTCATCGTCGTCTTAAATGCATACGGGATGGGCCGACCAAGATGAGATTGTGTCCTTTTGCATAGACATTCACCCTCCATTTAGATCAAGATTTTTTTCTCTCTCGATCTTTTTTCCTTTACATCGTCAAATCAATCCCTTTGCGTGTTGTGGACCCGATTGTCGAGTGTCTCCCGTCGAGAACTCGGGAAACACATCCTTGCCAAGTGTTGCAAGGAAAACGCTTGGCAAACGCTATGGCCACGTGTCTCTTCTTGTCGCGAGTAACGACGTTGTGACGGAGATTGTCAATTGTCGCCTGGAAGGGTCTTATCATCCAACTTATTGGCCCGGCTGCCAATCATTTGCATGTGCTCAGGCATATGACGGGAACATATGCCGAGTGCACCAATAAATGAGAGTTTGGAGCGGACGCGTCCCGTGATGTATAAGGCCCCTCCCAATGCTTCACCTTGTACAGGTGCTAAGCCTTCCACGTAGGCAAAAAATCTGATGTGGCATGTTATTTAAGAGGAGAGAGATGAGTGTGGTGACCCCAGGAAGAAACAATGCTAAGCGCGTGAACCTAGGCAAAACATTTAAAGAAAGGAAGCCCACCAATACATGAAGAGCTTTAGTTGCTAAATCATTAAATGAAGCAAGCTAAGCAACCATAACCTAAGACTAGTCATAGTGGGGAGTAACTTACACTAGTAACATACACGTATTATTAGACTATGTTACTACCTCCATAGTGGGTAGAAACATAGATGTGGTGTCATGCAAGAGTTCATTTATTAGTCTATAGACTCAATTTGCATTGGTATGTGTGATGTTACAGTAACATAGCTAGTTACCACAAGCACTTCTCTCCTCATTAATTACATGCCACATAAGCAAAACTGTGTTGGGATGTGTGATGTTACTAGCTATGTTACTCCCACTATGGCCAGCCTAAGAACCTATGCATTGGGGAGTATAGTTGCTAAGCCATTTAATATGCTTAGCACCTCATCTAAGCACCCATGCATTGGGAGCAGCCTAATGGTCCAAATGGTAGGAGGGGTAAGGAGTGACGACGGAGGATGACACACCATCTTATAAGGCGTGTAGGGCGGCTACTGGACAAGAGTGCATGCATGGCTACCGTCGGTTGGGCCGTGGGAGGAAGAGAGAAAGGATAAAATGGGCTTGCTCGGTGGTGGGACGAGGTCGGATGTGGCCGTGTGAAATTGCATGTCGCACCCCTAGAACGTTTCACATCACACCTAGGGATGCCAAAACGAGTTCCTTGACACTCACATTGTTGCATATGCACTTCTTCTGGTCATAGGGGCTCCGATGGCAGCGACGCCTGCTATCCTCTCACGCCCCACCTATCTTGAGATAACCCCGGCCTCGCCGGCCAAAATACAACATGCATCGTCGGGAGTGTAGTGTGTACAAATAAATAGTTCACGTCCTGTAAGAATGGCTAGCCAAAATATTTCCCATCCCGCCGGCGTTTCCCCAAACATCCAGCATGCCGACGGAATATTGCGTAGAAAATTTTATGTCCAAAGGTTTCGGTGGGAATATTGTAGGCCGCCCGGGCGTGCGTAGACCCAAGCTCTCGAAACATCACGAGTCCGGTCCTGCCCGGAACGTCTCGGGTCTGGCTCCCTCTCCCGCCAAAGACCAGCAGAGAGTGGGTGTAATATTTTGGTTAGTCGATGAGTTTTCAATCAAAAGTCTCCGGTTCGTTGGATGTAGGGGGACTGCTGGGATCGAGTGGAGAAATGAATCGATGAGTGAGAGGACATGACCGACCAATCGTTGTTTAACAAGAGAGTCAAAAAAATTCTGGATGTACACTCTTCACCGGGCGAAGGGAGTGTCAGTCAAGCGAAAGTAAAAAAAAGATTTAATATTTCCTAAAAAAAGATTCAAGGATCCCAACTCATCGCGTCTCCCACACCATCTACTACCTCTTTTCCGGTTTGTAGGGCTCAATTCAAAAATCTCACCAACCAAGGTAGATGGTGAGTGGTGGAATAATTTTTGTAGTTTGCAGAGGCACACAATTAATGCACTCATTTTCCTCACAATTTCATGTTTACCAATGCATTAATTGCAATGCATGCATACATAAAGTACATGCATTGGTCAATTTTCTCTTAATCTTTACATGCAATTATTTAATGCACCTTGAAATCTGAACATGTGATGGGGAACAATCAAATTGAGCCTTATAAAACGGAAAATCTAAAATTTTGAGATAAGCCCTATAAACCGAAAAGGAGGGAGTATGTCTTGGATGGCTGAGATTGAGAGAAGGGAGGGATCCATGAGACCATGCAACTTAGACTAGTCATAGTGGGGAGTAACTTACACTAGTAACATACACGTATTACTAGACTATGTTACTACCTCCATAGTGGGTAGAAACATAGATGTGGTGTCATGCAAGAGTTCATTTATTAGTCTATAGACTCAATTTGCATTGGTATGTGTGATGTTACAGTAACATAGCTAGTTACCACAAGCACTTCTCTCCTCATTAATTACATGCCACATAAGCAAAACTATGTTGGGATGTGTGATGTTACTAGCTATGTTACTCCCACTATGGCCAGCCTTACCAATCACAATCAGTGACGAGCAATTAATCCTCCCACCCAACCTTCATCTACTCTATCGAGAAAAGAGAGAGATATTTAATGATCCCAACCACATCATCTCCCACACCATCTGTTCCTTGGACGGCTGAGATTGAATTAGCCAAGGGAGGGATCCGTGAGACGATGTAACCCACCAATCACAATCAGTGGCAAGCAATGAATCCTCCCACCCAACCGTCGCATCCATCGCCCAGAACAGAACGCATTACCCAAACCCAAACCAACCAAGGAAGGAACAGAAGAAATCCCCAATCCCACGCCGCCGATGACTCCTCGACCTCCATCTCCACGGACAAAACTTGCCTGCTCCCTCCCATGCTCCCATCCATGCTCCCACTTCATCCTACGGCTGTCATTTTCCCTTTTTCCTTTCTAATCTAATCATCACCCCCCCTGATTTTAAGGGGGTGGGGCCGGGCCTAATTTTGTTCCAATCAAATTAAGGCACGTATGCGGGAGCACAGATGGGCACACACGAGGGGAGCAGGCAAGTCTCGTCCCATCTCCACCTCCATCCCCAAACGATGGCGAAGGCCGCGGCGGCGCGCGCGCCCGCCTTCTTCCTCTCTTGGGTCGTCTCCTCTCCGGTCGCGGCGCTGCAAAGGAGCCTCCTTTTCACGCTCCACCGTGGTCGGGCAGTGGCGACCGACAGAGGAATGCCGCCGGCTGGGCTGGAGCTCCTTCCATCTCCACGATGAAGCACCGGCAGAGGAGGAGGAGGACCCCGTAGCCGCCGCGTCCAACTTCAACGGCCGGCCGAAACCCTAGGTCAGATCCCTCCTCCCCTTCCTCTGTTTTTCTCTTCTTCTTCCTCTGATGCGTGCGTGCGTGCGTGCGATGTGCAGGCGGCTTCTTCCCATCTCATGTGCTTGCTTGTGTAAAGGAAGGAAGGAAGTGGCCTTGTGCTGGCCCCGAACCCTAGGTTTTCGGCTTCTCCGGGCGCGCCGCAGGGGAGGGCTCCCTCTTGCCTGCCGTCGATGGGAAACCTCTGCCTCCCGCTGTAGCTGCAGCTGCCTGGGGCTCTTCTTCTGCTGCTCCAGGCGTCCTCCTACCTTCTGCTGCAGCTGCCTGTCTAGTTCTCGTGCCTGCTGAAGACGGCCACAAATCTTGCCGTCTTTAGAGCCAGCCGTCGACCTCACCACTGCAGGCAATGGCATGGCTTCCTGCAGGTAGCACCACCCTCTCCCTTCTTGATTTCATCAAATCATTCTTTCCATTAGCTACCAGCGGCTGCAAATGCCAACTAATTTTGGCCAAATCGAGGCACCTCCTCGCCTCTCCTTGATGATTTATTGTAATTAAAAGACCACCTTTTATCTTGCAGTGACCCACAACATTCACTAATCAGTGTGGCAACCCCTCCGTCGACCTAGAGATGCAGGTGTTAATTTCTTGGCACTCTGTCCATGTGTGTGTGGTGTTAGCCACTTGGTAATTATCATGTGTTGTTAGTGTGAGTTTATCTTTCAATGAACAATTTTTTTTTGTGTGGCTTCAAGCAAGGTGCTAGGAGTTGCAAGATTCAGTTCACTAGTACTTGTGGGCTTTGGCACTCAGCATAACGAGGTGTCTTACTTGTCACAGTTCAGTTGTCAGTGCAATATCTTCATTAGTGTCAAAAACGTTCTTATATTATGGGACGGAGGGAGTACTATATATGTCTCTGGAATGAATCATCACTCTTTATACACTTTTTCAGAAGTCGGTTTCTTTCATCTGAGCAAGACTTGTCTGCCTTCAGGGTCAGCTGCTGCAGGGCTGTTAGACATGAGCAGTTGCTAATTCATTCTGCTGCTGCTCTTCTCCATTTGCAGTTAATAAGAAGATGTTTTGGTTTCGCAAGATTCTGTGTTTTACTACTGACACAACTATGTATTGCCTTGTCTCTGTCTGCTCAGAACACAAATGACCTTTCTTTAATTTGTACACCCTCTGTTCCTAAATATAAGATGTTTTCGCAGGTCAACTAAACTGTCGAAACGTCTTACATTTTAAAACAGAGGTAGTACTTGCTAAGTTACTGCTCCCTCCATTCCAAAATACTTGTCTTGTTTTCAATTCAGATTTGAACTAAAAAGATGACAAGTGTTTTGGAACAGAGGGAGTAAATACTAGGCAAGTTTCTCTTCACACATACTCAAAAAGCAGATATTTTCTGCAGGACACTATAAACCAAGTACAGTAAAGGGTGGAAACAATAAAAGCAAGCAGAAATATGCTGCTTCTGAGTTTTGTTTGGGTTCTGCCTATACTGGAAGCAGATCTTACTGTAGATAGCTTGCTTGGTCTGTCGATTAAAAACTAAACCATTAATAAAAAAAGCAAGAGTGATGCATAGATACGTATCCCCTCTGCCGTTACTTGGACAGAAGCGTTTCGTGCTTTTGAATATTCTTACTTTTTCTATAACATGGCATTACTATCTACAGCGTGAACTACTGTTTCCTTTTCATAGGAATTGCGATATTGACCTATGATCAAGGGCCAAAAGTGATGGAATTTCCTTTTCTTACGCTTATACTACTTTAAATGGATTTGGTTGTAATAGAAATGACATTTTTTTTTACTTAAACTTGTTAAATTGGAATGATTTGAAGATGTGTGAGCACACACATGTATCTTGTTGCCGATTATGTGAGAAATTTGTATGACTAGCGCACATGGATATATGCTTTGCACTCATGTATGATTACACCTCTATTTATATTGTTTATTGGTTTCGACGCTAGCCCCTTTCCTTACTGTTATTGTTCGTATAGCAGCAGCAGCAGTGTTGTCCCGTATTGACGTCACCCCCCTCGCTCGTTTTTGCAGGCTCCGTCGCCATCTTCCAAGCACGCCATGTCCGGCGGATGCAAGTGAAAGAAGAAGGTAGGCCCCACACCCTCCCTCTATCAGTATCTATCTCATGTTGCTCTCTCAAAGTCTCTCATGGAGTTTGTTTTGATCTGGGTGTGTGCAGCAGTGGTGCAAAGCGAAGGAGAAGGTGAACAATGAGGTGTTGTCCGACCAGGCCACATACGGCAAGCTGCTCAATCCCTCCATCCTCTCCAAGTAATGACACCCTCCTTCAAATCTTCTTCTCTATACTACCTGCCATTGAGATTGAGGCCTTGCAATGGGGGCAAACCATGCTAGTGTCTTTGTTGACACTTTGCATGATGAATTACTATTGGTTAAATGGACAGAATCCCTTATTAGGTTCTTTTGATAAGTAGCTCATTCTTCTTTTCCAAGTAAAATGTGAACATGTGAGCACTGTAATCTGTTGCTAACCGCTAGTGTCAATTTAGCGATCTTGTGCTAAGTAGCAGATTTTCTTTCCGTTGATGTGGTTGTTTACCAGTATATTAGAGAACCTCGATTTGCATGATTGTCGGCTTGTTTAACATGGACAAGATAGACTTCTGGTGGCGCTTATGAAAAGATAAACCGTACTTAAGATGGCCTGCTTGGTCTTTAGTAATAAAAATAAACAATTAATAAAAAAGCTAGAGTGATGCAAGGATATGTATGTCCGATCTTCTGTTATTTGTAGTAGTGTTTCCTGCTTTTGAGTATGCTTAATTTTCCTGTAACATGGCAATTGCTATCTACAGTATAAAATACAAATTTTCTTTTCATAAGACTAGTAATCCTTATCTATGATTAACGGCCAACACTGTAGGAATGTCATTAAGATTTTAATTTTCGAGAGTTAATAGTGTTCATCACATCAAGCCATTCCCTTATATAGTTTGAATTCATAATGCATTCAACAGTTCCGTACAGTACGTAATTTCCTGGATAACGAGGAGTATTAACTTTGACATCCATTTAGCAACTAAGCACATGATTTTTCACATCAAATGGGTTTATTTTACCTAACCTATATGCTTGTATATCCACGAGAGGCAGCCCAATGCCCTGCACATCAAGATGAGGGTCTGCATGCTTGCTGATGCCCATCATGTGGGGGAGGTATGTGCCGTTTACTGGTACCGCTAAGCAATTCTCCTTTTCTCTGTAACATAGATGGTGATGTTAGTGTTATTGCGTTGTGTCGTGGGAATTTTGAGATGTGGTCTGATCTATCATCTGGTTGATGGTGATGTTAGTGTTAACTTATCTCAGCTGGTTGGCTACTTCTAGAGGTTAGAAGTTAGAACAACCTATCTTGGTCATGAGTAGTTGTGTCATAATTTTTTTAATACTTGCTAATTTAAATGGAATTGGCTGTAATAGAGACATCATTCCTTTACTTAAGTTGGTTATATTAAAATGATTTGTAGATGAGTGAGCACGCTCATGTATCATGTTGCCGATTATGTGAGAATTTAGTATGTCTAGCATAATGGATATATGCTTGCACTCATGTATGATTACACCTCTGTTTCTATTATTTATCGATTCCCAAATTAGCTCCTTCCCTTTTCGTTTTAGTGTTATTGTTCATGTATCAGCAGCAGCAGTGGTGTCCTGTACTGATGCCACTCACCCTCTCTCGCCGTTTGCTCATGCAGGCTCTGCCGCCGTCTTCCAAGCACGCCAAGTTTGGCGAAGGCAATTTAGGATGACCAGCGTACATGGATATGCTTGCACTGATGTATGATTACACCTGTGTGTGTTTTTTTTCTTCTGAAATTAGCTCCTTTCCTTACTATTTTAGTGTTATTGTTCATATAGTAGCAGCAGCAGTGTGGTCCTGTACTGATGCGACACCTCTCTCATCGTTTGCTTTTGCAGGCTCCGCCGCCATCTTCCAAGCATGTCAAGTTCGGCTGAGGCAAGCAAAAAGAAGGTTGAACCCCACACCATCCCTCCAACTATCTATATCTATTGTTGCTCTCTCACGGCCTCATGGATTTTATTTCTTGTGCTGTGGGTGGGTAGCAGAAGTGGAGCAAGGAGAAGGTGAACATCAAGGTGCTGTTCGACCAGGCCACCTATGACAAGCTGCTCAACCCCTCTGTCCTCTATGAGCGCCTCAGGGTAACTTCATCCTCCTCCGGATCTTCTTCTTCTATACTACCTCCTATTGAGATTGCGACCTCGCAATGGGGTCAAAGCGTGTTACTTCATTTGTTGACACTTTGCATGATGAATTGCAATCTTTTAAACGAATACCATCCGTTATAAGGATCATGTGTTAAGTAGCAGATCTTCTTTGCGAGTAAGATGTAAACATGTGAGAACTGTAATATCCTGCAAATAGGGCTATATGTGATGACTGGCTGGATGAGAAAATTCTGGAATTTAAATAGGATGATACTGTTCATAGTTTAGATAACTTCTTATGCCTCCTGACTGATTATATCTCTTGTTAAATTGGGCAAAAAAGACTGCAGCTTATGTATTATGGGAAGATGGCAAATCTAATATTTTTCAACTTGTGACCCCTTATATTTGACCTTGTCTTGATGTTTGGATTCCATTGCCATTCGGCGCTTTTGCTGGTGATATGACTCCATTGTTGTGTGTTGCAGCCCGGAGCAGAGGCTAATTGCCGAGTGCCAGGCGGCTGACTCTGTGATGCTCATGAAAGCCTACAGCTCCTACTGGCTCCCAAGAGCACAACTCCATGTATGCCTCTGCTGCCAACCCTAATCACTGCCTCCCACCGCTACCAATTACTCGGCCACTACTCCGGCTTTCCCGCAGGGTGATGACGGCCCCATGGCGGTGGTGGCCGCCTGTTCTGAGAAACCTCTTCCTCGTTTCTCATGTGAGTTCCAGTTCCCCTCCCTCTTTCCCTCATGCTTTGAGACTGTCTGGTCATCGAGCTTGTTAAGCTTCATGCACTAGCCAACGCAACCAAAAGTCCGAACTGATGGAAAGGGCTAGTGCAATCCACATATATTGTAACAGAGCTGTGGCTTATTGTGGGGACAACGGTCGAGCCAATTATTGAGGGATTGGTTATGTGGTCATGCTGTCTATGGTGGTGGTCTTCCGGCCGCCACAATCTTGTGATTGTGATGATCTTGATGATAAATTGGTCCATATTTGGTCCATATTCTGATTAGATCCTTGTGTTGTTTTATGCTATTTGTTGGGCTTTCATTTTATTTATGATCTTGGTGTGCTACTGTATAGGGTGTAGAACTAGATATGAGAAATATTTACTTCACACCTTGAAAACTTCAGTCTCACCTTGCGGAATTAATCCAGTTGCATGTGTCGGCACACTTGCAAGATTGTATGTTAAATGGTTTAATTCTGTTAAGTTGATTTGATTTCATCATTGCTTATGTCAAGGTTTCAGTTTATATCAGTATAAGCTTGTCACTGTTGTTATTTACATGGCTTAGGTTAATTATAGTGTTCCTGGTTAAGTTCTGATTAATTTGGCATCATCTCTACAACAGTTGTGGTCAGGCCATACATGGAATATCGCCCGTCCGTAGTTGTATGATCAGTATAATGCTACTGTTTTAGATCTTGTGGTAGTGTAGGTTTGGTAATACTGTGTATGATTTAATTCTGCCTTAAGTTCATGTCCTTGGTCTAGTTGTGCATGATTTGTTTTATGTTCATATTTTGGTCGGGCTTGTTCTTAGTTTTGGAGTTAAACTATGCATTTGAGGCATCATTTTCTAATAAAGGCATGTGTATGTGTTGTGCATTGTGTACTTCATTAAACTGGGATTGGCACAACTTACTTTTCGTGGAGTTATCTGCTTGGCCTACTGTGTTTGTTTGATTTATTCTTGTATATGTTGCAGCCCGGAGCAGAAGCTGATTGCCGAGTCCAGGTGATTGAACCGGTTGTGCTCACCAACGCCTATACCTCCTACATGCTCCTCATGCTCCTGCCAACCCGACTGGCTGCCTCCGGCCACTACTTCCTGACGCATACGTAAGCCACTCGGGTCCTCTTCCTCTGCTTTCTCTTATGCTTTGTGTGCTCATGGCTATCGAGCCGTGGTTAGCGGTGGTAAAAGTACCACAGGGGTTGAGCCCTGTAATGATAGAGGTTATGCTGAATTGTGGAACCGAGCATGTCGATTTGTATGTAAACTATGAAATATCTGTAAAACTTGATGATTAGTGAAACCCACTGGCCTTTTTATTTGTGCGTGTGCGGTGCATGTAGATCTGCCCTGCTCGGAAAATTTCAATCTTGATGTAGCTGCTTCAAACCGCTAGATTGATCTCAATATAATATGCCAATGCGAGTTAAATTTCGTCAAGTAGCGTGGTATAGCAACTAATTAACCATGGTTATGCTACTGTTTGAGTTATGATTCAACATATATGTTTCTTGGCCATGCTAGGATGGCCTTTATAGTTTATATTTCTAGTACTTGAGCTTGTCCTTTTGGGTTGCTGCTGAATGTGAATGCTGTTCTGGCAGTACTTATTTTGCTGGGTTTTAGCTTTTAGCTCGATTTGTATCGAAGTTTTGTCTCTTTGAAACACAAGGTACTGCTTCTCTATAGGAGAGATGCATGCATTTGTAATTCACATGCTTATTTGTGTGGAATGGAATGAATTTATGGGTTTCAAGCAATGGTGCCTTGTTGTGTTTTATATTCGGGTTTCTGTTTTGAAGTTATAGATTTCATAATATTGTGGATGTTTTAATTCTGGATTAAGTTCAGTACCTTAAGCTGATTAGAGTATTGGAGACCGTGTCATGTGTTCTTGAAATGCTTGGGCATTGCGATGTGTATTTGGGTTTCTGTTTTGAAGCTATAGTTGCTGTACTGAAAAGCAAGGGAACTCTCTCTCTTCTTGGTGAAAAGAAAACACGAAGAAAATTAAGCTGAGATCACGGTTGTTTTGCCGCGTTTCGTCTTTAAAAAGTTTGCCCAACAAATATGTCTCAGTAGGTCCTCTTAGAGTGCCCTGTATAGTTGAGACACTTCCCTTCGATGGGGTCTTATGTTGGCTTCTATATGTTAGTAGTCGGTACTGAACTTGTTGCGGCCGGTTACACTTCTCTTGACTGAAATTTAGTGTCTTTGCGAATATCCCCCAGACAAGTATCCATTCCTGGGGGATGAAGCACTATTTGGCAAGCGGAGCATCAAAACCATCCGCCTCTTACTCACCCACAAGCTCTCGTACGGCCGTGGCAAGCGGAACACTCCGCGGCAACCGTCCACGAGTGTGCCTATGGCCACTATGACGACGAGTGCAAGCAAAATTATTTAAAAAAGGGGAGACTGGATCAGATTTGCTTTGCTGGTGCTGAAGCATTGCTGATTGACTGTGTGTCTGTCTCAGATTTATTCGTTTGACGATTGTCCAAGCACGCCAAGTTCAGCAGAGGCAAGCAAAAGAAGGTTGAACCCCACACCCTCCTTCTACCCGTATCTGTTGTTGCTCTCTCATGGCCTCGTGGAGTTTACTTCTGTTGCGTGGGTGGGTTGCAGAAATGAGCAAGGAGAAGGTAAACAATGAGGTGTTGTTTGACCAGGCCACCTATGACAAGCTGCTTAACCCCTCCGTCCTCTATGAGCGCCTAAGGGTAACGCCATCCTCCTCTGGATCTTCTTCTTCTATATACTACCTGCCATTGAGATTGAGACCTCATAATTATGTCAAAACGTGTTTAGTTTCTTTGCTGACACTTGCATGATGAATTACAATCTTTTAAATGAATACCATCCATTATAAAGATCCTGTGTTAAGTAGCATATTCTTCTTTGTGAGTAAGATGTAAACATTTGAGTATTGTAATGTACTGCTAATCGGGCTATATGTGATGACTGGCTGGCTGAGAAACACTAGAATTTCAATAGGATGCATCTGTCCACAGTCTAGATAGATCTCTTGTTAAATTGGAGAGAAAAAAAGATTGCAACTTATGTTTTGTGGGAAGATGGAAAATCTTTTATTTCCCTTCAACCTGTGATCCCTTAGATTTGACCTTGTTTTGATGTTTGGATTCCATTACGATTTGGCAGGGGCCTGGAGCAGAATCTAATTGCAAAGTGCTAGGGGCTGACCCGATGATGCTCATCAAATCCTATAGCTCCTATTGGCTCCCAAGAGTGTAGCTACATGTATGCTTCTATTGCCAACCCTACTAGCTGCTTCTTGCCACTACTTCCTACCTGGCCACTACTTTGGCTTCCCCGCAGCATGATGACGGCCCCATGGCGGTGGTGGCGGCCTCTTCCTTGTTTCTCAGGTGAGTTCCAGGTCTCCTCCCTCTTTCTCTTGTGCCTCGAGATTATCTGGCCATTGAGCTGTGGCTGATTATGGTACCGAAGGTCAAGCCAATTATTGAGGGATTGGTTATGTGCTCATGCTGTCTGTGGTGGTCTTTCGGCCAAAACAGGGATTCGTGATTGTGAAGATCTTGTTGATAAATTGGCCCATATGCTGATTAGACCCTTGTGTTGTTTTGGGTATCTGTTTTGAAGTTATAGTTGCTGTTTTGGGTTTATGTGATTGTGATAGCGATGTATATTTGGGTTTTTGTTTTGAAGTTATAGTTGTTGTGCAGAAAGGAAGGGGACTTTCTTCTTGGCAAAAACACGGAGAAAATTAAGCTGAAGTCTCGGCCGCTTTGATGCGTCCCGTGTTTCATCCTAAAAGAGCCCGCCTAACAAATCCGTCTCAGTAGGTCCTGTTAGAGTGCCTTGTATTGCCGAGACACTTTGCTTTGAAATTGTAACACCATCCTCCTCTGGATCTTCTTCAAATTGAGCTGCTCAAAAGACAAATATTATGGTACATAGGGAGTACTTGCCATTGAGATTGAGACCTCACAATTGGGTCAAACCGTGTTAGTTTCTTTGTTGACACTTTGCATGATGAATTACCATCTTTTTAAATGAATACCATTTGTCAAACCGTGTTAGTTTCTTTGTTGCCACAGCTGGTGCTAAAGCATTGCAGATTGACTGTGTGTGCGAAGTTCAGCTGAGGCAAGCAAAAGAAGGTTGAACCCCACACCCTCCATCTATCCCTATCTGTTGTTGCTCTCTCGTGGCCTCATGGAGTTTATTTCTTTTGCTGTGGGTGGTTTGCAGAAATGGGCAAGGAGAAGGTGAACAATGAGGTGCTTTTTGACCAGGCCACCTATGACAAGCTGCTTAACCCCTCCGTCCACTATGAGCGCCTCTGGGTAACGCCATCCTCCTCTGGATCTTCTTCTTCTATATACTACCTACCATTGAGATTGAGACCTCACAATTATGTCAAACTGTGTTTAGTTTCTTTGTTGACACTTGGATGATGAATTACAATCTTTTAAATGAATGCCATCCATTATAAGGATCCCGTGTTAAGTAGCAGATTCTTATTTGTGAGTAAGATGTAAACATGTGAGCACTGTAATGGACTGCTAACTGGGCTATATGTGATGACTGGCTGGCTGAGAAACACTAGAATTTAGGATGCAACTGTCCACAGCCTAGATAGATCTCTTGTTAAATTGGAGAGAGAAAAAGATTGCAACTTATGTTTTGTTGGAAGATAGAAAATTTTTTCTTTTCCTTCAACATGTGACCCCTTAGATTTGACCTTGTTTTGATGTTTATATTCCATTACGATTACGATTTGGTGCTTTTGCTGGTGATATGACACTGTCGTTATGTGCTGCAGCCTGGAGCAGAAGCTAATTGCAAAGTGCTAGGGGGCTGACCCAATGATGCTCATCAAATCTTACAGCTCCTACTGGCTCCCAAGAGTGTAGCTACATGTATGCTTCTATTGCCAACCCTACTAGCTGCTTCTTGCCACTACTTCTTACTCAGCCACTACTTTGGCTTCCCCACAGCATGATGACGGCCCCATGGCGGTTGTGGCCGCCTCTTCCTCATTTCGCAGGTGAGTTCCAGGTCTCCTCCCTTTGTCCCTCGTGCCTTGAGATTATCTGGCCATTGAGCTGTGGCTGATTGTGGTGCCGAAGGTCGAGCCAATTATTGAGGGACCGGTTATGTGATCATGTTGTCTGTGGCGGTCTTCCGGCCAAAACAGGGATTCGTGATCGTGAAGATCTTCTTGATAAATTGGCCCATATGCTGATTAGATCCCTGTGTTGTTTTAGGTTTCTGTTTTGAAGTTATTGTTGCTGTTTTGTGTTTCTGTGGTTGTGATAGCGATGTATATTTGGGTTTCTGTTTTGAAGTTATAGTTGTTGTACTAAAAGGAAGGGGACTCTCTTCTTGGCGAAAATATGGAGAAAATTAAGCTGAAGTCTCGGCCGCTTTGCTGCGTCCTGCGTTTCGTCCTAAAAGAGCCCGCCTAACAAATCCGTCTCAGTAGGTCCTCTTAGAGTGCCATGTATTGTCGAGACACTTTGCTTTGAAATTGTAACACCATCCTCCTCTGGATCTTCTTTTATATACTACTTGCCATTGAGATTGATACCTCACAATTGGGTCAAACCGTGTTAGTTTATTTGTTGACACTTTGCATGATGAATTACCATCTTTTAAATGAATACCATCCGTTAGAAGGATCTTGTGTTAGCTAAGTAGCAGATTCTTCTTTCCGAGTAAGATGTAAACATGTGATCATTGTAATCTGCTACTAATCAGGCTATATGTGATGACTGGTTGGCGGCTGAGAAACACTAGAATTTCAATAGGATACAACTATTCACAATCTAGAAAGATCTCTTGTTAAATTGGAGAGAAAAAAAGATTGTAACTTATGTTTTGTGTGAAGATGGAAAATCTTATATTTCCCCCCTCTCTGGTGATATAACTCCGTCGTTGTGTGCTGCAGCCTAGAGCAGAAGCTAATTGCCGAGTGGCAGCGGGCTGACCTGATAATGCTCATCAAAGCTTGAAGCTCTGGCTCCCAAGAGCGAAGCTACATGTATGCTTCTCTTGCCAACCCTACTGGCTGCCTCATGCACTACCTCCTACTCTGCCACTTCTTCGGCTTCCATGTAGCATGACCACGGCCCCATGGTGGTGGTGGCCGCCTCTTCCTCGTTTCTCAGGTGAGTTCAAGATCTCCTCCCTCTTTCCCATGTGCCTTGAGATTATCTGGCCATCGAGTTGTGGCTAATTGTGGTGCCGACGCTCGAGCCAACTATGGAGGGATTGGTTGTGTGCTGTTTTGGGTTTCTGTGATTATGATAGCGAAGTATTGAGTTTCTGTTTTAAAGTTATAGTTGTTGTTTTGGGTTTCTATGATTGTGATGGTGAAGTATTGGGTTTCTGTTTTGAAATTATAGTTTCTGTACTGAAAGGAAAGAAGTCTCTCTTCTTGGCGAAAACATGGTGAAAATTAAGCTGAAGTCTCGGTCGCTTTGATGTGTTTCGTCCTAAAAGAGCCCGCCTAACAAATCTGTCTCAGTAGGTCCTGTTAGAGTCAGTGAAAAAAATAGCGCGCTATATCGTCGTTAATAGCACGCTATAGCATATAGAGAGTTGGCTCGCTAAATAAGTCAATGTACAATGCCTCACTAATAGCACGCTATAGCGCGTAATAGCACGCTAATAGCATATTTTCAGGGGCCATGCTATTTTCTGTAGCGCGCTATTTTTTTCATTGGTTAGAGTACGTGCCTTGTATAGCTGAGACACTTCCCTTTGAAATTGTATGTCATAAGTGTGGAAGCCATTGCACTGTTGCGTTTCCTTTGAAATTGTAGATTCAAGGCCGGTTGTAGCTTCCTTTTATACCTTTGAATTCCATTGTATCTTGTGATTATTCATGGCAATTGAAATCTCTAGTGTCGAAGCATGTTTGTTGTATTCGTGCCTGTCCTATGGAGCCACGTACGTATGACATGTATTAGAAAATTTATAAAGCATGGGCTTGTTGTGGTTTTGCCCCATGAAAAGTGGATATCTTTTCTCGGGGACATCTAAGCTGCTGCTTAAATTCTATTGTATCTGTAGATGTACTGTTTTTTGTTCAGTGAAATGTTAGCCTACATTTTACTTTCTTAGATTACGTATGTCTGTTGCCTGTAGGGACATTCCCTGTGAATGCATTGACCGATGAGCTTGGTTTACCAGATTAACATGAACCCTTTCCTGGCGGATGAAGCGGAGCATCGAAACCCATCCTCTTCTTCCGCGCCCACAAGCTCTCGATAATCTGCGTGCGCCTACGGTTGCAACAACGACAACCACAAGCTCTCAGATTTGCTTGCTGTTGCTCAAGCATTACAGATTCACTATGTACACCTCAGATGTATTCTGTAATCTTGTAGGCTGTAGCGTTGGTCTTGTACTCGGAGGGGGCGGATTTTGTTGTGGTGTGGAGCCCTTTGCTTTCATGATAAAGCAGGGGCCTCGACTTCTGAAGTTTACCTTTTCAAATCTTGTAGTTGATATATGTTATAAAGGAAGAAATCTTTCTGGATGATCTAAACCGACTGAATGTATCATTTTGTAACCCTGTAGTAACTAAGATGCAGTCAAGAAAACGAAACAAAGGCCTTGTCTTTTTGATCTAAATAAAGGGCTTGTCTCGTTGATGACACAATCCATTTGTTGTCACCAGCCTCTCTATGCTGCATTTACTTATAAACTCTTATCTAGCTGGTATATGCTTCATCCAATGGAGCCTTCTGACTAGGATTGAACGACTGAGCTCCAAGCTTGTCGTGTTTCTGAATCAATCAACCAATCTTCTGTAATTTTTTGGATCGTCTGCTTTCTGAATTCCCAAGAGAGGATTTTATTGGGTAAAATGAAGTTGGTATTGCTTTGCTCAGTGTTGCTCATATATATATCCTAGGGGAGCATATATATAATAAAGGAGAAGATGTATCGGTATAATGATGATGATTCTGAGAAATTCCACGGCTCCAAACCAAGACGATTTTAATTTTTGCTAAAAAGAAGAAAAGAGATTTGAGAAATTATTGGATGCTGTGGAACTGAACTGTATTGCGGCGGCACCAAACGTGTGCAAGGAAGAAAACAATTCTTTAATATGAGCCAGCCAGCCACCCCACACATGCATGCATGCATGCATGCTTGGGTAGTTAAGGTAGAGGTCGGCGGGACTTGAGCCAAGCAGGATGCTCCAATTAATAGCAGCCGTTGCATGTGTCTAGAGATGATGTTCATAAGTCAGTCAGCTAGGGAGATGAAGGGCATGGCTTGCGCCACCTCATCGATCCGTGGCAAGGCCTTTCCTCTCAAAGAAGTAGAGCTTGTTGTCTCATGTCTCCATCTATCTCTATATATACAAGAAGAGATCGTTCATCCGCGTGCGGGGCGCGTGTGCTTCCCTGTGAGTGCTCGAGCGCTCATGCCAGGCGGTGCTCCGGCGAGAGGCGAATCTGGCGATGCTTCCCTTCCATGTGAGTGAGTATTTGCTTTGGGCGTGTCTGCGTATATCTGTCGTTTGGCTTGGGCGACGGCGAGGCGATGCTTCCCTGTGAGTGAGTGATGGTTTGCTTTGGGCGTGTGTGCGTGTATGAGTGTGTCTGAGCATATCTGTCGTTTGGATTTGTTCTTGCAGGGAGGAAGGGGAAAGGGCATATCCGGCGTATTCGACATGGCGGATCGAGGAGGTAAGTGCAGGAATCCAATCCAATCCAATCCGCTCCCTGATCAGATTCTGCTCGTACGTAGTTAGAGACCGGATCGTGCGTCGTCTTGGGGATCCCTCGGGGATACCGCCGGTATGAGAGGCATCCGCGACAGTGCGGACTGGGGACCGAGCATTGGGGCACGTCGCAGGTTCCGGATGAGGGCTTGGTTGGGCTGGCCTGAGCCGCCGTCCATGGATTTTCCGCAGCTTGCTGCATGTTGCTTCAGATTTGCTACTATCCCCATCTCTCCCCGAGAGACACACACACCATGCTCTCTCTGTCTCTCTCTCAGTGTTTGCGTGCGCGAGCAGTTCACACTAGTAAACCCCAACACTAGATTGAATCAGTCGAGCTCTCGTTGCCGGATCTCGGACCCATCGTCTCGTTGGTCACCGCATCAGTTCCACACCGCTACATTATTGCCAGCCACTGCCGTTCCATTGCCTTGGATTCAGTTGTGGCTCTGGCTTGAGCTGGAATGTTGTGTGTTACGTGATCTGAGCCTGTCTGGTCGGTGGACGCCAGGTATGAGGAGCTCTAATCCGATGGTCAATTGGATCCCAACCATCGTACACGTCTCCGAGATGGCCTTCTACATTCCTGTTGCTTTCTGCAGTTCTGTCCAACAAGGTGTGTATGGGAATGAATCAGTTATGAAACGGTCGGCCCCCAATGCTAGATGACAAGTTGTTGGGTATAAATAGCCAAGGTCCTGGACCTTTGAATCTTTCAAATGATAGGCCAATCCTCTGCACATTGATTGATGCAGAAAGACAACCTCTTTATATGGATGAAATCCAAGGATACCAAAGTATCCAGATCCACGTCCGTCAACCTCATCTTCCTTGTGTAGAACGTTGTCATTTTCAGAGTCCCATTCAAACTTTTCTTCCACTAGCTCTTTCTTGCTGGAGTTCAACTCCAATTTCATTTCCATTAGACATTCCAAGTTTTGGTCGTGTTGATTATATTCCTTGCATTCTTTGAGATAGTCACCGAAGTTGATATCTTGTAAGACCCATGGCCCAAGAACAGGACGACGATCATCATGTATAGGTGTAACGCAGTTGTTATGCTTCAAGACCCAATTCGTGTGGCCACATGATTCCTCAAGGACTCAAACCATAAGACGAGGCGTTCCAAAAGTAGTAGTTGCAAGGTACACCCCTTTTTCTGATCGTCCAAGATGAAGCTTATGGTTGTCGTCCGGTTCACGATGCATGGGTGGTTTAATTACTTGGTACTTATCATTTGACAAACAGATCCTGCGAAACATGTCATTAATAAACATGCTAAGAAAACATATGGACGTGGAAGAAAATTAATCAATAAGGAACTGATAAAAAAACTGATTTCTTATTAGAGAGCAATTAGGTACCTCATTACGAAATCAGTTTTGCAGTGCACGTAAAGTGCGCCTTGGTAGTAGACGGCATGGCGCTTGTCATCACACCACTCGAAATGCCGTCGCATTCCAGAAACTGTGCCAGCAGCCTCCCCTTGTCGAATAAAAGACCTCTCCTTCCAACCGCCCGACTTTGAGGAGAAAACATGCAAAGCGCACAATGATGGTGGCCATTCAGATTCAGGTTCCTCCAATATAACAGGGTCTGCCGCTTCCTCCTCTGGTTCGCCGCTGTAGCGAGGAATTAGGATGACAAACACCTCGTAGTCAGGCGACACCATGGGATCAAACACGAGGTAATATTCGCATCTGAAGTCATCATGTATCTCCTCCAACAAGGACGGACGCGGTGGTAGAGAATCCCACTGCCGCGTGGCCGGGTTAACCACGTAACAATCCTCCCAATCCCAAGCATTACCCAGCAACACGAGGCCATTGCAGTGGTCCTTGATTTTGCGCCAATCGGTACGACCGGCATGGGGCACGTAATCAAACCTGTCGGAGATGGTGGGCCAGGTGGAGGGACGGGTGAAGAACTCCGACACACGTTCGCAGTAGAAATTGATGAATATACCCCCGACCGAGAGCATTTCCTCGGGCATGCGGCGAGGCCGCGCGGCGCGACGCGGCGGAGTACATCGGCGAGTATCTCGCTGCAAGGCGCCGCCTGTGAAGAGCTGGGCGGTTTTGGAAGTGAAGAGAGAGAGGGTGGGGGTAAATTCTGGATGCTACGAGTGAGACATCAGATGCGCCGTGTATGTGGACTATTTGAGAGTACGCCCCTTGTATGTGGACTATTTGAGAGTAAACTTGGTAAGACAACCCAGTTTGCTTTGCAACTAAGTTTACTGGACGAGTAAGTTCAACTTCACATTCCAGCATAATCCACTTACACTCTACAGGCGGCAACGGTATTCATGATTCATTAACAGTTCGTCCCAAAAGGTTCAATACTTGCAGATCCAGTCTTGATGCGGTGCAAGTCTGCAACCACATTCTAATTTGCAATCACATTCTAATTAACTGTATCCTTGAGCCTCAGAGAAACATACAATCTGCAACAGATGCAACTCATCGTCGTTGTCGTCGACTCAAAATCTCGTGTTTAGAATGCGCTGACAAGTGCTGGATCAACATAGTGGCACAACAATGGTTGTTGGAGGCACGGTTGCGAGCAAATCGGTGACTCTGATACCATTCATAAACCAAAGATTCCATCGGGACATTATAGTGCTTCGAGGTTAGAACCTCACCCGAATATGAGCAAAAATGGAAAACATTCCAGCATAATCCACTTACACTCTACAGGCGGCATTCATGATTCATTAACAGTTCGCCCAAAAAGGTTCATTATTTTCAGACTCATAAGGGGTTGAGACAGGGGGATTCCATGTCTCCTCTCCTGTTTAATATTGTGGCTGACATGCTGGCTATCCTTATAGGCAGGGCCAAGCAACGCGGACATGTAGATGGTTTAGTCCCTCACCTAGTCGATGGAGGGGTGTCCATTCTACAATATGCAGATGACACAGTTCTTTTTATGGAACATGACTTGGCTAAGGCACGTAACATGAAACTCATATTGTGTCTCTTTGAACAGTTGTCTGGTTTAAAAATAAATTTCCATAAGAGCGAGCTGTTCTGTTTTGGGAAGGCTAAAGACGAAGAACACAAATATAGACAACTGTTCGGATGTGAGTTAGGTGCTTTACCATTCAATTACTTGGGCATACCGATTCATCACCGTAAACTATCCAATAAAGAGTGGAAATGTATTGAAGAACGAATTGAAAAAAAACTTAGCTGCTGGAAGGGAAAGCTTATGTCATATGGAGGTTGGCTAGTCTTGATTAACTCAGTCTTGACGAGTATGCCGATGTTCCTACTTTCGTTCTTCGAAATTCCGATAGGAGTCAGAAAGCGCCTTGATTTTTTTAGGTCTCGTTTCTTTTGGCAGTCTGATGAGGTCAAAAGAAAATACCGTTTGGCGAGATGGGATATCCTTTGTCGACCCAAAGAAATAGGGGGACTTGGTATTGAGAACCTAGAAATCAAGAATAAATGCCTTATGTGCAAATGGTTGTACAGGCTAGAGACCGAACCGGAGAGTATGTGGTCATAGATTTTGCGCAATAAATACTTACAATCTAAAACTTTAGCCCAGGTAACCATGAGACCAACGGACTCACCATTCTGGAAGGGCCTTATGAGAACGAGGAATTTGTTCTTTCACAGGGTCAAATTCTTGGTTGGCAATGGTTTGTCGACGAGATTTTGGGAAGATACGTGGTTAGGAGACACACCCTTGGCCGTCCAATATCCACTACTTTATAATATTGTGCAACGAAAGGAGGCTTACGTGGGCACAGTTATGCAAATCACTCCCCTAAACATCCAGTTTCGACGTACGTTAGTTGGTGACAGATGGAATGCATGGTTACACTTGGTTCGGAGATTGATGGACGTTCAACTCTCTGACCAACCGGACACGATACACTGGACGCTTACTAAAAATGGGATTTTTACGATGAAATCTTTTTATTTAGATTTGATTAACTCTGGCCAAATACCAAGATCTTTGCACATCTGGAAGGTTAAGGTTCCTTTACGGATTAAAATCTTTATGTGGTTTGTCCACAAAAAAGTGATTCTTACTAAGGACAACTTAATCAAAAGAAGATGGGTGGGAAGCTCGCGGTGCTGTTTTTGTGATCATGATGAAACAATACAACACTTTTTTCTTGAATGCCCTTTGGCGATACTATTGTGGAGAACGATTCATATAGCCTTCAGCATTCACCCACCTCCTGATATTGCGTCATTGTTTGGGGCGTGGTTAGATGGGGTTGATCAGATTACTTCAGCTCGTATTCGGATTGGAATATGTGCGCTTTTCTGGGCTATATGGAACTGCAGAAATGATATGATTTTTAACAGACAACATAATTTAACTTTCTTGCAGGTTATCTTCAGGGCTACAGCTTGGATCCATACGTGGTCCTTACTCACTCCTATGGACTCCAGGGAGCCTTTGTTTACTGGGTGCAACCGATGGGAGATGGTAGCTCGGGCTATATTCAACCGGTTTGGATGGCGAACGTGTGGTCAAACACAAGGTCTTGTTGGTATGTGAAGTCTGGATCTGCCTCCTTGAACATAGACCGGCGCGTCGGTAAAGCATCCCACTGCCGCTTGGCAGGGTTAACCACGTAGTAATGGCCCTTGTGAACATCAAGCAAGAGGAGGCCGTTGCAGTGGTCCACAATGCTGCAGCAATCCAGGCTCTCCGGATCCTAATCGGGATGGGGTAAGTAGTCAAACCTGTCAGAGATCACAGGGTCGGCCGAGGGGAGGGCGAAGAACTCCCACAGAAGCGCGACCCAGAAGTTGATGAATATGCCTCCGATGGTCAGGGGGAGGAGGTCCACGCGCAGCAGGCTGCTGGCGTCGATGGCGGCACGCAGGGCCTTGCAAGCGCAGCGGCATACGGCGAGGCCGCGCGGCACGACACGGCGGAGGATGTGGGCGAGCACGTCCCCGGGCAGCAGCTGCAGAAGATCCATCACTTCTCTCGACCGTCCTCTGTTCGCTTCCTCCCGTGGTGCGTACATATAAGTATCCTTTCACTTCTTTAAGGTTAAGGAAGTGCCACTTTCATTATTTGAAAGTAACTGGGATTGGCCTAGAAATCCACTGCTACAAACTGAAACAAAGATTTTGGTATGCACTCTCGCTTATTTGTTACGAGGTAAGAACCCAGTGAAGAAAAATAAAATAAAATATTACACAAGATTCAGATTCAATGTTCTATTCATCTGATATAAGCTAAGTTTGGTTTCAAAGAAGTTCGCATTAGCGGTCAAGCTCATATCAAAATTGCTTATTCGAAAAAAAAAATACACAGGTCACAGAATCTGATATAAGCCAGATTTGATGTTGCAAATCTTGCACACAACAGTATCCCAATAATTCTTCATATGTTCCTATCACATCTTCTATCATGTAGCTTCCTTCCAAATACAGGAGTAACTAACAACAGCATCACCAAGAACGAGAAAACTACGGAGCAGAGGTAGTCACACACACTATACAAGATTGTCAGTAGGCTTCCCCGTAATCATCCTGGAGGAAGCTTTTGTCAACAAAGCGAACTCGCAAAGTTTGTTCACTTGCGGTAAAGAATGTCACAGTGACCACGCCTACACAGCAAGGTCAGCAAGGGTGCACCATCAGATGACAATAAGTCGGCGTCGTCGCTTCCCTCCTCCAGCGGTTTAGGAGTTGTGCTCGAGGAAAGGTAGCTCCGAGTCAAATGGAGAGGGCCCTTGTTCAACTCTGACTGATGAAAGAAATCGAGGCGCTTCACTAACACACCTTGACCCATCGAGCTCTTATCCACGACTTCGACACGCAACGGTATGCCAAGCGTGTATGTCAAAGCCCTCATTTGTGTAGTGGTAGCTTCAGCATCCAGGGATCGCACCGTTTTCCAACAGAACTGTTATCACAACCATATATGTGAAATAATGGTGAGTGTAATCTGTGAGTGGTAAACGCAGTATTGGTTAATCATTTATTACCGTATAAATCACAGAAATTGACCAGTGGCAAAACTTTATTTCTGAGTTTAAATGTTTATCCAGATAGAAAGGTAACTCATACAGCCGAGAATTGCTGATAAAACAGTAATAAGTATGCTAAATCTCAAAGACAGAGGACAAGATAATCCGTCTGTAGTATATCAAGAATGATATCCGAGGATAGTACAAGGGAGCAGAAACTCGACCTCGAGGACACTCAAATTTTTAGGGATAGATTGCTTGTAGAACTCTTCTGTACGGATTTCAGTCTCAGTAAGCAACCTAAGGAAAGATATAACTGGCAAAAACAACATGTTATATAAAGAACAAATAGACAAACAACACATCCTAAACAAGGATTGATATCCTTACTCCTGCATGAAAAGGTCTCCTCCAGGTTTCTCTGGTACAGCCATTCAGAAGTACAGCTACAAAAGACAAAAGAACTTGTTTGTAAACCAAAATATAACTTCAAGACCTTCTATGAATCTCAAGTTAAAACTTACACATACCCATTTGCTACGAGGTTGAGAACTTGATTGAGCTCCTGAAACAAATATGAAGACACTAGGTAATGTATGTAATTTAAGCTATATCATGAAGAGAATGTCAAAGTGCTACAGGAGTCCATCCCTCTTCCAGCAGTAGTGGCGAAACAACATCATATAAATTCGACCAAAGATCATTTTGATTTATATATAAGCTCAATTATGTCCATAGTGAATTTAGTGTTAGGAGCAAGCACTTGTAGCTGTTAGATAGTGCCCATAATGTAGCAAAAAGTTGAAAGTAAAACTACAATCAACATGAAAAACATAAAACATGGCATACTGAAAATTTTGTACAACTGTGAAAGAATGAAACATTTTAGTGCCCTACCCATGTAGTTGTCCTGCACTCTGCACCATCTTATCTATTTGTTATTTTCTTAAGGTATTGTTCAGTCTGTTCATTTTTAGGAGATGGTTGAAGGTTAAAAACCTGACGAGGCAGCACGAGTTCAGTTATTTTTCAGAACAATTTCAGGCAACACAAGAGATGCATACTACTGTTAGCAAGTATATATGTCCCACATAATTATTTTGTACGTAAATGGATAGGAAGATAAGGCAAAAAAAGGTTTATGCTTTTGCAAGCTAGTACAGTACTTACAGAAACAACACTTGAGAAGTACTTTTCAGGATTTGAGAAGTATGCTTTCTCCCACTTAAGACGAGAGAATCGATCTGTATACATTTCCAAACATTCCATAAGACGAGTAACCTCAGCTTGTTTATCTTGCATTTGTCGAAGGATCTCCTGTAACAAGCCGCCTAATTGTATTACATTTCCACGCAGATCAAAAAAGGGATACCATCATCATGAGTAAGTAAACTGAAACAGTTACCATGTAGGAGAAGATAAAAGCTCTGTAAAAACAGCTGTCATCTCGGCGAGTTCTTCTGAAGAGCACATAATGCTTACTGAGAATCTATATAAGAAAATTATTTTCAGATATGCACAACAAACTAAATCATGACAATGCTTCTAGCATTAAATTAGTTGAAGAGAGACAAACCTTCATCTTTTCCTGGAAGATGGAGTTATCTGGAGATTCACGAACCAATTCCGAGAGTTGTTCCTACAATACCAAGAATAAGAATCACAAAAGGTAGCAGTTTAAGGTATGATGGATGATATGTAACATTCATGTAACTTGAGCATGAATTTGAACAGTAATGCTGATGAAGCAAAATTCTTTTTATGGTTTTCACACATGGAAAATATCGATTACATTTCACACTGATCTTTTCTTTAACATCTGCTGACATGGTAAGAGAACTTTTGTTTCAAAGAAGCATAAATCATAAGGTGCAAAATATCGATTACATTTCACACTGATCTTCCTTTAACATCTTCTGACATGAGGGTACTTTCCACTGCAATTGCTCAATACAACATCTAAAGATTATATACTGAAAGAGTAAGCAAACAAAGAACGACTGGGGCACTGAACAAGTTTACTGAGGAACTGTTTGAGAATGTAACTCCCAAAATATTAGGTGATAGTCAATTGGCAAAAGGAAATATGAATATCTTGCAATAGTCTATGGTAATAAGACATTCGGGCGGTCAGGTGGTCTGAAATTGAACCGAACACAAGAAAGAGAATTTACTCCATTATATATAGAATGCATGGTTGAAGAGCTTAAAAAACTCTGAGGTACAGCATTCTCACCTGACGTCCTAATGCTGTCGGACGAGCACGTGGACACCAGAAACCAGCAGTGAGGGCACGGTCCGTTCTCCCATCTGAGCAGTAGAGAGAATAAGTTGCAATGAAATGATATCATCTGGTATGTTTCCTCGATCACTCATGAAGAGTGTAGAGAGGAAGTTACCAGGACGTGACCTTCCTTCCGAATCCTGATCATCCTCTTCTTCCTCCCCTGAATATTCATCATCTCCTAGCTCCCCTTCTTCCAGCTCCACCTAGAAAATTGTAAAGCATTCCTTGTATAAGAGGAATTTTCCAGCACAAATGAAGTGAACGGGGAATACCAGAACATCCTTCTTAGATTACCAAGTTCAGCTGACTGTACCAAGAACAACTATCAGAAGACATTTTTGGGTCAAATTATAAAATCCGACACACTTCCCACGAACTGCAAGGACTTGCAGAAGGGTCCGCAGTTATATCGAACCAATCCATTGGAGGAACCTACGACCGCGGCCAAGAACTCATCCCCCCATGAACTGGCCACCGCGCCCAATCCGACAGCCAGCCAAGAATTAATGTCCCCCACAAACACAACCAGGGGGCAAGAAACAGGCCAAGAACGACATAAAGAACACCCAGACGCACCCAATTTCGCCGACCGGACCAGATTCTGGCGAAAAGATCGCCGAGCAATCGGCACCCAAGATGCTACAAGACGCTGAGAACTCACCGCATCCTTGCCGGCGGGTGGCGGCTGAAGCGGGCGCGGTGAGGCGGGAAGCGCCGTCTGGTCGCGAGAGGGCGACGGCGCGGGCCGTGGCGGCGACGGCGAGAGCCGTGGCGCCTTCGTCGGTGTAGCATCGCCGCCGCCGCCGCCGCCGTGTCCGCTGCTCCCCGCCGCGTCGGATGGCTGGGCCAGGTCATCGAGTTTTCTCTTGGGGCCCATTTCTTTCCTCGCTGGAGTTTGCCTTTTCTGCCCCTCCGCCGAGCCTTGGATTTTTCTCGCTTCTCCCCTCGTCTCTTGTGGAATTTGTGTATCGCTCCTCTCCAGGGACTCAGCTGCTGCATATTTTATACCCGGGCGTATCATTGCATCCCAAAGGGTAAAGTTGAAAGTCATAGAAAGGCTGAAACATTCTTTTACTTTGACGAAAACATAACGTTTTGCTTGAACGTTTTGACGAAAACATTCTTTTGTATCAATTATTAATGTTCAAACGCGCATGGACATTTTCATGATTTTTTCCATGAATTCTTTTCTGACAAAAAGAGAAAATCAGAGTACAAACCCGCAAAAAGGTAAGATGCCATCTTACAAAATCACCACAAACATAGCATGTGGTTTCCGGTGGGGACAAGCCAGCAGCGGTGGACGGCAGTGTGGCGGAAGGCTCTTGGCTACCCATTCCGGCGACTGGGCGGTCATCGGAGGCAACATCGGCACGTGGAGCGTCATCGGCGGGAAGGGGACAGCCGCCAGGGAGGGAAAAAGAGGCGGGCAAGATTTTAATCAGACGCGTGGGCGCCGAGTATATTTAGGTGTCATGGGGGTTTTTTGGATGCGGGAGTACATTTTAACCCCCCCC
>LR738710.1:19547679-19560745 GCA_902687465.1 Secale cereale | reverse complement strand
AGATTTTAGGAGTTTGGCTAGGTGCCGGTTAGAGGAGTAAACTGAAAATTTTACTATGTTATAGAATTTAGAGGATCGGCTAGAAATGCTCTTAGGAATTATTCTACTATGTCTATCTAAGTGATCTTGGGTCCCTCAGGAATCACTGTTGGAGTTGTCAAATAAAGCAATGACGAACATAACATGATGTAAATGGTTATATAAGATGTGTTTTTTTTCCTTTTCTAATGACACAATCTTAGATTTCATTTTCTTAAAACCTCGATGGAAAACATAGAAATTTTATTCAAATGAATAAATTCCATGCTAATAAAAAAGAACAAGGCCTTTGACATGAGTATGGAATTTATGATGATGTTCAATTGGGTTCCAACTAACATACGAGTCTTTGAGACGACTTTCTACATTCTTGTTGCTTCTGGGTGCCCTCTCCAGCAAGGTGTGTATGTAAATGACTCGGTTATGAACTGCTCGTACTATGAAATTACATGATAACTTGTTATGTACAAGTAGCCTAGATCCTGAACCATTGAATCCTTCAAATGATAGGCCAATCCTCTGTATGATCATACATTCAAAAAGACAACTTCTTTATATGGATGAAATCCAAGGTGATACATGTGCCCGTCGTGACAACCACCAACCATATATTCATTTTCAAGAATGTCGTCATTTCCAGAGTCCCATTCAACCTTTTCCCGGAGTAGCTTAGGCATAAAAGAGTACCACAATACACTGTTCAAGATATCTTCCGATATACCGATAAATCAGCCGATTTATTGCTTACCGCTGTCTGACCGATAAGATAAATCGACCGATAAATCAGCCGATATGACGATAAATCGACCGATATGGCGATAAACTGGCCGATTTACCCCTTATCATGGGTCGACCGATAAGTTCCCGATAAGCGATATCCCCAACATTGCCACAATATAAGAAGGACAAGAATTCAGACAACAAACAAGAATAAAACCAACCACCAACTGGACCGGGAAAACAACAACAACACTAATAGGGAAATATGGTTCCCCGCAAAAAAAATCTTTTAGGGAAATATGGTATCGCCACGCGGAATATTGGTTTCCGATAAGAAAGAAACACACTAGTGTTGTTGAACAAAGCAATGATGTATATTTGATATATTTTTCCCATTCCTCTAATGATACACTGTTACGTCACAAGTTCTTATAAACGATACAGAAAATAGGGACAGTTGATTGGATAAATATAAAGCCAATGCTAAATAAAAATGAACTAGGCCTTAAGCATGATTAGGCCATTTATTGTGATGTTCAACTACGTTCCAACCAGCATACCTGTCTCTAAGATGCATTTCTACATTCTTGTTAATTGTTTACTGGTGCCCTATCCAACATGGTGTGTACGGGAATGACTCCGTTATGAAACACTCATTCGGCAATGCCAAATGATTAGTTGTTGGGTATAAGTAGCCAAGGTCTTGAACCTTCGAATCTTTCAAATGATAGGCCAATCCTCTGTACATTGATACATCCAGGAAGACAATCTCTTTATATGGATGGAATCCAAGGATGCTGAGGCATCCATTGCCACAATCATCGACCTCATCTTCCTTGTGAAGAACATTGTCGTTTTCAGAGTCCCAATCAACCTTTTCTTCCAGTAGCTCTTTCTTGCCGGAGTTCAATAACTCCAATTTCTTTTCCATTAGGTATTCCAAGTTGTTGGCGCGTTCATTATGTCCCTCGTATTCTTTGAGATACTCATTGAAGTTGATATCTTGTAAGACCCATGGTCCAAGAACAGGACGATCATAATCCAGTATAGGTGTAAGGCTTTTATTATGCGTCAAGGCCCAATTTGTCTCGCCACACAATTCCTCAAGGACCCAAACTTGAAGGTGACTCTCATGAATAGATGCAAGGTACACACCTTTTTCTGATTGTCCTAGATGAAGATTTCGCCAATAATTGTTCTGTTCATTATCATTATCCATCGGCGGAAGAATTACTTGGTACTTATCATTTGACAAAGAGATCCTGCATGAAAAAACGTATATATCTTCGATAAGCATGGGAACAAACCATAAATAAATGTGACAAATATTTTGACCTGTGAGGAAATTGATAATTAAAAAACATATCTAATAATGATTAAAAGTGATTTGGTACCTCATGACGAAATCAGTTTTACAATGCACGTAAAGAGCGTCCCGGTAGTAGACGGCATGGCGTCTGTCCAGAGACCCGTCGCGATGGCGCCGCATATCAGCGACGGTGCCCGCAGCCTTCCCCTGTCGAACAAATGGCCTCTCCTCCCAGCGGCCCGACCTCGAGGAGAAAACATGCACGGCGCACACAGATGGCGGCCATTCAGATTCCTCCATAGCAGGGTCTACGCGATGCTTTGTGCTGTTGTAATGAAAATCCCCAGGCTTTGCTTTGTAGAGAGGAATTAAGATGACAAACACCTCATAGTGAGACGACGCCATGGGATCAAATACGAGATACTCTTGGCATGCGAAGTCCGGAGACACAGGCAGACGCGGTGGTAGAGACTCCCACTGTCGGATTGCCGGGTTAACGACGAATAAGTCCTCTCCATGATCGCCGAGCAGGAGGAGGCCGTTGCAGTGATCCTTAACCGTGCGGCAATCAGGGCGCTGGTGGTGAGGGTAGCCGTCGGGACGGGGCAAGTAGTCGAACCTGCCGGAGATGGCCGGGCCCGTCGATGGACGGACGAAAAGCTCTGACAAACGTGTGCCATGGAAGTTGATGAATATGCCACCGACCGAGAGTGGGAGGAGGTCCGCGCGCAGCAGGCGGCGGGCGTCGATGAAGGCATGCAGGGCCTTGCAAGCGCAGCGGCACGCGGCGAGGTCGCGCGGTGCAACCCGTCGGAGTACGTTCGCGAGCATGTCCTCGGAAATAAGCAGCTGCGTCAGATCCATCGCTTCTCCTCTCAACCGTCCTCTGTTACCTTGCGGTTTTGGGTAGGGGCAAAATTCGGACGTCAGGTACTCGTACTACTACTCGGTCGCAATATATGTGGACCGTGCGTACGACTGTTTTGTTTGGGGTGGAGCGTACTAGCAAACCTGCGTAGACGACGCGACGCGCTACATGCAGCGTTTTTGCGTCTTATTATAAAAAAAACCAAGGGAATTCCAAAAAGCAAGTCCCGCGTGACGTCACCTCGTTCACGTCCGCGCGCTCCGTTCACTCACGTTTTTTTTTTTTTTTTGAGCATCATAAACTTTGTTCATCAAATGATAGCTAGATCGTTTACATAATGGTGAAGAATAAAGTCATCACTGGCCCTCGCCTCCTTGCCACCACACCGCACCGCATCGTCGGTCGGTTCCCAACCAAATTACTCCATCGCGCGTCGTCTCTCCGCCGTCAACTCTAATCCGTACGGGAGCTTAATCGGCCGGCGCCGCAATTGTCCTCCGTCAGTAGCCGCCGATTCAACCACAAAGGTCGCGTCTTTTTTCATTGCGCCTCTCCTAAATCGTAAGCGCCTTTATTTGCCCTCTCCTTGCGTCGCCTCCTCCTGCCGTCGGCTCGCCGCCGGCCACCCTGCACCGCAGCAACCTCCCCCCTCCCCGCTCCACGAGCTCGCCTCCTTAACCTCCGGCCACGGGATTGTCGATTCCGACGCCTCCCTACCCGACCACACCCACCTCCTGTCCTGCCTGTGCGCATCAGATCCGTCACCACCGCAGCCTCGCCATCCGTCCTACTCCGTCGCCTCCGGCCAAGCCCACCACCACCTCTAGGGCTGGACAAAAAGCTCGAAGCTCGCGAGCTAAACGAGTAGCTCGTGACTCGAACTCCAAGAATAACGAGTCGAGCCAACCTTTATTTTAAGATCGTTTATACACCAAGTTAAACGAGCCGAGTTCACGACTACTCGTGTAACTCGTTAGGCTTAGGTACAAAACATACCCACCCAACACCATCTTCCATCCCAGGCGAGTCGCATAAGCACAACACAGGGTCCCTCCGCATAACACTAGACCCAACCACCTAGAAGACGCACGCCACAATAGTGAGAGACCAGTATGCCAATTCCGGTCTGGTCTCATCTATTTCTGAATCATGAGTTCGCGACAGCCGCAGTGCCGCGTGAACCCACCTCTCGGGTCATGTACATGTTGCTAACTTGTTGATTATTGTGCTCATGCACCATTGTATGTGGAATTGTGGTCATGTACATGTTACCGATTTGCTAATTACTGTGGTCATGTGTATGTTAGTGACTTGCTGGCATGTTGATGGTACTAACAGTTGTAAGTTAAGCTACTTACAATTGTTTATGAACATTGTACATGCTTAATATGTACATGTTACATTCTCAATTAATATTTTTTTTATCACATTTCTAAATTTTATGTTCATACCTATAACAAGCTTATAACAAGCTAAACAAGCTAGCTCGCGAGCTAAATGAGTCGAGCCAATCTTGGATTTGAGCTCGTTATAGTAACGAGCCGAGTCAAGCTAGCTCGTTAATGAAACGAGCTCTAGCGAGCTGGCTCGACTTGGCTCGAATTCCCTATCTACTTCCTTCGCCGCCGGCCGGTACTAACCAACCACCATCCCTCCCGATGCTCTGTTTCTGCTCCACCAACCTACTCTAATTCTCTACTCTGTCGCTCAGCGCACGCCGTATTTCCTCTTTTTTTTCAAGCCTAAATAAATCAACTGACCGCTCTCCCCTAAATTCATTACAAAATAAATATCTCCAACCAACATTGGGATTTTTCTACACCTTTGGCTATTTTCTTGACCTTACTGCAATTGTCTCGGAATTGACTCCAACCATTTTGTTTTAAAAAAGCAATCCTGATTATGTACACACCGTTCCATGTTCTTGTCGACTCCATCATGCTGCTCCACACCCTCGGTTTACCGATCCAAAACTTGACGACAATGGCTTCTCAGAGCCTTTCATCGACAAGACATATTTCAGAGGTGTACCAAAGCATAACCATGACCGCAACCACGATTAGCAAGAACACAAGAAATCCAATAGGCCAAGGAAGTGAAATGGCAAAGAAATCAATATAA
Organism: Secale cereale; assembly: GCA_902687465.1. NCBI lineage: Eukaryota > Viridiplantae > Streptophyta > Magnoliopsida > Poales > Poaceae > Secale > Secale cereale. Next base: position 19,555,688 of record LR738710.1, on the reverse strand, counting down.
AACCATAAATCACATTAGCCTGCTAGTCCGACCCATGCATAGGGGGGACGACATCCTCTTCAATCAGCTCGCCCGCATGGCTCATGCATGCAGACGACGCGGGGAAGGAATCTGAGGCACGACAACGGAGACGGGGTGAAGTAGGAGGCGACGAGACGGAGTATATGCAAGTTGAGTTTGTAGAAATTGTCGTTTCTACAAACACGGAATTTGGGGTTTTACAGGACCATCTTTTTCATATCCGCAGATTAGTTAGAGTAGCCTGCTGTGATTTTTTCGGTTAGACTGCTTTTCTGCTTAAATTGTTTTATTGGTTTCTAAAGAAAAATATGTTATTTTATTCAAATTTCTCGTCTCATTTATTTTCCATCTGATATCTTTCTTTCTAAAATTCCCCGCCCAATTTCTTCTGCCTTGGGTATCTCACCCGGTATCTCATACCCAAGAACTGCCCGCCCAACTTGCAGAGAGTATGACCTAGCTTCGTAAAAGTACATGCATGTACAATAATAGTAATACCTCCGTCCTAGTTTATTGGTCCCCATTGTATTTTGTGTCAAATTTTGACAGTAAATTTAACTAACAAAATATTCATGCATGTCATAAAAAATTATATAATTAAAAACTATGTTCAAATACGAATCCAACGATGTAATTTTTGTTGACATGCATTAATATTTTACTAGTTAAATGTTTGGTCAAATTTTGACACAAACTACAAAGAAACCAATAAACCAGGACATGGCTAGTAATGAGCAGCTCAAATCGGTATGGGTTATCGTATTGCGTTCAACATACGCAAACACTATTAACTTTTCATAATGGTTGAGACATTAAGATGGTACGTGTGCGTGTGTGCGTTCAATGGATGCTGCATGCCGAGGGATATCGGGAGGCCAACTACCACACCATTAAGCCTGCAACAAACGAGCCAGCCATGCATGCAGTCGTTGTTTGGTTTCCGGCTGCTTGGGTACTCCCTCCGTCCAGGTGCATTGGGCATCTTAGCGATTTTAGAATTTCCAAATGAGTAAGGCGCGAAGGAATTAAATCAGCCTCGTATCACTCCCATGCCTCGTTCGCTTCACCCTCATGCACAAGTTTTCAATCTTATGGGCAATAACTCTGGTTGCATGCGTTTCGTGCTGCATGTTGATTGGTAAGGCAAAGGAATTGCAATTAATTAGCTCAACTTACAAGATTTTTAATGCTAATTATATCTAATATTACGGCCAATCCCATCACACCTAGATCATGGTGCAGCTCCTTAGGCGCCCAATACACCTGGACGGAGGAAGTACTTTGACAAAGCAAAATTAGGATACACTAACATTAATTTTTGTCTTGGTCATGCCGCCATGGCCCTCCTGATTAATCCATGTGCTAGCTATAGTCATCATTCATAGCACGCATCTTCAAAATTAGGATACACTAACATTAATTTGACACAAACCTCCATGCATGCATAGCATCATGTCGTCGAATCCGCGGCACGCATCTCTCCCACGTAATTAATCCATGTGCTAGCTATAGTCAATTCATATCTGCATGTGCACCCATGCAGTTATCTCGTGGGTCCCTTCCCGTCCTGTCCAAATAAAAAGAAGGAGAAGAAGAAAAAATTATCTCTCTCTTCTCATGCCAGTTGACCGGTTGCAGATGGTTCCCACATCTTGCACTAGACGCAGCAACTCCGGCGCCGTGCGTTCCCCCTTGTTCGTCCATCGTCGAAGCTCTCGGCATGCTCGCGCTCGTAGCACAGCATGCTGCTTGCTGCATCTTGTGACTATTGTGCGCCATAGCAGCTCCCCACGGCGGCGCCGTTCACTTAGTTGGGTGATCGCATTGTCACCGGCAAGGAGAAAGAGCGCATGGCAACGTGAACCAACGTCCAACAAGACATTGCATTGCACTGGTCTTATATTTTTTTTTGTAGGAACCTCACTGTATTCGGTATTTTTAATGCCTTATATAGATTGCCACCGGCGTCCGAGAAGACAAGATATCGGACCGACACGCCGCCACCGATACTATAGCTCTTTGATTTACAAACAACTTTTATCTCAAAATGTCTTGGATAACTATGAAAGCATCTTATAGTTATAGATGAACGACGATCCACGTACATATAAGGGGCCAAACTAGACCAGTCTGAACCATGCATAGGGGCGCCGGCCTCTCCGGTCAGCTCGCTCACATGGTTCATGCATGCATGCACGACAGCGTGTCGAATGTGTGTGTGTGTGTGTGTGTGTGGCTACGTGCATAGCGCTCACCTGCTCGAGGTTAGTAGGTGCACACCGCACCACATAAGTACGTGCTAGCTAGAGTTTGTCCTCTTCCCCATGTCGTGCATCCAAACACATACATACCTATTCCTCGACCGGCCCAAGTAACCACCATCAGCATCATCGATTCATATGGGATGCGTCAAGCCAGATGAGATTGTCTCATTTTGCATAGAGCTAGTGATCATGTCGCCTCTATAAACTTTGAAAAGAAAAATGAAAACATTAGGTATGTGAGTATTTTTATGGAAACTCCATAAATTTCACTGGGGTTTCAATGTCATTTTTGGCGCTTTTATACTAGTTTGTGCAGCAAGTGGAAAATTTTGAATATTGTTCTAGAAACTTTAACATAAGACGGTATTGATCTTTCTTCATAATAAAATATAGCTTTGTTACAATTACAGGAATTTTAAGAGTCACGAAATATGTATGCAGGTAATAATAATCATTCTATTTCTACTAATTTTTCTAAGAAGGGCTAAGAGAAATGACATATGTGATAATATACATGTGATAATAGCTCATGCAATAACATACTAAACCCTAGAGCTAGCTTGAAGAAGGAAGAAATTTTAGCACCTCAATAACATACTCTTCCTGTCGCAAGTGACGATGATGCGACCGAGTTTGCCGAGTGCCGTCTGGCCGGGTCTTATCGTCCAACTTGTTAGCGTGGCCGCCAATCATTAGCATGAGACTTGACATATGAGGGAGAAAGTAGGTTGTCTGCACCAACAAATGAAAGCTTGGAGTGGACGCCAGGATACTGAACGCGTCTGACATATAAGAGGCTAAATTAGCCTAGTCCGACCAACGCATGGGGCGAAGACCTTTCCGACCAGCTCGCTCGCTCGGCTCGTGCAAGCATGTATATTACTCACTTGCTCGAGACTACTAGCTGCGTGCGGCACCATGTACGGACGTGCTAGCCGGAGGTGTAGTCCTCTCCTCCACTTCATGCGTTTTAGTCTTTGACAACGTACAACTCGATTTATCGACCAGCTTCATCAAGTAACATTCATCATCGTTGTCATCATCATCAATTCATATGGGATGGGGCAAGCCAGATGAGATATGTTGTTTCTCTAAACTCTAAATAGAATAAGGCAAACGGTAGGCTAGTGATATTATTTTTATGGCAACTCGATTAATTTCCCTCGGGTTTTATTATCATTTTTGGCCCTCAAATAGCTTATAATAGTTTGGCCAGAAAGTGAGAAAAATGAATATTATTCTCGAGAATTGAACATAACAAGGTACTGATCTTTCTTCACACTATAGCATAGCTTTGGTAAAAATATGTAATTTTTGAGAGTCACAAAAGATATATGCATATGATAATAATCTTTTTATTTCTACTGATTTTTCAAGAAAGACAAAGAGAAATGGCACATGTGATAATATACATGTGCTCACATGCTAAACCCCGAGCTCGAAGAAATAAGAAATTTTAGCACCTCAAATAACTTGCATCATAAGAAATAAGAGATTGATATCGGCATCCAATAAGACATGTGGTCAGACCCAACACTCCGCCGCCGATAGTATAACTCTCCATTTTACAAACATCCTCTCTCCTGAAATGTCTTGGATAACCAGAGAAACATCTTATAGATCGGTTCATGTGTACGTGCACGGCGGCATGCCGATCATGGCATGCGGCTACGTGTATACTGCTCACCCGCCCCTCAAGATTACTTGGTGCGCGCGCGTGTGCATCCTCGTCTGTCCCTGATGACGTACATATCGATTCCTGGGACGCCTTCACCAAAAGTACTTGCGCATGCCAATCACACATCTATGCCTCGACCGACCCAAGTAATCTTCATCGTCGTCTTCAATGCATACGGGATGGGACGACCAAGATGAGATTGTGTCATTCTACATAGACATTCATCCTCCGTTTAGATCGAGTTTTTTTTCTCTCGATCCTTTTTCCTTTACATCGTCAAATCAATCCCTTTGCGTGGTGTGGACCCGATTGTTGAGTGTCTCCCGTCGGGAACTCGGGAAACACATCCTTGCCAAGTGCTGCAAGGAAATGGCAAACGCTAGGGCGACGTGTCTCTTCTTGTCGCGAGTAACGATGTTCTGACGGAGATTGTCAATTGTCGCCTAGCAGGGTCTTATCATCCAACTTATTGGCCCGGCTGCCAATCATTTGCATGTGCTCATGCATATGACGGGAAACATATGCCGAGTGCATCAACAAATGAGAGTTAGGAGCGGACGCGTCCGGTGATGTATAATGGGCCAAATGGCAGGAGGGGCAAGGAGTGACGACGGAGGATGGCGCACCATCTTATAAGGCGTGTAGGGCGGCTACTGGACAATAGTGCATGCATGGCTACCGTCAGTTGGGCCGTGGGAGGAAGAGAGAAAGGATAAAATGGGCTTGCTCGGTGGTGGGACGGGGTCGGATGTGGCCGTGTGAAATTGCATGTCGCACCCCTAGAACGTTACACATCACACCTAGGGATGCCAAAACGAGTTCCTTGACACTCACATTGTTGCATATGCACTTCTTATTGTCATAGGGGCTCTGAAAGCAGCGGCACCCGCTATCCTCTCACGTCCTACCTAGCTTGAGATAACTCCGGCCTTTACGGCCAAAATACAAGGCGCATTGTCGGGAGTGTACTGTACAAATAACTTTTTCACGTCTTGTGAGAATGGCCAGCCAAAATATTTCCCATCCCGCCAGCGTTTCCCAAAAACATTGAGCATGTTGATGGAATATGACGTATACAATTCCGTGTCCAAAGTTTCTGGCGGAAATACTGTAGGCCGCCCCGTGCGCGCATAGACCCAAGCTCTCGAAACATCACACGTGGGCTCCCGCCAGGCATGTCACGGGTCTGGCTCCCTCTCCCGCTCAAGACCAGCAGAGAGTGGGCGAAACATTGCGGTTAGTCGATGAGTTTTCAATCAAAAAGAGAGGTACGGACTGTTTACTCTCCAGCTTGTTGGATGTAGGGGGGGTTGCTAGGATCGAGTGGAGAAATGAATCGATGAGTGAGAGGACATGACCGGCCAATCATCGTTTAACAAGAGAGTAAAAAAAAGGCGGCTTTGTTGGACCGTTGGATGTGAGCGAAAGGATGGGATCGAAAGGGTAAGGGGCGATCCGTGGGATGACCCGATCAACCAATCAGGCTCCTCCCACATATCCTATCCTAGTATCATTCATTAGTACCAGTCAAGCAATAGTGAGAGAGATTTAATGTTTCCAGAAAAAGAGACATATTTAATGATTCTAACCACATCGCAATCGCATATCCCACGCCATCTATTCCTTGGACGGTTAAGATTGATTAGAGGAGGGAGGGATCCGCGAGACGACGCAACGCACCAATCACAATCAGTGGCGAGGCGAGCAATTAATCCTCCCACCCAACCGTCGCTTCTATCAACCAGAACGCATTACCCAAACCCAAACCAACCATCTCCATCCCCAATCCCACGCCGCCGATGACTCCTCGACCTCCACCTCCATCCCCAAACGATGGCGAAGGCCGCGGCGGCGCGCGCGCCCGCCTTCTTCCTCTCTCGGGTCGTCTCCTCTCCGGCCGCGTCGCTGCAAAGGAGCCTCCTTTTCACGCGCCACCGTGGTTGGGCTGCTGCGACCGACAGAGGAATGCCGCCGGCTGGGCTGGAGCTCTTTCCATCTCCACGATGAAGCACCGGTAGAGGAGGAGGAGGACCCCGTAGCCGCCGCGTCCAACTTCAACGGCCGGCCCAAACCCTAGGTCAGATCCCTCCTGCCCTTCCTTTTCTTCTTCCTCCTCTGTTTTCTCTTCTTCTTCTTCCTCCTCTGATGCGTGAGTGCGTGCGTGCTTCTTCCCATCTGATGTGCTTGCTTGTGTAAAGGAAGGAAGGAAGTGGCAGCTGGTAGGTGGCCTTGTGCCTGCCCCGAACCCTAGGTTTCCGGCTTCTCCGGGCGCGGCGCGGGGAGGGCTCTCTCTTGCCGGCCGTCGATGGGGAGCCTCCGCCTCCCGCTGCAGTTGCAGCTAGCTGGGGCTCTTCCGCTGCTGCTCCAGGCGTCCCCTCCTCGTCTCCTCTGTTGAGCAGCTCGAAGGGAGATGGCCTAGTTCCCGTGCCTGTTGAAGACTGCCACAAATCTTGCCGTCTTTAGAGCCAGCCGTCGATCTCACCACTGCACGCAATGGCATGGCTTCCTGCAGGTAGCAGCACCCTCACCCTCTCCCTTCTCCATTTCATCAAATCGTTTCTTTCCTTCAGCTACCAGCTGCTACAAATGCCAACTAATTTTGGCCAAATCGAGGCATGTCCTCGCCTCTCCTTGATGATTTATCGTAACTAAAAGAAGAAGAACTTTTATCTTGCAGGGACTTGCTGACTTCTTCCTATGCCTAGCACGCCCGCAGGTCACCCCCAACATTCACTAATCCGTGTGGCAACCCATCCCTCGACCTAGAGCTGCAGGTGTTAATAATTTCTTCTCATTCAGTTTGATTTCTTGGCACCCTGTTCATGTGTGTGGTGTTAGCCAATCAGTAGTTATTATGTGTTGTCAGTGTGAGTCTATTCTTCCGGTGAGCATTCTATATATTTTTTTATTCTCTGGCAAATAGCAAGGGGTTTGCACTTGCAAGATTCAGTTCTCAAGTACTCGTGGGCTCTCGCATTCAGCCTAATGAGCCGTCTTACCAGTGAGAGTTTAGTTGTCAGTGCAATATGTTAGAAACTACTATGTCTCTACCTAGAATGAGTCGTCAGTCTTTATACACTTAGAACTCGGTTTCTCATCTGAGTAAGACTTGTCTCTAGAACAAGGTTCAGCTGCTGCAGGGCTGTTAGACATGAGCATTTGCTAATTAATTCTGCTGCTGCTCTTCTCCACTTGCAGTTAATAATATGATATTTTTGTTTCGCAAGATTCTGTGTTTTACTACTAACACAACTATGCATTGCCTTGTCTCTGTCTGCTCAGAACACAAATGACCATTCTTAAATTTGTACACCCTCTGTTCCTAATATAAGATGTTTTCGCAGGTCAACTAAACTGTCAAAACGTCTTACATTTAAAAACAGAGGTAGTACTTGCTAAGTTACTACTCCCTCCATTCCAAAATACTTGTCTTGGTTTTTATTCAGATTTGAACTAAAACGATGACAAGTGTTTTGGAATAGAGGGAGTAAATACTTCTCTTCACACATACTCAAAAAGCAGAGCTTTTCTGCAGAACACTATAAACCATGTATAGTAAAGGGTGGAAAGAATAAAAGCAAGCAGAACTATATTGCTTCTGAGTTTTGTTTGGGTTCTGCCTATACTAGAAGCAGATCTTACTGTAGATAGCTTGCTTGGTCTATTGATTAAAAACTAAACCATTAATAAAAAAAGCAAGAGTGATGCAAGGATACGTATCCCCTCTGCCGTTACTTGGATAGAAGCGTTTCGTGCTTTTGATTATCCTCCCCTTCCTCTGTTTTTCTCTTCTTCTTCTTCCTCTGACGCGTGCGTGCGTGCGTGCGTGCTTGCGATGTCCAGGCAACTTCTTCTTCCTCTGATGCCTGAGTGCATGCATGCGTGCGATGTGCAGGCAACTTCTTCCCATCTCGAAAATGTTCTTGCGTAAAGGAAGGAAGGAAAGGGCCGACCATGGAGAAGCTGCAACAGCAGGTAGGTGGCACAGCGGCCAGAGGAGGCAAGAGGAGGTGCCAAACATCCAGACCAAGAGGACACCTCTGAAT
>LR738710.1:19512753-19538824 GCA_902687465.1 Secale cereale | reverse complement strand
GTTTCTGTTTTGAAGTTATAGTTGCTGTTTTGGGTTTCTGTGATTGTGATGGTGAAGTATATTTGGGTTTTTGTTTTGAAATTATAGTTTCTGTATTGAAAGGAAGGAACTCTCTCTTCTTGGCGAAAACATGGTGAAAATTAAGCTGAAGTCTCGGTCGCTTTGATGTGTTTCGTCCTAAAAGAGCCCGCCTAACAAATCTGTCTCAGTAGGTCCTGTTAGAGTACGTGCCTTGTATCGGTGAGACACTTCCCTTTGAAATTGTATGTCATAAGTGTGGAAGCCATTGCACTGTTGCGTTTCTTTGAAATTCTAGATTCAAGGCCGGCTGTAGCTTCCTTTTATACCTTTGAATTCCGTTGTGTCTTGTGATTATTCATGGCAATTGAAATCTCTAGTATCCTATTTAGAAGCATGTCTGTTGTATTCGTGCCTGTCCTATGGAGCTACGTACGTATGCCATGTATTAGAAAATTTATAAAGCATGGGCATTTTGCGGTTTTGCCCCATGAACAGTGGATATCTTTGCTCGGGTACATCTAAGCTGCTTCTTAAATTCTATTGTATCTGTATGTACTGTTTTTTGTTGAGGGAAATGTTAGCCTACATTTTACTATGTTAGATTACGTATGTCTGTTGCCTGTAGGGACATTCCCTTTGAATGCATTGACCGATGAGCTTGGTTTACCAGATTAACATGAACCCTTTCCTGGCGGATGAAGTGGAGCATCGAAACCCATCCTCTTCTTCCGCGCCCACAAGCTCTCGATAATCTGCGTGCGCCTACGGTTGCAACAACGACAACCACAAGCTCTCAGATTTGCTTGCTGTTGCTCAAGCATTACAGATTCACTATGTACACCTCAGATGTATTCTGTAATCTTGTAGGCTGTAGCGTTGGTCTTGTACTCGGAGGGGGCGGATTTTGTTGTGGTGTGGAGCCCTTTGCTTTCATGATAAAGCAGGGGCCTCGACTTCTGAAGTTTACCTTTTGAAATCTTGTAGTTGGTATATGTTATAAAGAAAGAAATCTTTCTGGATGATCTAAACCGACTGAATGTATCATTTTGTAACCATGTAGTAACTAAGATGCAGTCAAGAAAACGAAACAAAGGCCTTATCTTTTTGATCTAAATAAAGGGCTTGTCTCGTTGATGACACAATCCATTTGTTGTCACCAGCCTGTCTATGGTGCATTTACTTATAAACCCTTATCTAGCTGGTATATGCTTCATCCAATGGAGCCTTCTGACAAGGATTGAACGACTGAGCTCCAAGCTTGTCGTGGTTCTGAATCAATCGACCAATCTTCTGTAATTTTTTGGATCGTCTACTTTCTGAATTCCCAAGAGAGGATTTTATTGGGTAAAATGAAGTTGGTATTGCTTTGCTCAGTGTTGCTCATATATATCCTAGGGGAGCATATATATAATAAAGGAGAAGATGTATCGGTATAACGATGATGATTCTGAGAAATTCCACGCGCCAAACCAATACGATTTTAATTTTGCTAAAAAGAAGAAAAGAGATTTGATCTGGTTTAGAAATTATTGGATGCCGTGGAACTGAACAGTATATCGACGGCACCAAGCGTGTGTAAGGAAGAAAGCAATTCTTTAATATGAGCCAGCCAGCCACCCCACACATGCATGCATGCTTGGGTAGTTAAGGTAGAGGCGGGCGGGACTTGAGCCAAGCAGGATGCTCCGTCTTCCGCAATTAATAGCAGCCGTTGCATGTGCCTAGAGATGATGTTCATAAGTCAGTCAGCTAGGGAGATGAAGGGCATGGCTTGCGCCACGTCATCGATCCGTGGCAAGGCCTTTCCTCTCAAAGAAGTAGAGCTTGTTGTCTCATGTCTCCATCTATCTCTATATATACAAGAAGAGGTCGTTCATCCGCGTGCGGGGCGCGTGTGCGACTTGGACTTGGGGCTTGGGCGAGGCGATGCTTCCCTATGAGTGCTCGAGCGCTCATGCCAGGCGGTGCTCCGGCGAGAGGCGAATCTGGCGATGCTTCCCTTCCATGTGAGTGAGTATTTGATTTGGGCGTGTCTGCGTATATCTGTCTTTTGGCCTGGGCGACGGCGAGACGAGAGGCGAGGCGAGGCGATGCTTCCCTGTGAGGCGTGTGTGCGTGTATATCTGTCGTTTGACTTTGTTGTTGCAGGGAGGAAGGGGAAAGGATTCCCGGGCGTGGACGAGCAGATCAAAAAGTATTCGACATGGCCGATCGAGGAGGTAAGTGCAGGAATCCGCTCCTGATCAGATTCTGCTCGTAGGATAATTAGAGACCAATTTCCTTGTGTGTTTTGTTTCCGCTGGAGTCGCTGCTTAGTCTCCGTCGTCAGTCAATCAATCAGACGGATGGATGGATTGGAATGGAGTGTCCTCCGACTTGGAAAATAGAAATGCCCTCCGACTTGGATGAGTAATTATGGATGGATGCCAGCATGAGACGCCCAAAGGCCATAGAATAGGAAACACACGACATGAGTCTCCAAAATGGCTTTCTACATTCTTGACATTTAGAGTTAATAGATGATACAGATTAGAAGTAGATGGATTCTGCCCAAGGTCCGGCTAGCTGGAAGCTTGACCGAGTCCGCCCTGGATGGATGGCAGTGGGCAGAGCAGGGGGCCAAAACTTTGTTATCTGTTAAGAAATTCAGTTTGTAGATGTTCAACACGTAGGCTCTTTCAGATCCCAGCTCCAAAGCTTTTAGCTTCAACCTGTATGACAGAGCAAGCCTTTTTTTGGGGGTCGAGAAGAACAAGCAGTTGACACCATTGCAACGAAAATAGGTTGGTGTTGCCCTCTTGCAGATATCTCAATGAAGAAACCAATTCCTGCATTGTGTTGCAAACCCTACAAAGTCAGAGTTAGTACGAAGAAGTCTTCTTCCAAGATGCACCAGTAAATATACTTGGGCAATCTGTTCATGTCACTCTGCATAGAGAAAACATTTCTGAACATATTCTGGTTTACTTTCTTCGCATCTCCTTGCGATTTGTGATCCAATTCTTGATCTTTTAACATAGCCTTCGCTGCATAAAGAGGAATTTGAGAAACTAACGCCTCATTGTAAGCACCAAATGAGTGCAATCAGAGATACATTCCAATTTTTCCGTGCAGTGCAAATCAATCGATATGACCAGTCGTAGTTTCCTTATACAAGCGTATCGAAGATTCATGCAAACAACTAATCTTGCAAAAATTCAAACCTAAAATTAGCAAAGGGTGAAAACAATTTGGAATCCATATCAGAAATAGGCGGCACAAACGAAAAGGTAGAACCAAATACCAGTGTCTACACTTCAACGTTCTCAATTGTGGAAAATGCTGTCCTATATCAAAGTGCAGACCTATATAGTATAGTTAACTCGATGAGCCTATCCACCAGTCTAATAACGTCTCGTTCTACGTGAGGGGGACCAACCATCATAGACATGGGAAGTACTCCTTCCGTTCCTAAATATAAGTTTTTTAGAAATTTCAAATGGACTACAACATACGGATGTATGTAGACATGTTTTATAGTGTAGATTCACTCATTTTGCTTTGTATGTAGTCACTTGTTGAAACCTCTAGAAAGACTTAGGGGCTGTTTGGTTCTTGCCCAGAATCACCCTGCCAAATTGTTGGCGTCATAGGCGTGCCAAAATATTGGCGGCCAATTTGGCCGCCCCCGTTCCGCCCGCGCGTTGGCGTAGGTTGGCATAGAAGATACAGAGGAGAGGCTGGGGCGTGGTGGCGTGCCAAAATTTTGATGCCCATCCAAATGAGATGCAGCGTCTTTAGTCAACGCCAATATATTGGCAGGGCATGTGATGGCCCCAATCCAAACAGCCTCTTCTATTTGGGAACGGAGGGAGTATTAACAAATGTCTAGCCTTTTCAATGACAGCAAGGAAGAGCCAAGTCCAGCAAAAAAAACCCGACTAAGGACAACTAAGTAAGTAAATAAATAATGGGCAGCAGCAACTAAGCTAGCATTTACCATCAGTAAATACACCATTATTAATCCATCAAAACCAAACATTTTGCTACCACGATTCTTAATGTATTATTTGTATATGTGTGGTAAGCAAACACTCCACGGTTCAAACTATTCGGATGGTGGCAAAATATGTACAAGTAACAAAATAATTGAGCTAATGACCTAACATCTGCAGAACTAAAAGTCTAAGCACTTTATCAGATCTTGAGTAAGAGCAATTATAATATATTATGACTCAAAGGCGTACACTTTATCTCAGAAAGAAAAATAAGGCAGCAAACCAAGAGAAAGAACCAAATAGTCTCTACACTATAACAAACTCAATTGTGTAACAAACTGCAGAATGATCTGCTCCTATATCAAAGTGCAGACCTGTGTTGTCAACATGTACAAATGCTTGAATACCAAATGCAACAGTAACCTGACAAGACATCATAGAAATGGTAAGAATTAATCGAATAATTCAAGTACTAATAATTAAACAAATAGTTTTGATAGAAATGCTTGAGTACCAAATGCAACAGTAACCTGACAAGCCATCATAGAAATGGGAAGAATTAATCGAACAATTCAAGTACTAAGAATTAAACAACTAAGTCCCCGCAAAAAAATTTAGTAGCAAGTAAATCTAAAAAACTGCCACTCTCAGATGATTATATCCATCAATGCTCCAGAACCAATAAGATTAGTGACAGCCTATTTCAAAAACGCAAATATAACTGATATATAGTAAGAGTAGTTACAATATATCTCAATGCAGAATTACCTTTTGAGTTAGTTATTTTGGGACGGAGGGAGTACTAATTAAGAGAAACAATAAAGAATAGAATGAAAAACATATATAGGGCAGGCTTCAGCCCAACTTAATTTGATAGCTCTCAGGAGTTACTACATGCTCGAACTCGCAAGCTACTCCCGAGCAATTTCCCAAACTTCTCGAAGAGGCTAATAGAAATGCTCTCCGAGTAGGAACGGTAATTTCACACAAATGATACTGCTTACCCTCCAAGGCCCAAACGCCTTACATTTCTCTTCCCCCCCATTCCAGTCGGCCTCGCTCAGAGTGTTTCCACCATGGCAAAGTTGAAGTTCTCGGGCACTACAGACTCAACTTAGGACAGAAAATAAGCCAGAATTACGTGGCCAGAAATAATAGGAAAAACAGTTTGTTAGAGCTTCCCTCACCCCCACCGTAGCTTATTTGCACCGCAATCTATAAGCATATTTCTGGACAAGTATATTTCTGGGGAAGCTTAAGATCAAAATAAGTAATACAATATCGGCAGAGCAGGAGCCCAAAGTAAGGAAAAGGATGAAACCAACCACCAAAAATATTGGGGAAACGGCAATGGAACCAAGAGGGCGGAAAAGATACCGCTGAGTGAAATATTGGTTCCCAATGTAAATGAAACAGAATAAGAAATACATAGGCGTTGTTAAATAGTTTAACAAACGATGAAATGGATAAGGTAACAGAACAAGTAAACAACTCTATGTGTTGTTTTTAATGATACAGCTTGAGGTTTCATGCCCGTACAAGTACAACAGCAATTGAAAACATGGAAACTTTATTTAGAAGGATAAGTATAAATTCAGTGCTGCTAATAAGACTGAACCAGGCCATAAACAAAAGTAGACCATTTAATCCGATGGTCAACTGGATCCCAACCATCGTACAAGTCTCCGAGATGTCCTTCTACATTCTTGTTGCTTTCTGCAGTTCTGTCCAACAAGGTGTGTATGGGAATGAATCAGTTATGAAACGGTCGGCCCCCAATGCTAGATGACAAGTTGTTGGGTATAAATAGCCAAGGTCCTGAACCTTTGAATCTTTCAAATGATAGGCCAATCCTCTGCACATTGATTGATGCAGAAAGACAACCTCTTTATATGGATGAAATCCAAGGATACCAAAGTATCCAGATCCACGTCCGTCAACCTCATCTTCCTTTTGTAGAACGTTGTCATTTTCAGAGTCCCATTCAAACTTTTCTTCCACTAGCTCTTTCTTGCTGGAGTTCAACTCCAATTTCATTTCCATTAGCCATTCCAAGTTTTTGTCGTGTTGATTATATTCCTTGCATTCTTTGAGATACTCACCGAAGTTGATATCTTGTAAGACCCATGGCCCAAGAATAGGACGACGATCATCCTGTATAGGTGTAACGCAATTGTTATGCTTCAAGACCCAATTCGTGTGGCCACATGATTCCTCAAGGACCCAAACCATAAGACGAGGCGTTCCAAAAGTAGTAGTTGCAAGGTACAACCCTTTTTCTGATCCAAAAGTAGTAGTTGCAAGGTACACCCCTTTTTCTGATCGTCCAAGATGAAGCTTGTGGTTGTCGTCCGGTTCACGATGCATGGGTGGTTTAATTACTTGGTACTTATCATTTGACAAACAGATCCTGCGAAACATGTCATTAACAAACATGCTAAGAAAACATATGGACGTGTAAGAAAATTAATTAATAAGGAACTGATAAAAAACTGATTTCTTATTAAAGAGCAATTAGGTACCTCATTACGAAATCAGTTTTGCAGTGCACGTAAAGTGCGCCTTGGTAGTGGACAGCATGGCGCTTGTCATCACACCACTCGAAATGCCGCCGCATTCCAGAAACTGTGCCAGCAGCCTCCCCTTGTCGAATAAAAGACCTCTCCTTCCAACCGCCCGACTTTGAGGAGAAAACATGCAAAGCGCACAATGATGGTGGCCATTCAGATTCAGGTTCCTCCAATATAACAGGGTCTGCCGCTTCATCCTCTGGTTCGCCGCTGTAGCGAGGAATTAGGATGACAAACACCTCGTAGTCAGGCGACACCATGGGATCAAACACGAGGTAATATTCGCATCTGAAGTCATCATGTATCTCCTCCAACAAGGACGGACGCGGTGGTAGAGAATCCCACTGCCGCGTGGCCGGGTTAACCACGTAACAATCCTCCCAATCCCAAGCATTACCCAGCAACACGAGGCCATTGCAGTGGTCCTTGATTTTGCGCCAATCGGTACGACCGGCATGGGGCACGTAGTCGAACCTGCCAGAGATGGTGGGCCCGGTGGAGGGACGGGCGAAGAACTCTGACACATGTTCGCAGTAGAAATTGATGAATATGCCCCCGAGCGAGAGCGGGAGGAGGTCCGCGCGCAGCAGGCGGCGGTCGTCGATGACAGCGAGCAGGGCCTTGCAGGCGCAGCGGCATGCGGCGAGGCCGCGCGGTGCGACTCGGCGCAGCACGTCGGCGAGTATTTCCCCCGGCAGCACCTGCGTCAGATCCATCTCGCTGCAAGGCGCCGCCTGTGAAGAGCTGGGCGGTTTTGGAAATGGAGGGAGACAAAGAGGGTGGGGGTAAATTTTGGATGCTACGCGTGAGACATGAGATGCGCTGTGTCTCTGGACTATTTGAGGGTGTTGGTGTTGGTAAGACAACCCAGTTTGCTTCGCAACTAAGTTTACTTCACAGCTAAGTTTACTTCACAGCTAAGTTTTCTTGTGACCAGTGGCGGTGATCCATTCGCTCGTATGTAGACTTGGCCCCCCCTATTTCAAAGTTCTGAACCCTACTTAAATAAAGGCATATAGTAAAAGCCCATTAGTGGCCCAAGGTAGCCTCCGATCTAGTCTTTTTTTTCATGATAATACGTGTCTCATTTATAAAATAAAGATTCAGTTACAAAGCACGTAAACACCGATTTTATAAGACTGAAAAGATAGGATAATCCTATGCAAAATATCAACACATCTTCCTCTCCTCCGACACCACCGAAGCAGCCACCAAAGGGAAAGAAAGCAAATCACGTCTTCACCCGAGCTCGACGCGGCTCCATCGCTGATCTGTAGCTTTACGGACCTCGAAAGTAGTTTGACAGAAGCAAAACCATTTCCGTTGAAAAGAATCAGACTGGGGCAACATGTCCCCGGACACGCCATCGAACTCCAGATCTGACAGCCCCGCACGACAACGGCGTCGGAGGAGCAAACTAGAACTGTCAGCCACCAACCATAAACCCAGCATGAGATGCACCATCTTCCAGCTGTCACTTGCGTAGATAACCGTCTGCGCGTACTCCTTAACGACAAAACCTCCCTGCTGCACCATGACGTCGGAGACAATGCCACAACAATGAGGACAAAGCAGACGGAGAGACACACCTGATGGAGTCATCGTCGCCGCCTCGCCGACATCATCCATGAACCCTAACACCGCCAATCTGAAGGATCGGCAGACACACGATGCCATCAACTCCGAGACGCCGCCATGAAGAGCATCGCCGGTGTGGGAGTGAAGCTGAGGCAGATTTATTCATGCGGGCATCACTCCCACCACCCCAACGGCACACCACGACCGAGAAATCCAAACCCTAACTATAGAAGGAAGGAACGACCACCCTCCGTCCTGCCCCGGAGTAGCCGGAGGGAGAGGGGGCCAACGCCCTGGCCGGCTGAGATTGGTGGAAAACGATCACCTCCCTAGCCTGGAGTGGCATCGGCTTGGGTGCCTCCGATCCAGTCTCCAGGAGCGGCGTTATTTGTTCGTGATTAGCGCGTATGTAGGTGGGATTAGGGATTGCTGTTGCCGTCGTATGCCCCTGCCACCAGTCTACCTCTAATCTCCATGCTCTGCTTCTCATGTTTTTATTCAGATAGCGAGTGAGCGGCACAACCTACTTCACTGCTCCAGCCAAGAAATTAGCAGGTTAACACATCACACTCTATACTAATTTCTCTCAATTCTCATCTCGTTTTACTACTGAAATTGTATATCAGATTTCAGTTGTTTTGTTTTGTGAGTTGAGATGCTATCAAGAATTCTTATCTTGTATCTGTCCTAGAAATTATTGTGATGCAAATTATACTAATCTCTCCCAATTCTCATCTAGTATCGGTGTTGAAATTCAGATTTGGTTGTTTCGTTTTGTGGTTTGAGATGCCATCAAGAATTTGTATCTTGTTTCTTGTATCTGTCCTAGAAATTATCGTGATGCAAATTATCTTGTACAAGTTTCTATTTGTGCTGCAAAAAAATTCGTATGTTGATCGTATACAATATAGCTAATTCTTAAATTGAAATTCCTCAACTACGAAGAGAAAACACACCAGCAAACTAGATTAAGAAGCTAGGTAAGCTAGCAAAACAAACGATCTTCATTTGTTAAGCTGGTTGCTTTGGGTTCTCAATACACTGGATTGATAATGAGGATGATGTGCAAATTCTCAACCTTGTTCTCTATAATTATTTTTGGAACAATACTTTTTTATCTATTTGACTTGGCCCCCCGATAACCAAATCCTAGCTCCGCCCCTGCTTGTGACTTTGTGAGGAAAGGATTTCCATGTCGGGCGACCGGTCTCGTCTTTGGCCGGTCGCACGGTCACTTACATGCCATGTTGCTCTCGACACATACCACTGTTTCCCTTTCTCCCTTTCCTTATCGACTACCGAGAAACCCGGTTCTCTCGTTCTCATCTCACTTTTCCCCTTCATCTTCGTGTCATGATGTTGCAACGAACACGACGGCCATCCTGTTGAAACTATGCCCTAGAGGTAATAATAAATGTATTATTATATTTTTCATGTTCATAAATGAATTATAACTATATTTGTTACTGAATATGGTATTTAGAGGAAAACCCAAGTACATGTGTGGAAACATAAACACCAATATGATACCTAATGATGCCTCTAAAACTAGCTCATGTACTGATGATGATCTCATCTTCCTGATCATTAGCATTGTTATAGTAACAAGGTTGTTATCAATAATGAGATCACACTGTTACTAGAACAATGGTGTTGAGCACTTCACTCTCAGCTTCAAGATGATCTAGTCGAGAACATCATACAAGTCATATTACAAAGTTCAGAAGCAGGGCGACACTGGCACGAGTGCAGAAGATGAGCTCTGTAAACATATCCTCTACTGTTGTGAAGGTGGGGTTGGAGGTGGAGGAGGCAGCTCCTTAGTAAGAGCAAGCACTTGTGCACTAAGCGCATGTAGTTGTTTTTGTCTTTCCTCCAACATTTGCGCATGTTCCTGCTCATGCGCACTCCATTCTTTGTCGGCTTGATCCCTTGCGACTTCAGATTCCTGCCTTAGCCTCTAACTGGGTGTGGCATATGGCATCACAATCTCGAATGAAGTTTTCAATGCAAGAATGTAAATACATGGAAGGATGAATGAAATGGTGGAAAGTGACACTATGTGGCTTGCCGAGTTGCTGGCACAACATGAGGCTACGACGGTTAGTTCCTGCCCATAATGCACTCATGCTAGTATTGGTTTCATATTTATGTTTAGGACCTAAAATCAAGGCAGATGCCTTAGTAATTTAATTAAGATAGTATGCTCATATTAGTGACAATGCAAGTTTAAGATCTGAAAGTTATATTGTCAGGAAAACTTATAAGCACCCCCTCCCCCCCATCAAATAAATGTAAAAAATGCTTTAATGTTTCTTACCTGCCTCAAGTTACTTCAACTTGAGAAAGCTAACTGAAGAGATAGTCACATTCTGCTCTCTTCTTCCACTCATGTGCTCTCATTCTATTCAACCAGGGTCTGGCTTGAAACAAAGCACATACTTACCATAGCGAAAACATGTTTAGGCGGACCAAGCTAGCACCTGCTTGAATAGGAACAAAGGACGGTCGACGATATCTGATGGAGAGAAAGCGGAGTCCCAAAGTGTTGAAAATATGTGCATAGGTGTGTGTGTGTGTGTGGGGGGGGGGGTTAAGTTGTAATTACCGAAAAAGGGTCCCCCCCCGCTTTGTATTCCAAAGAAACCAACCAACATTGTACACATCGCAACGCTGGGGCGAGCAGCACATCAAGCCCAAAGACAGAAAAGAAGAAGAAACAAATGTCAACAACGGCAGCTCGACAAAGCGCGAAAGGCCCGCCACCGCTGCGCCCTCCGGAAACACCCCACCACAGCCTGAGGCTCCGAGTGCCGCGTACCAAGTAGCACCTCCAACAAGGTGTGCGACGCCAACGACGCTGCTGTCCGGACGAGTCCTAGGGTTTCCCCTAGTATGCTGAGGGAAGTGGGGGATGGCTACCACCGACACCCTTCAAAAAGAAATGGGGCACCCGCCGGTGTCACCGCATCGGAGAGGACGAACCGGCAAGGATTTCTCCTGCACACGAAACACCACCGCACATCCGGAGCCTACCATCCAAACCACCGCCCAATGCGCCATCGCGGTTGCGCCGCCACCCACGCCATCTCACTACGAGCACCAACACGAGGCCTAGAAGATCAGACAGAAGCACCACGCGACGAGAGCAGCAGCACCAGGGCCGAGCAGAAGGGAACCACCTCCACCGCCGTCGTGCGAGAAGCCTGCGCCTCCGGCACCGGTGGTAACCGACCAGACACGGCAGCGAGGCATACCAGGCCACCCCTGGCTCGACCAGGCCCGAAACAAGCCCGCTAAGCCCCGTCGGCCGTGCTGCAGCAGGCTGGCGTCGGCGCCGCCAGCATCACATCGCGCATCGCCACCCCCCGCCTCCCAGGAATTACGCCGCCGACCCGCCCTGCTGCCAGCCCACCCAGGCCCAGATGGGCCCCGTAGGGCCTAGATTTGGGCCGAGCGCTGCCGCCAGGACTTGCCACGACGCCACCCCGCCGCCAGCTAGATCGACGTCGCCTAGGAGCACCGCCCGGTGCAGCTTCGCCCCGCGCCGGAGAGCCACCGGGAGGGGAAGGGCAAGAGGGCCGCCGCCACCAGCGTCCCCGGGGCCAGGCCGGCTGCGGGCGCCAGCGACGGCGGCAGGGAGGAAGGGGAGAGGGGGCTGGAAGGGGAGGAGATCGGCGCGTGGCCGGCCGCCCGTGGGGGCGATGCGGTCGCGAGAGGGGTTGCGAAAGAAAATCGTTTGGTTCTTTTGTCTAAGTTGTACTTACCCGAGGTGTTGCTTTATTCTGTCATCATTTGTAACTATGTCACAAATAAATTGTTCCTTCTTCTGTATTTGACAAGTAATGACTGTTGATAAGCTGAGGCATGGATTAAGCTGTTTCTTTGTTGTAACATACTGTATATCACTCCACAATGAAATACAGTACATACTGATGTGCTTTGTAAAACTTGTTCATGTACTAAACTACTAATGCCTTGTGATGCTCTGAATTACTTGTGATGCCTCTAAATTACTTGTGATCACATTGAGAAAGACTTGTAAAGATGATGATCATCTTTTACAGAAAACAATTTCTGTAAACACGTCAGTAACTTTGCTAGTTTGCTGGGTTTTGTCTCCGACCATCGTGTCGTGATGATTTTGCAGGTAGCCCGAGAGGCCCTTGAGTTTGCTGGAATGTCGATTAACTTCCATTCCGGCAAATTCGGGTACTGCATATGTCCTATTTTCAGCAAAGGTCATGCTGAAATTTTCCGTGAATTTTAGCATGACTTTGCTAAAAATAGGACATATGGGGTACTTGTGACTAATGCATGGGTCGGGGTATCTTAGTACTTAATTAAGTAGGATCAACTACCCCAGCTTAGAATTCTTGCTGCATTAAACCATAGGTGGCAATAGAGCCAAGTGATTAGGCCCAACTTAGAATTCTCCTTCCCAGCTTAGCTTTTAGGATGCCTCGGTGTCGACAAACCATAAATTATAAAACCTTGGCTTTTAGGGTGCCTCGGTGTCGATAAAAACCTAAATGATGAGAGCTTAGGATTTTAGGGTGCCTAGGCGTCGACAAACCCTAAATGATAAAAGCTTAGCTTTTAGGATGCCTCGGTGTCGACAAACCCTAAATGATGAGACCATGATCTTGTTCCTTGACAATAACCAACTTTTTGACCAAACTTTTTTCCTATTTAGAGCGAAACATGGCCCACAACGATGAGGCCGGCGGTTCGGGCGGCAAGGCATTCTGGGAGCTGTCCCAGGAGATGGAGGAACAACCTCACGGCTATGAGGACGCCGCGAAAGACACCGATCCTGACACAACTGATGGCGCCGCCGAGGATGCCACCACTGATGGTGCCGCCGAGGATGCCACCACTAATGGTGCCGCCGAGGATGCCACCACTGATGATGGCAGCGCACGCACAGATGGCAGCCAACCGAAGAGGCAACGGAAGGACCGGCGCCCGAACGTGCTCCGCACCGTCAAGGAGGAATTTACTGAAGTGAACTCCGACGGGCATCCAACGGCGCCCAAAGAAATAGTCAAGGGGTACTCGGTTCAGCTCGGGTGCATTCTCCGGAGCACCGTCTCGATCAACACCGAGAACCTAAGGCATAAGGACCGAGGGAATTTGCGCAACCTCCTCTTCATGAAGCTGCACGAATGATACAAGTTCCCCGCTGAATTTGAAAACACACGCCTAGGGAATAAAGTGAACAATGCCGCCCTCACGAGGATGAGCACGGCCCTGTCTACTTGGAGAAGCGCGGTGAAGAGAATGATTGACAAAGGTTTTAGTTATGAGAAGATCAATGCGAAAAATCCTTCGATCAACGAAGATGACTACAAGGACTTCAAGATCAAGTGTGAGAGGAGAGCCACCTCCGAATCAAGTCAGTGGGGGAAAGAAATGCGGGAGTTGAACTTAGGGGAACACACACTCGGTCCCGGCGGTTACGGAGTGGCGGAGCCTATATGGGACAAGGAGGACCCGGAGCGTGTCGACCAAGGCCTACCGCCCCTCTTCGATAAATACCATGACAAGCAGACCAGAAATTATGTCAGGGCCCGGTACAAGGAGGACCCGGTAACAAAGGAGCGTACCACGGATCCGAAGACCAGGGCCCTTGAGGTTGTTCTGGTAAGGAATACACCCCGCGTAATTAGCTCCATATGGTTGCATTCTAATTATTGAAGCAAAATTTCTAAATGGTTCACATTCCTTCCGCAGGCGACTGAAAGCAGTAGCGCGGGGTCGACTCAGAGCACCCCTTGGGACACCACTATAAATAGGGCGTTGAACGTAATGAAAAAAGGATAAGCTCAGTAAGCCGTCGTCAGCTGGTCGTTGATGTCTACACACGCTTCTACTCTTGTAGACTTGTTGGGCCTCCAAGCACAGAGGTTTGTAGGACAGCAGCAAATTTCCCTCAAGTGGATGACCTAAGGTTTATCGAACTTAGGGAAGTAGAGGTTGAAGATGGTCTCTCTCAAGCAACCCTACAACTAAGATACAAGAAGTCTCTTGTGTCCCCAACACACCTAATACACTTGGTAGATGTATAGGTGTACTAGTTCGACGAAGAGATGTTAAATGGCAAGTGATATGGATGGCAAAACAAAGTAATATAAATCTGTAATAAAAAGTGCAGCAAGGAAACAAGTGGTAAACGTGAGCACAAATGGTATTGCAATGGTGGAAACAAGGCCTAGGGTTCATACTTTCACTAGTGGCAACTCCCAACAACATTAACATTATCGAATCACATGATATTTCCCATAAAACATGCAAAGGGGACGCACTCGGAGGTCATTCCTTCGTGGTCAAGAGAGGACGAGAATTATGTAGGGCTACAAAAGCACACCTCAAAGTTCGTAGTTCTCAATCTAAGGATTTCCGAATGTCACCGCGGCCATCCAAAGAGAGTCCCACAATCACCACAACATATCTAAAGGATAGTCAAAGACAAGCACCAAGAGACTCTCAATCTTCAATCAACACACAAGAGAGGAAATCACTCATGAAAATACTTTTCTAATCCATGTCCAATAGACCGCTGTCACCTTGGTCTCGAGGATTATACTAGATAAAGACAAGTGAGTACATCAATCCAATACATAGAGGAAGGGGAAACACCCTAGATTAACATAGCCTATGATCACAACGAAGATCACATCATGGGAGAGAGAATTGACCACATAGCTATTGGTAAGAACCTCAGCCCCGAGGAGGAACTACTCCCGCATCATGGAGGGAGGAAGCAACGTCGATGGAGATGAATCCGGGGGTACTTCCCCGTCCCGGCAGGGTGCCGACGCAGGAATTCTGGTCCCCCGAAGCTTGATGGCGATGGCGGCGGAGATCGGAATCGCGTCTGGAGAAAAGGGGTCTGGAATCAGGGTTTCCACGACACGCTTTAAATATATGCCAAAGGGGGGCATCGGAGGTGCCTTGGGGGGCCCAGGCGCCCCCCCGGCGCGGCCCAGGGGGGGCGCCCACAGGGTGCCTGGAGCCCCTGTGGGTCCCCCCCCCCCGGCTGTACTTTGGCCGCACGGTAGCTCCTGGAACGCTGATTTTTTATATATTTTTTCTGGATTTTTCCTGGCAGTTCTCGTAATGTGAAAACCTGAAATACAAAATCAGCCGAAAACAGAAACTGGCACCGGGGTGCACTGGATTAGTAGGTTAGTCCAAATATGATCAAAAGTGTATGGAAGTGTATGAATATCATAGCAATATCACCCAAAAGTGGCATGGAGCAAGCAGAAATTATAGATACGTTTTGGACGTATCAACATCCCCAAGCTTAATTCCTGCTCGTCCTCGAGTAGGTAAATGATAACAAGAATAATTTCTGTGGTGACATGCTATTAACCATATAGGACTTTCTCATAGTCATATGACAAAAGCTTACTGAGACAATGATTCTAAAGTAATTAAGTTGCCTCAAGAGAAAATCACAAATGACTGAAAGTTTTACAACATGAAACTGAAACATCAAAAAGATTTGCAATGAACATGATGTGCAAATATGATAAAGTGATATCTAGCTTGCCCCCTTTAGTGATGCAAAACATAAATGCAGGGGCACCTTCAAGGTTTAAGTGATGACTAGATACAATAATTTCAGAATAAACGATATCACAATCATGCAAAAGACAATGCTACTTTGGGACAATGCACATTACACTCAGAATGACAATCATGCTCTCAGTAGTTGGTGCTTTAACATAAAGGTAAAAGAAAGGTTATGTGCTAGAGCTTTTTATTTGGAAACATGGAAGCAATTGTGTCAACGGTAGTAGTACTTCATATGTGTCATGCATAAAACATCCTATAAGTTGCAAGCCTCATGCATCGAATACCAATAGTGCTCGCTCCTTGTCCTAATTAGCTCGGATCCCCATGGGTTATCATTGCATTACATATGTTTTAACCAAGTGTCACAAAGGGGTACCTCTATGCCACCTGTACAAAGGTCCAAGGAGATAGATCGCATTTGATTTCTCGTTTTTGATAGATCTCAACTTGAGGACATCCATACCAGGACAACATGGAAAATAGATGATGGACTCCTCTTTAATGCATAAGCATATTCTCATGAGAGATTGAGGATTAAGGTCCAAGCTAAAACTTCCACCATGATGCATGGCTTTGGTTGGCGGCCCAATGTTCTTCTCTAACATTATGCATAGTTATTCAACCCACGGTAAATCACCCTTACTTCAGACAAGACGAACATGCATAGCAACTCACATGATATTCAACAAAAGTGTGACAGTTGATGGCGTCCCCAGAAACATGGTTACCGCTCAACAAGCAACTTATAAGAAATAAGATACATAAGCAACATATTCTTTACCACAATAGTTTTTAGGCTACTTTCCCATGAGCTATGTATTGCATGGTTAGTTTGCTTAGTACAGGTGGAGGTTAGCAAAAGACTGGGAGCGACCAACTAAGAGAGCAATGACGGTCATAATCATGCAGAGCGACAAAGCAATATTGAATCAGGCATGGTAGTTATATCGCTACTTAGAAACAAAAGATCATCAAGGCTTGACAGACTTTCTTTACAGTCTTAAATATGCGTGAGCATACGCCAAGTCAATCAAAATAAATTCTCGAAGGAAGATATTACTAAACCATACCACATCATAGGCAAACAAACCAAGTTGGTACTCCAATAACACATTGGGAACCCCCCAGCTATTTGAGATTAACCATAAGAAAACCTGAACTACTAAGCACCATCATGAAAGTAGCATCTTTATCATAGACACATTAACCAATGCAACGGAAGCAAACTCTCTTAATAAGGTGAGCATGATAATTAAAGAGAGTTCAAGCAACCAACTAAACAAAAGCTCTTTGAAAAGATAAGCATGAATACTAAGAGCTGAGCATGATAGTAGCTATTTAAAAGACAAAGAACACACACAGCATGGATAGACATGAAAATTCTATGTAATGTTCTAGGTAGAGGTGGAGCGTGTTTATCTCCCACATAAAGGAATGCTGGGTTCCGACTCGTTATGAAAAACTAAAAAGAAAACTAAAAGCAAGACGCTCCAAGCATATCACATAACACATGAAGTGATAAAAATATAGCGAAACGAAAGACGAACTGATAATGTTGATGGAGAAGGGGATGCACGGGGGCATCCCCAAGCTTAGTCGCTTGAGTCTCCTTGAATATTTCTTGGGGGTGCACGGGGGCATCCCCAAGCTTGAGCGCTTGACACTCCTGAATCTTTTTATCATCTTCCCTCGCACACTTGAAAACTCCCTTCATACATAACTCATCATAATCTGATTAGCGAGGTTAGTACCCTTAATAAAATAATTATACCTTGCTGGAAATAAGGATATTCTTGAAGTTCTACTGTTTCTCAAGATTGCCAAAAGGTTTTTTCAAAGAAAAAGCAAGTTCTTAATTTGCGAAGTGAAGGTAAGGCAAAACAGGACAGAATCTGTGAAAAACAGAACAGCAGGCAGTAATTGACCTTTTCGGGATACTTCTGCAACTCAAATCAAAAAACTCAGAACTGAAGCACGAAAGACAATTATATAGAGAACGCTTTCGAAAAAATTCAGACCAAAAAGATGATCTGGTGAGTTTATACGAATTTTTCTATCCAAGGACAGAATCTGTTTCCTGGACAGCACCTCACAACTTTTGAACTTTCTAGCAATCAGAGGCTATACTTGGCACAAATATGAAAAGCAAAGATACAATGATGATGCTACAGCAGTAAACAACATCAAGACACAACAAAAGCAAAATTTTCATTCATGTGGGCTGCCTCCCAAAAGCGCTTTCTTTTATGCCTTTAAGCTAGGCATAGGACTTTAATGATGCTCTCGTAAGAATAAGAGCTGAAGAACAAAAGAGCGCATCAAGAAGCAAATGCCAAATACATTTAAGCCTAACATGCTTCCTATGCATAGGAATATTGCAATAGAATAATTCATTGAAGCACGAAGCAACTAGCAGAGGAAGGCAAAACAAGCATAACTTCAAAATATTCACCATAAAGAGAGGAAACTTCTTATTATTAAGATATTTAGAACCAAGCCTCCCTCTCTCATTATAAATTTCAGTGGCATCATGGATGAACTCAACAATATAAGCATCACATAAAGCATTGTTACCATGATCCACATGCAAAAAGGTACTCTCACTCCCCACATAAGCATAATTTTTCTCATTGGTAATAGTGGGAGTAGGACTATCATAAACAACTTGAACACTATAGATTAGTTGTATATTAGGAGGGTGGTGTTCAATAAGGGAGTAATTCCCTTCATGATTATGACAAGTCTCATAAGGATAATTTCTCCTTATGTCATAGGTATCTTTATAATCACTATAGATTGGAGTTATAACATCATCATGGTAGGGAAGAGCATTATCATTGCTAGCAACTATATTTGTAAACATGTTGTCTTTATTCTTACTAGCAAGAGAATTATCAATTATCACATCACTAGTGGGGATAAGATTTGCAATCCTATCATCCCCAAGCTTAGAGCTTCCCATATCTTCACTTTCAGAGTTGGTACCAAAAAGATTTTCAAGATCATAAGCAGCATTATCATCATTTTCCCAATCACAATAAGTAACATGCATATCATAATCAAAATCATCTTCAATAGTACCTACGGACGTATCATCAAGATGATAATTAAGGCAATAAACTTCACCTTCTTCTTTAAACTTACAACCGTTAGGATAAAAGTTGATGGGAGGAATATGCTCAGGCCAGGTTGATACCCGTTCTTCTTCCTTCTTGCTCCTCCTCCTCCTCTTCTTTTTCTTCTTCTTCACCTTAGGAGGGGGTGGTTGGAGATGAAGCTTCTCCACATATCCTGGTTTGTCATTAGAAACAATAGGGGAAACTTGGGAGAAACTCTCCTTTTTATTAGCAG
Organism: Secale cereale; assembly: GCA_902687465.1. Lineage (NCBI taxonomy): Eukaryota > Viridiplantae > Streptophyta > Magnoliopsida > Poales > Poaceae > Secale > Secale cereale. The sequence goes on along the minus strand of LR738710.1, from coordinate 19,519,740 downwards.
AAATATAAGAGACATTTTTATACTTTGGTAAAGTTCCCTCCTTTCTAATCTTACTTATGTAATCATTTTCATGGCAATTAACAACACAATAGAGATGGCAATTTTGCAAAGTGTTTTTTATTCCTATGGCATTATAATCCAACCAAGAAGTCTTTTCTGATAACTCTTCACACATTAAAAATAACATAAGCTCGTCATAAAGATCAAAGGTGATCATGTCATCACACAACCGGTTAACAGTTATGTTTTGAAAGTTCATGCATTGAAAATTAAAGTGACCCTCTGTACGGCAAAGTTCACAAGTAAAAGGATAAAGGTCACACAATTCTCTAGGAATTTCATTTAAATATCTGACCCAAGTGATTGTTCTTTCATGCTTATGTTGCTTACAATACTTCTCTTCTTCAATCATAGGCCTTTCACAAGGTCTCTCCACTCCACAAAAATTAACATGCTTATATAAAACTTCATTTTTAGGAATTGGATCATGCATGTTGAAATCATCATGAACAATTTCATTTTCTTTGCAAGTCTCTTTAAAAGGTTTATGATACTTGATCCAATCTTCCTTAGGCATATTAAGATGTGAAGCAAAAGATTTGAGGAAATCAATAAGGAGTTGAGAATCAAGCCCAAACTTAGCACTAAACTTATTAAAACTTGTAGTTTCAACAAAGGACTTAATGCAATCATACTCATAAATTATACCTGACTCTTTACCTTTGTCGATCTCCCAATCTTCAGTGTTGCGTTGAATTCTTTCAAGGAGTTCCCATTTAGCATCAATATTTTTGTTTGTGAAAGAACCCATAGAGGAAGCGTCGAGCAAATCTTTATCATGTCGAGAAAGCCTCGCATAGAAGTTAGTAATAATAATATCTTTGGGGAGCCCATGGTTAGGACATTTTAGCATTAACGTTTTCAGTCTCCCCCAAGCTTGAGCTATGCTCTCTCCGTCATGAGGATAAAAATTATAAAAATAATTCCTATTCTCATGGACTTCATGAAGAGGATAAAACTTGGAGTGAAAGAGAGACTGGATCTCTTCCCACTCCAGCAGGTGAGAGTCATTTAGTAGCCTATACCATTCCAATGTTTTTCCTTTCAGTGAAAAGGCAAATAATTTCCTCATGACAAACTCCCTCGATACACCTGCAAGCTTAAATAATGAACATAGTTGTGACAGATATAGCAAGTGTTCACCGGGACATCAGTCTCCTGCATAACGATTAGCCAAAACATAATCGATAATACCAGCCGGTATTTTATAGGGCACAATTTCAGTAGGAGGAGGAGCAACCACCACATGTGTGGGGTGTCCTCCCGCAAGCAACGATCCAATAACAAGGTTTTCCATAAGCATAACTAGTGAAATAATAAAAAACAAGAAACAAAAAGATTTAATTGCAAGATCTAAAGATATACCTTCAAGCGCTCACCTCCCCGGCAACGGTGCCAGAAATAGCTTGATGTCTACACACGCTTCTACTCTTGTAGACTTGTTGGGCCTCCAAGCGCAGAGGTTTGTAGGACAGCAGCAAATTTCCCTCAAGTGGATGACCTAAGGTTTATCGAACTTAGGGAAGTAGAGGTTGAAGATGGTCTCTCTCAAGAAACCCTGCAACTAAGATACAAGAAGTCTCTTGTGTCCCCAACACACCTAATACACTTGGTAGATGTATAGGTGTACTAGTTCGGCGAAGAGATGTTAAATGGCAAGTGATATGGATGGCAAAACAAAGTAATATAAATCTGTAATAAAAAGTGCAGCAAGGAAACAAGTGGTAAACGTGAGCACAAATGGTATTGCAATGGTGGAAACAAGGCCTAGGGTTCATACTTTCACTAGTGGCAACTCCCAACAACATTAACATTATCGAATCACATGATATTTCCCATAAAACATGCAAAGGGGACGCACTCGGAGGTCATTCCTTCGTGGTCAAGAGAGGACGAGAATTATGTAGGGCTACAAAAGCACACCTCAAAGTTCGTAGTTCTCAATCTAAGGATTTCCCAATGTCACCGCGGCCATCCAAAGAGAGTCCCACAATCACCACAACGTATCTAAAGGATAGTCAAAGACAAGCACCAAGAGACTCTCAATCTTCAATCAACACACAAGAGAGGAAATCACTCATGAAAATACTTTTCTAATCCATGTCCAATAGACCGATGTCACCTTGGTCTCGGGGATTATACTAGATAAAGACAAGTGAGTACATCAATCCAATACATAGAGGAAGAGGAAACACCCTAGATTAACATAGCCTATGATCACAACGAAGATCACATCATGGGAGAGAGAATTGACCACATAGCTACTGGTAAGAGCCTCAGCCCCGAGGAGGAACTACTCCCGCATCATGGAGGGAGGAAGCAACGTCGATGGAGATGAATCTGGGGGCACGTCCCCATCCCGGCAGGGTGCCGGCGCAGGAATTCTGGTCCCCCGAAGCTTGATGGCGATGGCGGCGGAGATCGGAATCGCGTCTGGAGAAAAGGGGTCTGGAATCAGGGTTTCCTCGACACGCTTTAAATATATGCCAAAGGGGGGCATCGGAGGTGCCTCGGGGGGCCCAGGCGCCCCCCCAGCGCGGCCCAGGGGGGGTGGGCGCCCACAGGGCGCCTGGAGCCCCTGTGGGTCCCCCCGGCTGTACTTTGGCCGCACGGTAGCTCCTGGAACGCTGATTTTTTATATATATTTTCTGGATTTTTCCTGGCAGTTCTCGTAATGTGAAAACCTGAAATACAAAATCAGCCGAAAACAGAAACTGGCACCGGGGTGCACTGGATTAGTAGGTTAGTCCAAATATGATCAAAAGTGTATGGAAGTGTATGAATATCGTAGCAATATCACCCAAAAGTGGCATGGAGCAAGCAGAAATTATAGATACGTTTTGGACGTATCAGTCATGTGGCCGGCAAAGGCTTGTCCACAAAATGGTCGTCATACTATAACGTTGGTGGGTGAAAGGAGAGAAAGACCAGTTCGGAAAGCCGGTCGCGCGAGGTTCAAGAACTCAAGGCACAAGTGGCGCGGATTCCGGAGATTGTCCAAGAGCAAGTGCAACAACAACTGGGATCGACGCTCACCGGCATTATGCCTACCTGGATTCATGGGCTGACGACGTGGATTGCGGGCGGCCAACAGGGGCCGCCCCCGATTCCCAACTTCAAGGCCAGCAACTTGCAGAACACGCAGGTGGGGCCATTGGTGTCTCCGGCGGAGGCGACATTGGTGTCTCCAACGCCGGCACGGGCATTGGAGCTTAATGCACCCGGGTGTATGTCGGCCGGCACCTCTACAGCAAGCGGCCCCTCCGTCAATTGCACGCCCGCCGTTGGCGGTGCCTCGACATTAGCCGAGCTCGACGCCATCATCACGGTAACTAATTAAGCCTCTCGGCCGAGGACTTCATCTCCTTGCCTTTGACTGGGCATCCCTGACGCCCTACATGTTTTCGCAGGGCGCCGCCGACGTTCCGTGCACTCTCCTGCACTTCGTGAACGACGAGTTGGTCGCCAAGGGCAGAATCGTTCAACCGAGCAACCCCGTGTTCCACGGTAATCCGATGCCACCCACCGTGTATAGGGTTCAACTGGTTCGGATGCTGCCATGCTGCGACGAGTTGTTACCTCCGATTTGACCCGCCGGGGCCGACGAAGATGATGTGATGACCCTCGACGCCTGCCTAAGCTGGCCCCTACTTTGGCCGAAGAGCCAGATACGTTTGGGGGCGGGGGACACCACCCCAAAGACAACACCGCCAGTCGTGTCGGCGCCAAGCCATGGCAAGACCGCCGCAACGCTACCGGACATGCCGGACATCCCTATGGCACAGAATCCGAACATGCATATGGCACAGGATCTGGACGACGACGACAACGACGACGGTACATTTGCCAACATCGATAAGTACTTTGCCGATCATGGGTACGATGACGAATTCATGGGGCCTCCTTCTCAGGAACCCAACCCTACAAAATACGATCGTGATCTAGCTGGTACCGCGGAGAAACCCAATTGCAACAGGCGTCGTCTGGCGTACAGTTCTCAGGAGACGCCTCCAGCTGCAGACTTCACCGTGCCTCAGATAGCCGAGGTGCGAAATATTATCAGCCCCAACACACTCAAGAAGGCGGTCTGTGAGCAGAACTCGGTCCCATTACAGCAGAACAAGAAGGGACGGAAAAGAAAGAGTAACAAGGGTGCGAGCCAGCCGGCACCGAGTACGATCCGTTCTCAGGACGGGCCACCTTCACCTAAGGATATAATGAGGAGGGTGCATGTGGCGGGTTGGCCGATGCTACCGACTAATATGCTCAATGCTGCAACCGGTGCTATGCGGAGTCTGCATGATAGTGTTCTTTCTTTGGAGAAGCGGCATCTCAGAGAGAAGGATGTGGCATACCCGGTTTTCGTGGCCAAGGTGCCAGAGGGCAAGGGCTTTGTGGATAACTCCATCGGGGGTACGATCGTCCTGCGGTTTGATGACATCTTTGCTATGTTTAACCTTCATCCGCTGCACTACACCTTCGTTCGGCTATTTTCGCTGAGTATGGAGATGCAGATCATTAGAGACAAGACCCTGGACATCGTGATAGTCGACCCCTTCTACATGCGTGCCAAGATCTTGGGCAGCGCTAGGGACTGGCAAGTCGCGATTTCTTACCTCGAAGGCGTCAATCTGGCTAACCGAGATAAGGATAACTTCCTCGTGCCTTACTTTCCCGAGTAAGTCGTCCCCTCAACCGCCCCTAACATATGATTTCTTAGATTTCGATCATTTTTTTAACATTCCATGTTTTGTGCAGTGACACACATTGCACACTCATCCTCTTAAGCCTGAAATATTCCATGGCCATGTATTTCGATTCGGACAGTCAGTCGAAGATAGACTACACAAATGTCAAGAAAGTTCTTGATGATGTTCTCCCCGGCTACGCCAAATCTGGAGGCACCTTCACCAGGCCAGTTCATAAGTATGGCAAGCACGTGTTCGCCCACAATACGATGTTCTGCTGCGTCAAGCAGCCGCCTGGCGGTCAGAAGGGTGCCTACTACGCCCTCCATCACATGCGGGCGATCGTACGGGACCATAATCACCTTCTGCTACCAGATAAACTCAAAGATTGGGCCGCGAGCTTGTCGGCAATCCAAGACGTGGACATCAGACAAGAATTCTTTCGCATCCAGTCGGAGTTTGCAGAAATCATCCATCAAGATGTCCTTCGTACCTCGGGGAAGTTCAACCTCAGAAATCAACCGTCCAACAATGAGATAGACGCAGCACTACAAATGCAGGCTGACAACGCCCGCGATTTCATGACTCCCATGATAGACGGCGGCTTCATCCACGCTCCGGTCCCTTGAGTCGAGTCGAAAGTAGTGATGCTATGTCTAGTTCTGAAACATCGATTGGCTCATGTTGTAATTAAACTTTAATGAACTTGTATGTCTCTTTGGTTTGGACAGTCGTTCAACTTAGGTGTAATCGATGCTATTAATGTCTTGCTTTTCTCTTCCGATCCTTTTGTTGCATACTTATATATTGCTTATGTATTGTGTGTGAATTGGTACTAACGTTTTGTTTGGCTAGTGCATAGAGATGCAGTCGTATGTCGTGTACAAGGGTAAGGTTCCAGGAGTCTACGACGACTGGGAGGAGTGTCGGAGACAGGTTCACCATTTCAGCGGTAACAGTTACAAAGGGTACACCACTAGGATGGAGGCGGAATCTAGATACGCGCGCTATCTAGCGGGAGAGAGGAGTGAGCGTTGGAGCAACCGGATGAAGACCAGTTTCATCGCGATGATGCTCATCGTGATGACCGCAGCTCTCTTCTATGTGATGGTAGTTTAGATGATCGATATCGACTTGTAATATGAAGACAAACTCGCTACTCGCGGTCTCGAGACTTGTAATGTTCTATCTTTGTTCGGTCTTTTGAATTCGGAGACTAATATGATGAATTGTATTCGGAGACTAATCTTCTATTGTATTCGATGAATCTGCTGTTGCTGTGTGGTGTTGTTTAAATTCTGTCCAATAATATATTTTGTATCCTGTGAAAATATCAGAAAAGAAAAAAATTCCTAATATTCATACTAGTGGCGCACCACTCAAGACACTAATGGCGCACTGTACAAATGAAACTAATGGCGCATCACCCACTAGTGCGCCATTAGTATGCCAAAGCATATGGGTACACATGCCCCTGGGAGGCATACTAACGGCGCACGGTGGGCTATACTAATGGCGCACAGCGTGGTGCGCCATTAGTACACCAGATACTAATGGCGCATCAATGGTGCACCATTAGTATTTAATTCTAATGGCGTGGTACTACTGGCGCACCAGTAGTGCGCCATTAGTAGACAAAACTGCTGCGCCACTAGCATGCCTTTTCCTAGTAGTGCTATACTAATTTCTCTCTATTCTCATCTTGTTTTACTACTGAAATTGTACATCAGGTTTTAGTTGTTTTGTTTTGTGAGTTGAGATGCTATCAAGAATTCTTATCTTGTATTTGTCCTAGAAATTATTGTGATGCGAATTATACTAATCTCTCCCAATTCTCATCTAGTATCGGTGTTGAAATTATGCATCAGATTTTGGTTGTTTCGTTTTGTGGTTTGAGATGCTATCAAGAATTTGTATCTTGTTTCTTGTATCTGCCCTAGAAATTATCGTGATGCAAATTATCTTGTACGAGTTTCTATTTATGCTGCATAATTTTCGTATGTTGATCGTATACAATATAGCTAATTATTAAATTGAAATTCCTCAACTATGAAGAGAAAACACACCAGCAAACTAGATTAAGAAGCTAGGTAAGCTAGCAAAATAAACGATCGTCATTTTGTAAACTGGTTGCTTTGGGTTCTCAATACACTGGATTGTTAATGAGGATGATGTGCAAGTTCTCAACCTTGTTCTCTATAATTATTTTTAGAACAATTTTTTTTTATCTATTTGACTT